>OY882875.1:12952500-13510000 GCA_963693515.1 Pipistrellus nathusii
GGGGGGGGGGGGCACTCACTCCCCGAGGACAGGACGACGACGAGGGGGCTGCTGTTCTCAGGGCCTCACTTATCCGACCCCGACGCCCACCTCCCTCCCCTGGGGATGGGCATCCCCCCCCCCCCCCCCCCCCCCCGGACGATCCGGAGCTAAACTGAGACATAATCGTCTGTTCCACCTGAAACTCGCCCGGGGACTGACAAGACACCCTTCAGGCACCGTGTGAGTGTGTGTGTGTGAGAGTGTGTGTGAGTGTGAGTGTGTGTGTGTGTGCGAGTGTGAGTGTGTGTGTGTGTGAGTGTGTGTGTGTGAGAGTGTGAGAGTGTGTGTGAGTGTGTGTGAGAGAGTGAGTGTGTGTGAGAGTGTGTGTGTGAGTGTGAGTGTGTGAGAGTGTGAGAGTGTGTGTGTGAGTGTGTGTGTGTGTGAGAGAGTGAGTGTGTGTGAGAGTGTGTGTGTGAGTGTGAGTGTGTGAGAGTGTGAGAGTGTGTGTGTGAGTGTGTGTGTGTGTGAGAGAGTGAGTGTGTGTGAGAGTGTGTGTGTGAGTGTGTGTGTGAGTGTGTGTGTGAGAGTGTGTGTGTGAGAGTGTGAGAGTGTGTGTGTGTGAGTGTGTGTGTGTGTGAGAGAGTGTGTGTGAGAGTGTGTGAGTGTGTGTGAGTGTGTGTGTGTGAGTGTGTGAGTGTGTGAGTGTGAGAGAGAGAGTGTGTGAGCCTCACTGACCCGTGCCCAGGCTGACCACGACTCCCAGGTCTCTGGTGTCCTTCTTCATGATGACGGCGGCGAGGATCTTGCGGCCCAGCAGGGAGGGCTGGAAGCTGTTGGTGAGCGCGTTGAAGCACCGGTGGCTCAGCATGGCTATCTGGTCGTGGAAGGTGCTGCCGGTGAGAGGGAGCTGCGGGGGCAGGAGGCCGAGTCAGGGCCCGGGCCGGTGCGGCCGCCACGCCTCCGGGGGCGGGAGCGCGCGCCCTCGGCTGCGAGCCGTCGGTCCCCTCGGGCCTGGTGCCCGTCCCCGTCTGGGAGGCTGACATGAAAGCCCAGGAGTAATCACGCACTGGCACCGAGAGCTAACTCCACCCGAAGGAGCTGGCTGGACCCCCAAAGAAGATAGCACAAAAGTAGACGTCTTAACTGTCTTTGGCTGTGCGTCTGGGGACCTCGAGAGGAGGAGCAAAGTTCTTCTGAGAGTGGCCCCCGCCACTGGGGTTACCTCTGTGAAACCCATGCGCTCGGCCTTCTCCTTCTCCCCAATCAGGACGCGGAGCGCGGCGTCCGCTGCCTCCTGCTTGCCTTGTTTCTTGCTGTGCGCGCAGACGGCTGGGAACCAGCGACCCCCAACTTTTGCTTGGTAAACAAACCTTCGAATGAGAGGTGGGGGACAAAGACAACAGCTGAACTTGCCGGCAGTTGTAGGAAACGCAGGTTTTGCTTAAGATACAGCCAACCTCAGGCCCCAGCCCGCCACCGCTCACTTGGACGGTCCTGGGTCCCAGTACGGCTTTTGCTAGATTCAGATATAACCTGACTATCACTTAGGCCAGAATGCCAAGTCCGTCTTGGACCAGGGAGCCAAACTTTCACAAGGAGCTGGTTTTCCATTCCTGGAAGCCTTGGGTTGGGGGGGGGGGGGGCGGAGAGCACCGTGGCCTGGGACCCTGCTTCCTGTAAAGGACCCAAGTAGAGCAGGGAGGCGGGCAGCACTGCTGCCGGCCCTGGGGCCCGCCCTTCCTGGGGGGGGGGGTGGTCACACACACAGAGGGAAGAGTAGGATGGGACAAAATGGCTGGAGCGCCTATCAGACCAGAGTTCAAGAATCCTAGCTTTCAAGCACCCTAATCTGCGGGTTGGGGACCTTGCTTTGGCCAATCCCACGGCACATGGGAAAGGCTTCGGGATGAGGCAGGGCAGCTCAGGTGCTAAGGGGAGCCGAGCTTCTCGCTATTCCGTGCTCATCCAAGGCACTGAACGCCGTCACCCTATTGTGCTGATGCCAGAGGTGCGTGCCGGGCGGAGGGCTGGAGTCCAGCGAAGGAGAGGGGGCGGGGTTGGCCATGCTGGGCCTCTGCCAGGGGGAGAATTTCACAACTGTTCATGTGTTTGCACATATATCATATATGTAACTACGATAAAATTTGTGAATTGTGCAGTTGGAATCCTTAGAGCCACACTGTCCGATATGGTAGATACTAGCCACAGGGAGCTGTTAACTCTGGTTAAAATTCAATGGGCTCAAGGCGGGGCGCCTAAGTCAGGCACAGGCATGTCCACAGGCTGGCGAGGCACCCGGCCTGGTGCCGAAGGAGGGAGGGCCCAGGCACAGGAAGGAGGAGGGATGCTTCCCGCAGGGGGTGCAGACAGACACACAGATGCAGGGAGGGGGGTGGAATTGCTGATGGTGAGGTGAAGTATTTGTCCTATGACTATTGCTATTTTCTCAATTAAGTGTGAATTAAGATCACCACTTTAGAGTGAGGAAGAGGGATTTCGGTGGAAATGTGAAGGAAGAGGCAAAGGTCTGAAATGGTTTTCGCGAGCAGGAAAGAAAACTCGGTGCAGCAGGAAAAAGGCTGAAGAGAATGGGGGTGGAGGCAAGTGGCAGCCCTGCACTTAGCACCTTTCAACGGCTTCCCACTGCTTGGATGGCAAAAGCACAATGCCTCCGGCCAAGGCCCTGTGGCTCCCCCGGGCCAGGCGCCCTGCGCTGTCTCCTCCGCCTGGAGCCCCCCACTTCTCTCTCAATCTCCCTCACCTCTCAGCGAAGCCCTCTCCCCTCTCCTGACTCCGTCAGGTCCTACACAGAGATTCTCATGCACATGCCACTCGCCTCCTTTGTCAGACACATGGAACGTGAGAGCTCACGTTACTTCACGTGACTACTGGTCACTACCTGGCTCCTGCACTAACAGATAAGATGTATCCACAAATAATGGCTGGATGACTAAGGGAGGGAGATCAGGTGGCTCCTGCCCTGGGTTACGAGAGAGAAGACAGTGCTTAGCCTAGAGGGTAACTGGAGCTGGAAAGACGAGGAAGGGATTTGGGATGGAAACGGTGAACATAACAAACAGAACTCCAGGGTGGGGAGCGGTGTCACCGACTGAGACGGAAAGGCCAAGGGCAGAGAGGGAGCAAAAATCAAGAAGAGTGCTGCTTCCGAGATGTCTGTCCAGAAGTGACATGCAAGCAGCTGGACCGAGGAGGCTGGAGCTCTGAAAGGTCTCCAGCATTTCGATGTTAAAAGTCATAGGCCACAGCCGGTTTGGCTCAGTGGATAGAGCGTCGGCCTGTGGGTTTGGTTCCAGTCAAGGTGCATGCCTTGATCCCCAGCCCGGTAGATGTATCTCTCACATTGATGTTTCCGTCTCTCCCCCATCCCTTCCACGCTCTCTAAAAGTCAATGGAAAACTAGCCTCGAGTGAGGATAAAAACTAACAAACAAAAAAGGTAAAAAATTAATGAAGTTTGCCAAGGAGGTTAGAAAGGAAAAAAATGAGGGCTCAGCATGATTCACAGTAAGGAGGAAGTAATGTGTGTTATTGTACCAGACGGTCAATAAATGAAGCTTCTAAATTAGTATTTCCCCTCGGTGCAACCTTCCGAGACTCCCCAGGGGCCACTGCCCAGTGTGCACCGTGGCCCCACAGTCCCTTGCATCCACCTCCAGCAAGCCCTGTGCTGTGCTTACGTGTCTGCGAACAGTCAGGGCACTTTTCGTATCTGTAATGTAGTTCACAATGAGTTCTCAGGTTGAGTAGATGAACTGATTTGAAGGCCTAGAAAGGACTGTGTGGAAAGTTTTACAGAAGAGGAAGAGGAAATGGACTAACCCTGACGCAGATGAGGAGGTAAAAGAACGAGGGGAGTGTGAGGGGTGTGAACGGGAGCCCGCCCCTCTCCTCTGAGGCGGTGACACACCCTAACTGCAGTGTGCCGAGGAGAGGACCTTTCCTGGCCCCCTCAAGGATGGCTGTTCTATAGCGGGGTGCACGCTGGTCAAACTACTAGGTTTGTTTTTTTTAAATCCCCACCCAAGGATATTTTTTTCCATTGATTTTCAAAGAGAATGGAAGGAGGGAGAGAGAAACATCCAAGTGAGAGATACATTGATTGGTTTTTCTCCTTTGATCTATTTATATGGTAAATTATGATAAATATCTGAATGTAGAATAACCTTTGCAATGCACTGACGTGCCATTTTTCACATTTTAGAATGGCAAAGATAAAAATGTTGATAATGCCATATTGGTCATGGTGTAGAGGAAAAGCCATTTTTATATATGGGGTGGGGCAAAAATAGGTTTGGAAATTATTCATATGGAAATAATATAACAATAAAATAATGATATAAGAAGAAACTGTACTCACAGCTATAATCCTACTTTTGCCCACTCTGTATTGTTAGTGTAAGCATAAACTAGTATAATTATCACTGGAGGAAAGTTTGGCAATATTTGCCAAAATTTTGTATGTACATAAACATGTTATTCATTGCAGCATCGTTTATAATAGCAAAATTTTGGAAACAGTCCAAGTAGTCATCAATAAGGACTGGTTAAACGAAGCATGATAAACCTGCGACATTGAAATACTGGATTTTGTAGCTATATACAAAGAATACAAAGTAACATGGAAACTCTTCAAGGTAATACTATTATAAAAAGCAAGCTGGAGATCAATACTTCTAATATGGAAGTACTATGGAAGGATACTATGGAAGGATACATAACAAAGTCATTACATGTGGGTGTGCTGGGTGGCTGTATTTGTGTGTAGGTGAGAGTTGGGCCAAAGGGAGAATGGGTGAGAATGAGCTTTATATTTTTATTTAGATTTTTTAAAAAATTTGGATAGTCTATTACCTATTAAAAAAAACTAAAAAAAAAAAAAAAGGTCCATGACCCATGTTTGCACATGTAAGCAGACATACAGTAGGACAGTTACTGCAGGAGTGTTTTTAACAGTAAGATCAAAACCAACCTAATGTCACTGGAAATTGGTTAAATAAATTATGTAAGACAGGTGCTTTGACAGTAGCAACATACTCTTTCTTAAATTAGGTCAACTGCATGGGTATCTGTTTTAGAAAAGACCTTTCATATCTCTGGTTTATTAACAGCGTCTATTCAATGAAATATTATGAAGCTGTGCAGGAGTCAGATCTATCCACGCTGATTTGTAATGATCTCTAAGACACACTGGTAAGAAAAGGAATCAAGGCATGGCACAGAAGATAAGTTATATACTTATTTTTAAAACAAAGAAAAACATGTTAATATATGCATGGAAATTTCTAGAGGGACCCAATAAGTTGGTAATAGTGTATGGCAGTGGTCGGCAAACTCAACCGAGCCAAATATCAACAGGACGACGACTGAAATTTCCTCTGAGAGCCACATGTTTTAAACTTAAATTCTTCTAACGCCACTTCTTCAAAATAGAATCGCCCAGGCCGTGGTATTTTGTGGAAGAGCCACACTCAAGGGGCCAAAGAGCCGCATGTGGCTCACGAGCCTCAGTTTGCTGACCACTGGTGTACGGGGAGTGTGGGGAGGGAACTAGAAGTCCGAGTTAGAAATAAGAACTTTCGTTGCATACTTTTTTAATCAGCTTTTGAGTGATTTTCTTGAAAATTAAAATTAGTTAAAAAAAATTAAAAAGCAAATGCAGATTATTATTTTCATACTCATTAGCAAAGTGACTATACTCTCAAGATGGCTGATCGCCTAGGGCAGGGGTGGGGAACCTTTTTCTGCCAAGGGCCATTTGGATATTTGTAACAGCGGGCCATACAAAATTATCAACTTAAAAATTACGTCGCTATGAAAAAAAGCTCCTAGGTTTATTAAATTTTGAGTTCCACTCATAACGGTTGCCTTGGCAGGGCCAAACCAGATGGTCCAGCCCATGGGCCACATGCTCCCCACCCCCGTTTGAGGGGGTCATGGAGACACGGCTGGACTTGTTTCCTACAACTCGCTCTCCCTGCTCTCACTCACGGCTGGTGCCATCCTTTCTCCCTGGGTTACAGGGGACCCCCCATTGGGTGAGAGACCCCCCGTGACACACGCCGTGGTCAGCACAGAAACACTCACTTGGGCTCGTGAGGAGGTCCGGACTGGTCAACCAGCTTGAACTCGGCAGCGAAGCCGTGGGAGCGGGCGTACTCCAACAGGCCGCCCACAGGGTTGGTGTTCAGGTATCGGACAAGCTCGCCGACCTTCCGAACCTTGTTGGGCATCATAGACTCCAAGTTCTCAAATGATTCTGTGCTGGCGTCTCCCGACTGGAAGAGAATCAGCCAAGTAAACGGTTAAGGAAGCCGAGCGACACCTGGGCGATCCTAAGCCGTCCTGCGGCTGAAGGTGACCGGTCTCTCGAGTCGGGAATGACCTCACCTGGTTATCAGAAGACGCCGAGTTGGTGGCCTCTTCGTGCAGGGCCTTCATGGCTTCCTCGGCAGCCATCTGCTTTGCTGCTTTCTTGCTGGGGGCACTCACGGTGGGGAAGGTATGGTTTCCCATGGCGACACAGTACTGGAACCTGGCAGGAGACGAGCGGGTTAAAATGCTTTGAGGGAAGGGGCTCACCTAGCCTTTGTCAGGCGGTCGTCCTTCAGGACTTGCATTTCCTTGCAGCAGTCACTTCTGCCTTGAAGAGCCGGTGCCTTTCTCCCTCCTCCTGCCCCCATCTCTCTGAGCCTGGCCACTCCTACTCCACATTTAGGTATCAGCCTAGTGTCGCCTCCTCCTCCTCTTGAGCACGTAAGTCTGCAGAGCCTCAGAGCAGGGCTTGTCAGGTGTGCCCAGGTCTCGTACCGGTTTGTCCCACCACCAGGACACCGCCAAGCCGCGCACCTCCCTAATGCTCGGTCCCTGCAGCGCCCTTTTGATTCCTAGTCCCAGATTCTCTGCTCCACAAGCAGCAACCTTGCCCTCACGGCCCCCCATCTTCCACACAGAACTGGCAGGAGTGACTGCTCCGTGAAATAGCTGCCATCGCGGAGGAGGCAAGGAAGAACGGCATCTCTCTCTTTTTTTGAGAAAAGCTCAGCAGAGAGACAGGATACAAGAGATGTACTTGGGGTCATGGGCAGGGCCTTCTCTGGACAGGAGGCGGAACTCGCAGGAGCTCCCCAGCTTGTGCACACACTCCAGTAGCGTGCTGACGGGGTTCTTCCCGGATAAGAACGACGCTGCTGAAGGGGTGGTGGGCTCGGACTCTGCCGTCTGCAGGAAACGAGAGAAGAAACAGCACAGACAGTGAGAAAACACCGGCTAGTCCATCACCGCAGAGGACACGGGGAGGGAGAATTTCTTTCGGTCACTACACATTCAGGGCTGGCTTCCAAAGGAAAAGGTGTGGGATTCTTTAAACATCACAGGAAAGGGTGAGCTAAAGGTTCTGGGGCTCTTAAAAAAGTTTTTTTTTTTTTTTTTTTTACTGATTTCAGAGGTGGGGGGAGGGAGGGAAAGAGAAACATCAATGATGGGAGGAATCATTATCAGCTGCCTCCTGCAAGCTCCCTACTGGGGATCAAGCCTACAACCCAGGCATGTGCCCTGACTGGGAATCCAACTGTGACCTCATAGGTCGATGCTCAACCCCCGAGTCACTGGCGAGTCTCCTGTCTTATCTGCGAGAGGAGATTGGACTGGTAACCTTTCATATCTCTTTCAACTACTGGTGAGGGGGGTGGCTGAGGGCACAGCAGGCAGCTGACTGAGACACAGCGTCAGTTGTGAGGCCGAGATGCCTCTAGAAAGCCAGCTGGAGCCCTGCTCCTTCACCGACAGGAAGGTAAGGGGTGCCCTGGCCGAGGGTGGACACCCACCTTCTCTGACTCTTTCTCGAGGGAAGGGTAGTAGGATTCTTCCGGCCTGCCGCTGTCCTTGGCTTTCGCCTCCTCCAGCAGAATGGTCATGGCCTTCGTGGCGGCATCTTGCTTGGCCACTTTCTTGCTGCCGGCTTCAGCTGGGGGGAACTCTCGGCCGCTGATGACAACTTGGAATTTAAATCTTGATGGAAAGTGATTAGATGTGTGAACACTAGTCTAGGTCTCCCTTCTGCCCTCTCCAAAGAGATCTGCACCTGCAATTCCTACTGCTCTGAGGGGCTTGTTGACTTGCGGAGACATGGAGGGCAGGCCAGGGACTCCTGTCCTTTGGGGGCTCAGCCTGTCCCTACTTTTCAGAAAAAAAGCAGCCAGCGACTCTCTCCCCACAGCTCATTAGAGCAAACAGCCACAGTTCAGGGACCCCCACGATCTCTCAGCAATGAACTGAGATAAAGTCGATAAAAATGAGGAGCTAGAGTCACCATTACAGTCTTGTTAGCAACCAAGCCTTCACCTAAAGCAGCCGCACAGACCGGCCACAGCAAGGGTAGCTCTAAGGCAAGCGAAGGCTCTTACGGTGCAGTCTCCCTCCCTAGACACCTGCGGGGACCAGAACACCTGTCCCTTCTCGGGGCCTGTTTCTGTTCCAGCCTACCCACAGGACACACCACTCTTATGGCTGGTTTTGAGTCGCTCTAAAGCTCTATGTGAAGCCTGGGATGAAAGGAATCTCCCTGTTATGTAGAAAATCAAAAAGCACTTGCTCTAGGCCTCTGGACTGAGCTTAGACTTCCTTTGTTCAAGCTTTTAAATTTGTTCAGCTCTTTGCTCAATCTGGGATTTCATTTAGAAAAAGTAGGTCAGATTCTTATTTCCTGGGTCTTCTGAAATATGTGACTATCGCATGAATGTTTCTTACAGCTGGAGGCCAAAAAAAAGGTTAGCCACCAACCCCACTGCTTGTCCCCAACCCCGGGGACAGGGACGGAGGACGAGAGCATGACGGCCAGCCAGGCCCTGTCACTTTGGACAGACACACCCCCTCTCCCTAACAGCTCTCCCGCAACGCCATCGCCGAGTCGGTAAGATGGGCACAGGGAGGGGGAATGGGGAAGCTGGGCATCCTGCCCCTAGCAAACCGCCTCGGTGAGCCTCTCCTGTCTGCCCCAACGGCTTCAGCTTTCTGCCGGGCCCTTCACAGCTCCCTCTGGGCCTGCCTGTTTCCCTCCATCTGCCCGCTGGCCTGCAGGAGCCGGCCAGCTGTCTGAGTGAGGTAACTTCTGGTTTCACAGCTCAGGAGCAGCAGCAAGTGTGGCCCGCCCGTCCGCACAGAGGTGTGTAAATCAGAACCCACCTCGCAGGCAGGCAGCGTGTGCGCTCTACCCCGTCCTTTCCCTGCGGAAAGGGGGCGAGGCGGCTGGAATCCACTGCTGCTGGCAGCACAAGCCGCCCTTGCTCTCGTGTGCAGCCTGCCCCCGCCCACCTGCTCCTGGACCTCCTGGGACTTACATGGGGAAGCGGGAATGGCCATGAGGAGGGGGGCAAGGGAGTCACGTCTTCCTTAATACCTCTCTCTGGCCTCAAGAGGCAGACGTGACACTGATGCATGAGAGCCAACCATTTCCCAAGAAGCTTTGACCTTCCCTTTGCTCAGCCAGGATGCTGGCTGGTCTGAGATCTACATTCCTCGCTCAAGATCTAGAGCAGGGGTGGGGAACGTCCGGCCCACGGGCCGTATAAGGCCCTCAAAACCATTTGGTCTGGCCCTGCCAAGGCAACCATGGGTGGGACTTGAAATTCAGTAAATCTAGGAGCTCTTTTCATAGCGACAAATTTATATTAAGTGAATTACATGAAGCAAATGATGCTATACATATCCAAATGCCTCTGGCAGACAGCAGGTTCCCCAGCCCTCATCTAGAGGAAGGGCCAGCAAGGGTGCGTTCGCTGGAGGGCAGAGAGGAGGAGGGAAAAGTCGGGGCCACCACACAGCACTGCTCATGAGTCAGCCACCTGTCAGGAGCAAGAGCGCCTGACCCAACCCTAGGCACGCAGAGTCCTGGGGTCTCTTACCGAGGTTCATGGGGCGGTCCGCTCTGCTCTAGGAGGTGGAACTCACAGGTCTGACTAGCGAACTGGGCATACTCTAACAGCCCGCTGATGGGGTTCTTCAGCTGGCACTCGGTCAGCTTCTTGTAGGGTGAGCACCGTGGCAAGCCATGGCTGTAGAAGGAGGGCATCTCCATGATGGCGCGGAACTCACCTGGGGCGGTGTGGATGCTATTCAGGTCATCTGGGATGTCATCGGTGGCCCACTGGCCATTCTCAAAGTCCACATACCCCGGCTTTGAGGGGCCATTGTCACAAACAGGTGGTTTCGGTTTCACGGGTTCTGGGGGGACCCGTGGACTACTTTCTGCCTTGACGACCGGCTCCTGTCCATTCTCCAGGCTTTCCGTGGCCGCTTCGTTTGAGGCAGCTGGCGCGGGTGAGTGACAGGCGGGAAGCTCTGCTTCTGTTTTGGGCTCGGGGACAGCAGCTTGAGCGGCTTCGGGAACGCTGTTCGTGCTCCTCTTCATCTGTATCCTCTCTCGCTTCTTGTCGGTCAGGAACCAGATGGGAGGCGTGGTCCCTTCCCGGTACACGTCCCCCTGCCTCTCCAGGTCAATCAGCACGGCATTGACATCGCGGGCTCTCGAGAGGCCGATGTTTTTAGCCAAATTCAGGGCGGAGGACTTGAACACGTCAAACAGGTGGTTGCAGATGTCTTCCTTGATCTCGGCCATGTCAAAAGGCTCAGGGGGCTCTTCGTCTTCCGAGTCGGACGCGGGGTTCCTGCTGGCGGGTTCCCAACTGGGACCTGAGCTTGGAGCTCCCTGGCTCCAACCGTCGGCTGTCACCACTCGGTTGTGCTGGTTCAGAGCCGGAGCGGAAGCTGCAAGTCTCCACAGAGGGGGCGTTCCCGCCTCCCTGCGCAGCGCACCCCTCTCTGCCAGGCGGTATAAGACGCGGTTGATCTCCTTCTTTTGGGCCTGGAGCTTGCGAGCCAGGTCATGTGCGGTGGCGGCCGTCCCCTCGCCTCGCTCCTGCAGGAGCTCTAGCACCCTCTGCTCCTGATCCCGGCTGATGCTCAGCGCCTGGAAACGCGAGGAGAGCCGGTCAACACCTCCCCATGGCAGGGCCCCGCAGCGCGGCGGAGGCGGCCGGAATCCCCGGTGGAAGGCTTGGCTTCGGGAAGGCACACCGCTCGGGACGCCCCAGACCTCGTGCGGCCAGCCTCTGGCAGGTGGTCCGGGAAACCTCGGCCAGGGTTCAAGCAGGAAGGGTGACGGTGGTGTCTGCTTTCCAACGAGGGGTGCTTCTGGGAGCTGCCCCTGGAGAAACGCTATTTGCTGAAGCTGGAAACTCTGAGGGTGAGGCCCGGGCCCTGGCTGCTGGTGTCTGCGCTGGCTGTGCTCATAGCCTTGAAATGGACCGGGGTAGTATCTGCCGGGAGAACACCCCTGCACAACAAGAAGGTGAAAAAGGAAGTGAGCCAGGACTGTGGGGGTGAGCCTGGCCCTCCTCCTGCGAGGGGAGAGGGGTGCTGCCCTGCTTTCCAGTGGCTGGGGACCCGGCCAGGATAGCTTGCCCACCTCAAAGCACTGCTGCTGACCCACCAGAGGTAAGCGAGGAGCAGGAAGTGAACGCAGAGCTCCCGGGAGCAGCACGGCAGTCCCAGCACCTGGCTCATTCTTTTCCCTTTGGCAGAATGTTAGAGAGCTGACAATGAATCTTCCACTCAGCAAAAACACTTACCCTTTAAAAATAAAAACCTTTTCTTTCCAAAAGAAACAAAAAGAGCCCTGGCTGGTTTGGCTCAGTGGATAGGGTGTGTCTGCCTGTGGGCTGAAGGGTCCCAGGTTTGATTTCAGCCAAGGGCACGTGCCTGCATTGAGGGCTTGATCCCCAGTAGGGTGTGTGCAGGAGGCAGCCAATCAATGATTCTCTCTCATCATTGTTGTTTCTCTCTCCCTTCCTCTCTAAAACCAATAAAATATATTAATAAAACAAAAAGAGAACAATAACCTGAAGTGCAAAGGGGCCAGGGGACCAGGGAATGGACTGCAGCACAGACCCCTTGTGTCTAAAATCTACCCTTTGGGTGATTAGAACAAAAAGTGATGTAAGTGGAAGCAGTCCTGTGAGGCTATGACAGAGATCCACCCCCCCTGGGGGGGGGGGGGAGTGGGAGCACACAGGTTCATCGGCTCCTCACTGCCAGAATCTGGTTTTAGGGCAGATGGAGGGTTCCTTAGAAAACAGACCATGTGCTCATACCTGGCATGGTGCTCAGGCTTGGAAGGGGCACTGGCACTAGTTTCTAACCAAACCACCAGCTCACCTGATGAGTGGAGCTGGCAGGACCATTCCTGAAGACCTCAGCCCCGCCCTCCCACACTCCCTTAGCTCCCTCCCAACCGTGTTTCCATGGTTCCTTCTGTGTCCTTCAGAACCCAGTTCCATGGGCACAGCCACACCATGTCCTCACCAACTGCCACCTTTCGGGCACTTGTGACCGCCTCCCCCTCCACACACAGGGCTCATCCTCTCCCCCTGGTGGGGTGGAGGTGGGAGATCCAGGGAGGGGCAGACAGAAAATACTTTGGTACCTTCCTCTGGGGCTTGCAGATGTGTGTGTGTGTGTATGTGTGTGGGGAAGAGGGAGGGAGAGAGTGGATGTGAGGTGGAGGGGGCAACAGCTGGGATCAATGCTTCCCCATGCTTGTCCCCTTGTCTGACTCTCCTGAAGGGTCAGGACCTGCAGGCCGGACCTTTTCAGTAACCACATCCTCTGTTGCAATCGGGGGATCTTAGCACCTTGCCAAGCCCCTCTCGGTCTCCTGGCTGTGGCGTTCCCCAATGACCACCACTCGCCTAGCTTCTCCCTCAGTCTCACTGTTACCCCAGCGGGGCCACCACCAAACCTCAAACCCTGAGACTCCTTCCAGGGGTCAGCAAACCTTTCCTGGAAAGGGTCAGACAGTCTTCATTTGTAGCACAAACCAGCCACACACAACTTGAAAACGGTTAGGACAAGGGTCTCAAGGTCTAGGATGCTCTAAATGTTATTCCTGCTGGATGTTAAAATGCAGCATAGCATTCTACAGCTATAACTGTAACCCGGAAGACCAGGGCACAGGAAAATCACTATGTCACGGACCAAACAGTGTGGCTAAGCCATGGCTGAGCCTTTCTTTGGGGAGGCAGAGCTTTGGATAGGAACCTGGCCTCCGTAACTGGCTGCAAGGAAACACCTGTGACAACCACTTCTGTGACACCCCTTGAATTCGGGAACACACTTCACTTACAAAACAAGCTGCACTTGCTGACCCTGCTCTTCACTGATGAGAACTTCCGTTTGCACAGCTTCCTCTCCTTGCTTATGGGACCCCACGGTGGCTGCAAGTCAGCCAGGCCCACTAAGCCCATCCTGGTGTGACACCCCCCCTCATCCAGCTTGGGTGCCATGGCCCGATTCCTTCTTCACCCGAAGCCCGAGGTCCCCTTTCCCTATTCCCTGGAGAAGGATGATGCCTCTTGCTAATGGGGCCATGATTCCTCCTCTTCAACGTCAGTTAGGTGGTCAGTTCAGTTCAACACGGTTCACTGCGGACTGAGCACTCTTGAGTTCTCCTCCTGTGGTGTGGGGACACAGCCCCAAAGCCGCCTCTCACCTTTTCCCCCATGTCTGCCCCTGTCCCCTCCTTCCATATGAGTCTCCAAGGTTTTAAGGGCCTCTTCTTCCTTCCCAGGCTGATTTCATCCACTCCCCTAAACAGCCTCTTCAGGGACTGTCAAATCTATTCCCTCCAGCCGCCACCTTGTCCTTGACTTTCCAAATACTAGAATAACCTGTTCACTTAGATATCCTACCGTGACCTCCAATGCCGCATATTCCAACCAAATTCACCTTTCCCCTCAAGCCAGCCCCTCTCCTGCTGATCTTATGACTGACAGTGGCACCTTCTGCTCTTGGTTATTCAGGTGAGAAACCTGAGTCATCTCTGCTGCCTGTCTGCCTTCCTCCATCTAAACATCAGGCAGCTGCCACGTCTCACCTTGTCTGCCACCTCTGCATTTTCCCTTAACTGTGTCACAGTTCCAGCCCCTCGGCACCTCTCACTGGGCTACGTAAGACAGGAACCTCTGACCTTCCCAGGCCTCTACATCCTAACCCTATGGGCCTGCTTCTCCCTCTCTGGCCACCTGTTACAAGTCCAACCTGTCCTCACAGATCTCCTTAGATGCTGCTCCCCAGGAGACTTCTTCTGACTTCCATCTCCCTCAGTTTCCCGTCTTTGAACTCCTTCACAGCACCTTTTACACTGCTAACTTTAGCTTTTATCAGAGCTATCGGTTTTTAAGTGACGCGCAGATTGTAGTACATCTGAAAGGCGATTAACAATGTTAGGTATTCTAGAAATTATGCTCGACTCCCCCCTCCTGATATTCCCCTGTGGTACTGAGGGGCGGCGGCAGCCGGCTCCACAGGAAGCTCCTGGGACAAGGACTGTGTGTCCGTTCTCTCTGCATTCCCAGCACCTCAGAGAGCTCCTGGCACAAAGCTGATCCCGAAACCTTTGTGGAATTAATGACCATGAACAAGACACCCCCAGACACACCGACCCTTCTCTTCTCGCTGCACACACTGCTTCCCCCAGCGCACTGCCAGGGCCAGGTGTGCGGGTACAGAGCGGGAGTCGGGCTCACAAAAGCTGAGTTATGGGCGTTTCAGCACTTCCTCGTTTGGTTCTTGGACTGACCTTGGTAAAATAACTGCTTCAAAATGGCTCAAGTCAGTTCCTAGCCAAATGTTTTCTAGGTCTACACTGCTTCTACTTGGCCAAAGTCTGTAAAACCATTTAATGTCCATCTACATAAGAAGAGGAGAGTAAATTATGACACGTTCATGCTATGGAAGAGTACTCACAAAAAAAAAAAAAAAAAAAAAAAGTGTTGTGATCTATTTGTATTTTCACTGGAGGAAATTTAGGCATGACAAAATGTTAAATTAACCAACAAAAAAAGGCAAGCTGCAGAGAACATGCATGCTAGAACGCCCCGTTTTGTAAACACAAGACACATCCATGAATATGTGCGTGGGTGTGTGTGCACATGTTAGAATGAGTACAGAAAAAAGGATACATAAATTTGTGAACAATGGCTATTTTAGGGAAAGATTAGAGGGAGATTATGTTTTCTTACTCGCCAAACTACCACTTGAGAACAGCCATTTGCAGAACCTGAATGGGAGCGAGAGCAAGAAAGTGGGAAAGCACCTCAGGCGGACCATTCTGAAATCCCTCCATCGCCAAGCACCCATTGTGGTCTATGCATTAGGAAAACCATGTAACAAGCCATTTAACATCCACTGCCCTACACAACTGCACTTCAATCCAGTCTCGTCTGCTTAGGATCAAGAGAAGAGGCCCCATCTTTACTACATGGGCTCCATAAAAAATATATTGATATGTGCAAAAAACTGCTTTTCCTTAAGTGCCTAATTCTTTTAAAGAAAATATAAATTAAAAAGATATATATGAATATACATGTTCATGTGTGTGTATATATTATATACACACACATATGATCATGGTTATAGTTATAAGGTCCTATGTGTTTTGACTTTATGTAGTCAAAACTCAGAATTATATACTAAAAAGGGTAAGTTTTACTGTGTAAATTTGCCTCTACTTTTAAGATATATATAAAATACATATACACACATGTATGTACATACTCAAGGTGGGCAAAAGTAGGCTTACAGTTGTAAAACAAATAAGTAATACAACTCTCTATCCCTCTCTCCTCTCTGTAAAAAATCAATAAAAGTATATTTAAAAAAAAAAAAAAAAGATTAAAGCCTGGCTGGCGTTGCTTAGTGGTTGAGCACTGACCCATGAACTAAGAGGTCATTGGTTGGCTTCCTAGCCGGGGCACATGCCCGGGTTGCAGGATCGATCCCTGGTTGGGGGCCTGCAGAAGGCAGCTGTATTGTTTCTCTCTCATTATCCCTCTCCCTTCCTTCCTCTCTCTAAAATCAATAAAAGCAGTAAGCCCTGGCTGGTATGGCTCAGTGAATAGAGCCTCAGCCCTGAGACAGAAGGGTTCCAGGTTCAATTCCATCGAGGGCCAATGCTCTATCCACTGAGTCAAACTGCTATGGCTGTCCTTTTATCTTTGTGGTTTTCTCCTCAGAGTAAAGGGAAAGGGACATACAGTATATATACATTCTTTGCTTAGCACAGTGCATTTGCGATTCACCTATACTGCTGCCTGTATCAGCCCTTCCCTCCTGTTTTGGCCAAGCAGCAGTCCACTATGTGGAAGCATCCCACTTGTGTCATCACCTGTTGAAGGACATTTGGTTTTCCAGTTTTTAGTGACAATAATAAAGCTGCTATTAACTTCCTCCTACAGGTGAAGGGTGGTTTTTCATTTCCCAAACGCCTTCAGGAGGTCCGAGGTGCAAGCAGAAAGCGGGGTCGGCTTTGCCTTGCTCTGGGCTCCGGCCGTGCTCTCAGCCCACGTGCCTGTCTCCCAACAAACCCCTTTCTCCTGCTGCTCCCACGGCAGCTACTCACCACGACAGAAAGGTGTCGTCAGCCATTCTGCCCGGTGAGCGAACACACACACACACACACACACACACACACACACACACGCCGTGAACTCGGCCCGCCCTTACCTGCCTCAGGTCCATGGCGCCCCCCGAGGCATGTCCAGCAGCGCGACCCTCCCCGGGTGGCCGTGGGGTTCCAGGGTCCGCCTTCTGCTCGAGGCTTCGCGGGCGGACGTGCGGGGGGGCGTCCGGGGAGCCCAGACAGGAAGCGCTCCTGGGCGGGGAGGGTGAGCGGGGCTGTGAAATGGCTCCGGTTCAATTTCGCTTTCGTTTCCCCAGAAGGACGGCCCTTTCGGAAAGTTTGGTCGGGGGCGGGGCTTGGGCGGCTCGAGGGGCGGGGCTTGGGCAGCGCGGCCTGGCGCTGGAGCTGCAGGTTTCCCAGGGATCACAGCCTAACGCCTCCTCCCAGAACTGGGCAGGGTGCTCTTTCGTTAGGAAAACGGCTAAATATCGAGCTCATGATGCCTCTCCCCACCCTCTCTGGCCTCCAAGAGATAAAGCAAAGGCAGCAGGCAAGAGGCGGGCGAAGTTCAAGTGGCTGACATCCCTGCGGTGCACGCCTTACTGCTACTTCTTGAATATTATAAACCGGCACGAACAGGAGAGAGCAAGCTGCTATAGACTTTCTCCTGCGGGCAAATCGGTGGTTCAGAAGGAAGCCCCTCCATGCATACCCCTTTAATCTCACAGCAGTGCTGCGGGGCAGGCATGATTCCTGTTAAAGAGTCCAGGGCCTTCAGGTCTGACCTTGGAAAAGGCACCGTCACACTCGCTCGGGTTCTTTCTTTCTTTTAGAAAAAAATATATTTTATTGATTTTTCACAGAGATGAAGAGAGAGGGATAGAAAGTTAGAAACATCGATGAGAGAGAATCATCGATCAGCTTTTGCACGCCCCCTACTGGGGTTGTGCCCGCAACCAAGGTACATGCCCTTGACCGGAATCGAACCCGGGACCCTTCAGTCCGCAGGCCGACGCTCTATCCACTGAGTCAAACCGGTCCCGGCTCGCTCGGGTTCTTTCTAAAAGACCACCCTGTTAGCTAGCGGAATAATTCAACTGATTTCATGATCACACTTATGCACCTGCTCTCCTTTGTTCAAATTCTATAGCTCAATTCCAGTGCTCAGCAAAGCCCCACCTGTGAAAAATCTATTTTCTATGTTTAATTTTATCCCCACTACTTTTGAGATTTACAAGGCAGTCCCTTTACAGCATTATCACCAGCAGATGCCCTTTTCCATTGTCCTCTTTTGTTTAAAAAAAATTATATATATATATATATATATATATATATATAAATTTTTATTGATTTCAGAGAGGAAGAGAGAAGAGAAAGAAACATCAAGGATAGGAATCATTGACCATCCATCTCCTCTATGCTCTCTCCTCGGGATGGAACTGTAACCTCCTGGTTCATAAGTTGAGGCTCACCCACTGAGCCAGGCTGTATATCTGCCTTTAGAGCTGTATAGTCTTTTCTGGGCAGAGAATATGTGTCACATTCCCACATCCCCAGCATGTGACTTTCTAAATAAACTTCCTCTTATAATTTGAGTTTTTTGGTTCTGAATTCTTTCTTTGCTGAACTCAAGTACCGAGTTCTGGTACCATTCTGGTGTCATTTCACCACTAACAACTGAAATGTTTATCAAAAATAAAATGCATAAATGGTGGCAAATGTCTATGATGGAATCCTACATAATAAAAGGCTAATATGCAAATAGAACGAATAGCGGAAAACTGAATAACTGGTCGCTATGACGGGTGCTGACCACCAGGGGGCATGCACAAAACGTGGCGGGCGTTGGCCGCAATGGGATGGTGGAGCAGGTGAGCAAGGCACCAGACCAAGACGGGGCACTGGTGGCTGTCATTAGGTGAGCCTCTGGTGGTGATTGCAAATTCTCTGCTCCCACACACTGCGTTCTCACCGCCACGGAGCCGCCATCACACCCGCTGCCGATGCCCGGTGCTGGCCCTAGTCTGGCACCGGGGTGCGAGCGGCAGCTGCTGGCCCCAATCATCCCTCAGGGGTTCTCCACCGCCCCCTGTTCCTGAGAGGCAATTAGGGCTGGCAGCCACCGTTCGCACCCACAGCCGGTGCCAGACCATCAGTTACACCCACTGCCAGCTGCCAGCCCTGATGGCCCCTGAGGGCTTCTTTAACCCCTCCCCCACACTCCTGAGGGGTGATTGGGGCAGCAGCTGCTCCTTGCACCCATTGATGGGAGCAATTGGGGCTGGCACCAGCAGTGGGTGTGACTGGGGCTGGCGCCATCAGTGCGTGGGAGTGGCGGGAGAGGCTGAGTGGTGGTGTGGAGGATGGGCAGAGACACACCCGTGCCCACTGCAGCCTCATGGCCCACAGTTCCTGTCAAGGTGCATGAATTTGTGCACTGGGCCCCTAGTATTACATAGCAACAAAAATGGAAGAACTAGAACCACCTGGAACAAAATGAGTAATCATCTAAACATGATATGGGGAGAAATCATAGATATATTATATGATTCCATTTACATAAAGGTCCCAAACCTTTATGGCAAAATTAAACTACAGTCTGCTCTGCATAAAAGACAGGATGGCCGAAGCCGGTTTGGCTCAGCGGTAGAGCATTAGTCTGCGGACTGAAGAGTCCCAGGTTCGATTCCCATTAAGGGCATGTACATTGGTTGCGGGCACATCCCCGGTAGGGGGTGTGCAAGAGGCAGCTGGTCGATGTTTTTCTCTCATCGGCGTTTCTAACTCTCTATTTCTCTCCCTTCCTCTCTGTAAAAAATCAATAAAATATCTATTTAAAAAAAAGACAGGATGGTTACTGGAGGGAGGAAGGAGCAGGGGTTTGATTGGGAAGGAATATGCTGGGTGCTGGTGATGTTTTAGCTCTTGACTTGGGTGGTGATTACATCTATGGTTGCTTTCCAGTCATATACATATGCTCTAAGCTGTACGTCACAATTTTATAAGGCGAAAAACAAGAACCCTCATTACAACCATTCTAGTCTCTGTTCCCACCTGCTATTTTTCATGTAAGTCAAATGAGTTATGTCTTGCCTTTCCTTCCTTGCCTCAGGGCTAAACAATTCCACAGCCCTTAATCCTCCTATAAGAATGTTCCAGAAAAGTCTTAATCACTGCTGCTGTGCACTGCTGCTGCCCCCATCCCTTCTAAGCAGATGGAAAATTTGTTTCCTAAGCAGAGGGTCAGATTGTTCCTTGAAAGAACAACTTCTCTTGTCATTTAATCTTAGCAGCTCAAGTAGCTGTGGACAGTCTTATTCATAAACATTTCATCCACCCCAACCCCGTGATTGTTCCAGCTCCCACAGGGTGGGGAAGGAGTGACATAGACCTTTGTGCTGTTCTACTGGAGGGACTTGAAGCATCAGGTGAAGCTCTTTACACCACAAGTAACAGGATGATTAGAGAAAACTTCAGAAAATACAGACAAGCAGTCAAAGTGATCCCTGCTCCTTCCCTGTCGCTCATCTGGGCCTCCCCTTCCTGCGTTCCCGTGCCCAGCGGCACCAGGTGCTCCTTTCCGGACACACCGACCCACTGACCCCACCCAACCTGACCGGTGCTCACCTCCGAGGGGGAGTGTCCCGCTGTGAGGGAACCGAGGGCTGTTTACCAACACCACCACATGGCTGAGCGTCCCCATGAGGGGGGCACAAAAAGCCCCTCCCTGGCAATCAGGCTTTCGCAAAGCACTGCGCTCGGGCCCTGGACTCCCTCAGTACGGAGGACGACTTCATCTGGCTACTGAGCTGGTTTTAGTTTCCAATTCCTGCTATTCTCGCCTCTTCACTATAAATAACTGCTGGTCTGGCTTGTTGTGGCTCTTCTGTTTAATCGCACTGTGTGCAGGATGAGGATCTACAAGTCTTTTCCGTCTACAATTTCCTATAACCAGACTCCTGCACATATGGGCCACGTCCAATTGGATCCTCTTATCACCCTATGGTAACGCAGATGTCTGCAAACTCCTTCAACATTTGCTCGTATAGCGATCCTGCAACAGAAATGTAGTGCCTGCGAATGGTGCTACTAACTTGCAACATATCAAAAAAAGAAAAAAATAACTTATTTTTAATTACTAGGCCATTGTTTTTAGAAAGGGTATGCACATAAACAAACTCATGTTCTTATCCTGTATCCTAGGAAATACATAATAAGCAATTTGTAGAGTTGCGAGGACAAATTTAATGGCTTCCTTTTTTGTTGTTTCTCTTCGCTTCTTGATCATTGGGTTTTTATTCCACTGCAACAGTTACTGCTACATCAATATGATTTCAAAGTCCCAGGGCCTCCCCGCAGTAACCCATCTGCTTTGAGAGACTGGGAGGCTTTCTGCAGACAGACTAGTGAGCTGCCTAATTGGCTGAGCAGGGCTCCACAGATGTAGTTATGCTGATATGTACACTCTACTGATGCTAATGATCAGACCAGCGTTCTTTTTAGACTGGCTTTTGAAGTTACAGGAAACAAGAGATGCCTCAGGTATCCTGAAAGAAACATGATTCCAAAAGTGGCTAAGTGCCCTTCCCCCAAGTTATCTGTAAATGAAGAAGGAAAGTGGTATTTTATAATTACCTATAGGCACCGGGCATTGTGACAGTAGGTATCTATAATATCTATAATAATAAAGGGCAATATGCTAATTAGACCAGATGACCTTCTGGACAAAGCGGGGGCCCGAGAGGGAAGCCTGGGTCCTGGGTGCCTGCCAGTGGCCAGAGGGAAGCCGGTCCCGGCAGCAGGGGAAGGAAGGCCTACTCTTGCATGAATTTCGTGCATCGGACCTCTACTTATTAATATCAAGGCTATCATATTATCAATAATGTCAAAACAATACTACTAACAATGGCTAACAGGCCTCTGCTGAATATTTTACGTGTAAGTTTAAACAGTTAATGTACACTTAGCCTCATAACAACCCCACAAGATGATCCTGCAACTTGTGGTTTTATGCATTAAGCCCTGACACCCTTCGCCCGCCCTCCTATGCTAGGCTGGTCTGGCCTATCCCACTGACTGTCCTCCAGTTTGACTCTGAGCAGCACAGAGAGGTTCTGCTACGGCCCACATTTGGATTCTGCTGAGTCAGGGTCCGAAGGGGGGCCTCCCACTCACTTCTGCCTTCTCTCCCTTGTCTCTCTGACCCAGCCTGTGGTGGGTGGGCTGAGTCCCACCTTCCTGCCGGGGCAGTGCTCCCGTCGGTGCCTGCAGGAAGCAGCGGGGAGCGTGCTGTCCTGGCGCAGGCAGGCCTGCAGGGAGCCGCAGCCCGCGCTCTGCAGTGCTTTCTAGGGAAACAGGCTGCTTTTACCAACAGCGAACTGCAGAAAGCCAATTTGCCAAATGGCCAATTCTCTAAATAACCAATTCACTAAGCAACCAGTATGCTGAATTAACTTTTTACACAGCTCTTGTCTTTGTCTTCCTTTTCTTTCTTAAAAAAAAAAAAAAAAAAAAAAAAAAAGGCATTTTAGGATTTAAAAACAATTCCCCTTTATTGATTTTTAGAGAGGAAAGAAGAGGATAGATGGAAACATCATCATCGAAAGAGAAACACCATCGATTGGCTACCTCCTGCACAGCACCAACTGGGATTGAGCCTAAAACCTGGGCATGAGCCCTGATCGGGAATCAGGGAATAGAACCAGGGAACTTCTGGTTCAACCGCTGAGCCACACCAGCCAGCTTGCCTTCCTTTTTTCAATTCTGTCTTCAGAGTATTAGAGGAAATGTACGCTGCCCGTCTCCCTATTGCCGTAGAGTTGGACACTGGAGTGGGGACTAGGGGACAGAAGAAGGGGTGAGGTTGAGGGCCTCTTGTAGAATTGATTCATGAGAACTGACCTAGAGCCATTTCCAGGTGTCTACAATCTTCTTTCCAAAGGGAATGAACAAGGCTTTGCTCTTCCTAACAGCAATCTTTTTTTTTTTTGTTTTGTTAATTCTCACCCAAGAACATTTTTTTCCATTGATATTTTTAGAAAGTGGGAGGTAGAGCGGGGGGTGGGGGAATGGTAGAGAGAGGGGAGGAAGAGAGAAAGAGAGAGAAAGAGAGAGAGAGGAGAAACATTGACGTGAGAGAGACACATCCATTGGTTGCCTCCTGCATGTGCCCCAAGGGGACCGGGGATGGAACCTGCAAGCTTTTGGTGCTCGGGTCATTGCTCTAACCACTCAGGAACACTGGCCGGGGCCTAACACATATCTTTAAAAGCATCACCTTCAGCATTGACAAGTTCACATTGCATCTACACACACAGAGGAGGAGGCGTATGAAGACAGTGCAGAGAGAGATCTGAAGATGCTGCCCTTGAAGACTGGGGTGATGTGGCCACAAGCCAAGTAATGCAGGCAGCACCCAAAGCTGGAAGAGGCAAGGAATGGGTCTTCCCTAAACAGCCTCTGGAAGGAGCGCAACCCTGTGACACCTCAGTTTCCGCCCAGTGATACTGACTTCCGACTTCTGGCCTCCAGAACGTGACGGAATACATTTCTGTTGTTTTAAGCCACCAAATTTGTCACTGCCGCTGTGTGAAACTAATACAGCACCCTTGACAGGCAGTGCGACCAGGGAGCTCTGAAGGCAGGGCGAGGCTAACACAGGCCGCACTCTGCAGCCAGGCAGTCCTGCATGTGAGGCTTTCAAAGGAAAAGGGCTGAAACAGACCAGGTTGTCCTAGATGACACAAGCGCAGCTACAGTTTACACTCTTCAGTTCAGTCAAATAGCACTATGGCCAGCAAAATTAGAGTTTTTATTTGGAAAAAAAAAAGGGGGGGATATTCTTAAATACACCAGACTATCATAAACTAATAGCCAATGCCATATTTAAAATGGAATAGTTAGGCATTCACACTAAAATAATTCAACATTACCACTATTCTATTATTTCCTAAATTCTGAGGTGTCCTCCAAACATTTATGATATTGGGATGTGCAATCATACATTTCATATAGTAGTCCCCAAAAGCTATTACTAAATCGATAGCATGTTCTCATGCTTATGGTCTAAGAATCAAAGAAAATATGGCATTTAACATTGTTTTGGAAAATCTTGCATATTCTGTAGCACAAAACAAATAAAAGATAAACTATTAAAAAAGGGAGAAAATCCGCCAAAACCGGTTTGGCTCAGTGGTAGAGCGTCGGTCTGCGGACTGAAAGGTCCCGGGTTCGATTCCGGTCAAAGGCATGTACATTGGTTGCGGGCACATCCCCGGTAGGGGATGTGCAAGAGGCAGCTGGTCGATGTTTCTCTCTCATCGACATTTCTAGCTCTCTATCCCTCTCTCCTCCTTTCTGTAAAAAATCAATAAAATATATTTTTTTTTAAAAAAGAGAAAAAAATCCAAATTATTTGCAGATCATTACCCTAATTAATACAAGATTATCTAAAAAACTCTTAAAACCAACATTAATTAAGGAATATGACTGGACATAAGAGAAATATACAAAACAACTTCCTTATATGAAAAATAGTATATTCTTAATAGCAAATAAAACATTTTAAAAAAGAAACATCTATGTAAATCTTAAGAAATGTGAAGAGCCGATAGGAAAAGTATGAAACTGCTGAGAAATAATGTCTCACATAGGCTAGACCAGCCCCAAATGTGATAGCCAAATAGTTTAGAAAGCCAATTAGTGCCAAATTAAAACAGTTTACTGCAAGCTCTAATAAGGATAAGGAAAGTAAGGAGTGGACACCTAACAAAAATGATTAATCTAAAGTTCAAGTGCAAAAACAAACTGGCAAGAGTGGCCAAAATATCCTGTTAAAAAGAGGACGGCTATGTGATTAAGTGAAGGCAGTACTGGTATCACACAGGAAAGGAGCCACAGACTAACAGAGCAGCAACACATTCCCCGCAATAGACCCCAGTGTGTGCACGGATCTAACGCCTGGTACGGAGGAACCAAACGCAGTAGGGAGGGAAAGAAAGGTCAGTCAATACAGAGAGCTAATTGGTTGGCTTTTTGGGATAAAATCTATTTAGAGCCTTGCCTTATATTAATAAGCCAATATAAATTATAAGCAGATTAAAGGATTATTTGTAAAGTATTTTAAATAAAAACACTAATAAAGTCATTGTGTATGACTTGATCTGTTACACAGCAATGGAAGACGTCACAAAAGAGAAAACTGACATTGAGGTATATTCACACAAGATATTGACATCTGCAACATGGTTTAACCTCGCTGGAAGAAGCCACGCATAAAAGAACAATTCTATTTACTTTAAATTTTAGAACAGGCAAAACTACATGCAACGATTGACATTAGAACAGTGGTGGCCCTTGGGGATGGTGGTGACTAGAAAGGAACATGAGGGACTTTCTGGGTGATGGAGATGTTTTATTCTCTTGATTTGAATGGTGATTAAATGGACAGACTATATATTTGTCAAAACTCACTAAATGGCACACATAAATGATGTGCTATTTATTGCAAAAAGAGTTAGGGAAACAATGGGATAAGGGCACCGGAAGAGGCTGAATTCACCATCTTGGTACCACTCATCATCTGGGTCACACACACATTCAGCAGAACAAGAACACCTCCTTAAACCAGATCAACAGACACAGATAAACACTTTCATGCAGCAACTCATGGAAATACTAAGAACAGTAAGATCACATGAGAAGTATACATGTATCTGAATCTCAGTTTTGTGGAGCAAACTTTGATATTTTGATTATTTAAAAAAATATATTTTTATTGATTTCAGAGAGGAAGGGAGAGTGAGAAAGAGAAACATCAACGATGAGAGAGAATCATTGATTGGCTGCCTCTTGCCTGCCCCCTCCTGGGGATTGAGCCCACAACCCGGGCATGTGCCCTTGACTGGAATCAAACCTTCAGTTTGCCACTCTATCCACTGAGCCAAGACAGCTAGGGCTTGATCAATTATTTAAACAAGGAAAAATATGTCATGTAGCACTAATGCAAGGATCTTTAAAATGAAACACAGACCTTTATCTAATTCAAATAGATTCTATGTAAACATTACATAATATTTTCATCAAATATCTTGTCTTAATCTGAAATAAAACTGAAAATTAGCTTTTTAAAGTAATAGGTCAAAAAGCAAACTATAAAAGAATACAGAATGAGCCGAGACCGGTTTGGCTCAATGGACAGAGCGTCGGCTTGGGGACTGAAGGGTCCCGGGTTCGATTCCGGTCAAGGGCATGTACCTTGGTTGCGGGCATATCCCCAGTGGGGGGTGTGCAAGAGGCAGCTGATCGATGACTCTCATCGATGTTTCTAGCTCTCTATCTCTCTCCCTTCTTCTCTGTACAAAATCAATAAAATATATTTAAAAAAAAAGTACAGAATGAGGAAAAAACATTTTAAAGCTTACAAGCAAAGGAAGAAAAATTTAAAAACACACAAAATATGTCTACATAAAAATGAAAAATATGTATCTTTGATGATAAAGCCAAAATTAAATGGCAAACACCAAACTGGAAAAATATTCACAGCGAAGTTTTTTGTTTGTTTTTTATAATGAGCACATACTCATGTTTTTTTTAGGAAATTTGTATAATTTATAAAAATAACACAAGGGCCAAAATCGGTTTGGCTCAGTGGATAGAGCATCGGCCTGCGAACTGAAGGGTCCCAGGTTCGATTCCGGTCAAGGGCATGTACCTTGGTTGAAGGTACATCCCTGGTGGGGGGTGTGCAGTAGGCGGCTGGTCGATGTTTCTAGCTCTCTATCCCTCTCCCTTCCTCTCTGTAAAAAAATCAATAAGATATATTTTAAAAAAATAACACAAGGGTCCAGATAAAAATTTTAAACACAAAAATTAAAAGATAAAATGGTTAATAGGCATATGCAAAGAGTTCAAACTTAAACATAACAAAAATGCAAATTACAATGAGATGCCATTTTTCAATTGATGAACATCAAAAAGATGTTCCTTTTTTAGTTAAAATACCCATTCCTGGAAAGGGCAGGGGGAGAGAGGGCCAGTGGAATGGGTGGGCATTGCCATGTATCTGGGCATTCACTTTAGGGAAGTCAATAGGACTAAGCACTACGAGAGGGTGGGGCCTGATGTGTGGGGGTAAATAGCAGCATGTCACCTCAAGTCTTTACAGTATTTCCATGAAAACTTTTCTTCTGTGTTAAAAGAAACAAACAGGAATTCCCCACCTCCTTTGGTGGTGGTTGTTGGAGGTGAGCATGACATCGTGATATCCAGGAAGGTGGAGGTGAGTGGGAGATAAGGTTTGGACCTCCCTGGGAGAGCGTGAAGGGCTGCTGAAGGACAGAGTTCACTCCTGGCCACTGGCTCCCCGCATCCAGCTCTGCACCCCCAAGCAGGGTGGCTTTGCCCAGGGGAGCAGTGGTGGGAGCATCAGAAGCACCCCGAGGCAGCTTGGGAAAGGGCAAAGTGCAGATCAGCATGTAGAACGTAGCTGCATTTGGAAACGAAGCAACAACCAAATTACATATATATTTTACTTAATTAGTAGCTGTAACTGAACAATCCTAAGAAAAGATCAGGGAGGAGACACACATCAAGCTATTATCAGTAGTTCTATCTCTGGAGGATGAGGTGAGCTGGAGGGAGAAAGGTCTCCTTTTATATTTTTCTAACCTGAAATAATAATAATAATAATAATAATAATAATAATAATAACAATAACACTTTCTTGAGTGTTCTGGTACTTAAAAAGAAAAATGTTTGGAAGTGCACAAGCTTTGATCCCAAAAACTCTGGTAAAGAATGAGCTGTTATTTATAAAGGGTTTAGAACAGTGTCTGGCATATTATAAGTGCTCAAGAAAATGTTTTAAAAACATAAATAAGGAAAAAGACTCAAACTATGGAAAAAGCCTTCATCTACAACCCATCGCAGTTTGTAAAGGCTTGAGGGAGTCCAACATCTGAAAGGGAGGAATTTCCAGGCGGCCTCTCCTGGGGCCTGACCCTCAGCCTCCGCAGGTCCAGACAGATGCACCTGGGGGAGAGGCTCCGCCCTTCCAGGACGGACCGCGTGGTACCCGAGTTCACAGACTTTTACAGGGAGAGCGATCAGATAGATCGGCATCCTCATCAACACCATGCCAGCATTTTCTTGCTGTGGACAGATTTTCATTCATTTGTTTAGTAACATTTATTAAGCACATACTATGTGCCTGGCACTGTCCTAGGCTTTAGAGATACAGCAGTAAACAAAATGAAAATTCTTTTCCTATTATTTTCATGAAGCTGATGTTCTAGTGAGAAGACAGGCAAGAAGCAAATAAATATGTCATGTCAACTGGCTGCACGTGCTCTGAAGGAAGAGCATGCCGGTTAAGCCTGGGAGGGGGGACACAAAGCAAAGAGCACCTCTGTCCTTGAGGGCCCTCAGTCTAGAGAACTGACCGGTTTGGATAACAAATAGACAAATCAAACCCCCGGCTGAGTTGTGTTGAGGTGTTTACGGGAGCAAAGAGAAGGGCGCCTAACTCACTGATGGAGGCCGAGGAAGGCTTCTGGAAGGAGAGGCCTCACCTGAAACCGGAAGGAAGACAGCCATTGGCATCTAAGGGAGGGCAGCCCGAAGGGCAGGTGCAAAGGCATGGAAGGGATAGAGGACACGGTTGATGCCACATCAGGACAAGTGTGTGATGGACAAACAACGGCAGGCGGATTCCTTTCAGCGGGAAGGCTCTGGGAAGGGCCTCAAAGAAGTGGGTGCACATACAAACACATGTATGCCTGCAGACACACATGTTTAGTGTAGTCATCTGCTGCTTTCGCCTGCTGAGTACTTCTGTACTTCCCATCCCATGTGGTTAGAGAGAGGCAGTTTACTCCTTCCTCCAGGAGTGGGCCTGTGACACAGACCTGTCCCATCAGTCACAGATCTTTCCCAAGTATTTAATTTTGCAACAAACTAGTAACTACTTGTCCACAATGATTAGATTAGAGGAAAGCGCTGAGGTCACAGGCTGGGGGCTGCCAAGAGTCAGACTTTTCAGTATGGGTAGCGAAAACAGCGAAAGAGACTGAGGCTAATAAACCAAGAGGAGGAGAGAAAGGCAGGGTCAAGTGAGTCCTCATGATTTCATTTCAGTCTCGTGACCCAGCCAGGCCTGAAGCACGTCTTCATATTTCCTAGTTAAATGCTCCGTGAGGGGAAAATAGCCCAGCTTGCCTGGCTCAGTGATTGAGCATCAACATATGAACCAGGAGGTCATGGTTTGATCCCCAGCCAGGGCACATCCCCAGATTGCAGGCTCAATCCCCAGTGGGGGGCATGCAGGAGGCAGCCAAGCACTGATTCTCTCCATCATAGATGTTTCTATTTCTCTTTCCCTTTCTCTTCCTCTTTGAAATCAATTATATATATTGGGGAAAACCCACTTTTTAAAAATATATTTTATTGGTTGTTTTACAGAGAGGAAGGAGGAGGGATAGTTAGAAACATCGATCAGCTGCCTCCTGCACACCCCCTACTGGGATGTGCTTGCAATCAAGGTACATGCCCTTGACTGGAATCGAACCCGGGACCCATCAGTCTGCAGGTTAATGCTCTAACCACTCAGCCAAACGGGTCAAGGCAACCCATTTTTTTGCTTGTTAGTTTACAAAGGTTTTCTGCCATTTGATTAATATACCCCCTTTTGGGGAAAGTCCTTCACTGTGCATGTGGTAGCAGTGGGGTACAGAAAAAAGGGAGGGTGGGTTGAGTGAGGGTTTCTCCCATGAAGCTTGAGGAAGATGGCAAAACAGGTGGCTTCCAGGCATCTGAGAGGACATACAAGCAGCAACAAAAGCTTGGTGTGTTAAGATGCAGTTGATATGGATGAGTTCTATAAACCTGTGAGTTCCTAATAATTCATCATACAGCCTGTCATCTTCACACAGAGCCAACAGAAAATATCAAACACACTAAAAACATCACCTATTTAAACCCACTTTGTCATTCCCACATTAATGTGCCATCAGTCACAGACCTTGCCCAAATATTTAATTTTGCAACCAACTAGTATTTTGAACTCTTTACCCCTGATACCAAACATTCATCCAGTGTTCTCCAGCTTAACTCGAACAGCTGTAGCCACTGTGGTCAAAGTCTAACAGATGTTACAGCGAAATAAACAACTGTATCTCAAGAGATCACCACAGAAGCCCAAAAGCTTAGGTCCTGTTGTTCACACATCTTAAAACTCTAATCAGTTGGTCACAGATAACAAGATCAATCTTGGTCCCAAACACAGTTTCAAATCTTTAAATCCACGCATCAGAAAGATGCTCAGATTACATATCTCTGGGCTTAAGGGAGCGTTTGTGTATTAAGAAATGGGTCTCCCTCTGGCAGAAATAGCACCTTAAGACTTTTTTCTTCTTTCCATGGGCATTTACCAACTACCTGTTGTGTGCCCGTGATCCCACCACTGTGAGCCCGTAGGCTTTGCCTCTTTTTTTTTTTTTTTCCCCCTGGGTGAAAAGGCCAAATCTGGTTTCACATCTGGACAACACTGGGCAAAATAAAAGATAATTTATCACTGCCCTTATGCCTCCCTTCCCCCACTACACAGAGGTCCACATTTCCAGGACCCTGGCCACTGAAAAATAACAAGCCCCAAACTACAAGCCTGAGGGCCTGGGTTCAAGTTCCAGTTCTGCCATTTAGCCAGTATTGAGTCTTGGCCAAGACTCATCTTTTCCATCTGTAAAATGGGAATAAAAATTATTGCTCTGGATTGCTGTTGGGATTAAATTAACTAACACCTGGAAGGCGCTTGGTACAGCGTAAAGCACCTAACAAGCGCTCCATGAAAAGAAGCTAAAATTAATAAGAATAAAGTGAGGCCCTAACCTCTTTCCATTACTAAAATGGTGCAGTCTATAGTAGAGAGATTATGTGTTTTGAGGTTCACCCCACCACCTACCCACACCTGTTCCCCCGGCCTGCCGAGTCTGAGTTATATCTAGCGGAATAGCAAACATCCAAAATGGCAAAAAGTCCCCGTTTCTCAAGCAGCTGTAACAATGGGAAACCTTCGGAGGGAGGGAGCAAGTTCAAGTGCCTGGGGACTGTGCCCTTACTAATAATAGCTAGACACTTCAGAGTCTGACAACAACCCTGCAAGGTAATATAATTATTCTCCTTTTGTAGATAAGACCAGGCAGGAGAAGAGTGGCTCACTCAATGTCACTCAACTGGTAAAGGGCACACCGACCCCAAAGTTCATGCCCCTTTCTGCTGTGTCCCCGCATCCCTTCCCCCAGCCAAGCACTCAACTGTCAAATAATGAAAAGTGATAAGGATATCTCAGGATCTTAGAAACGACGGGAACAAGCCTTCTTTGGTCAAGAAAGAAGTTGGCATCATCACTCCCATTTGCTCGACCATTTAATGCTCCTGTGTTCTCTGCTTCCAATGACCTATCCCAGCAAAACAGGCCTCCCTCGCCGGCCACGGCCACGGCGCAGGCCTGTCTCCTCCGTTCGCTGCTCAGACTCTGCTCCCTCAGCCAACCACCCACCGCGTTTCCAAACGCAACGACAGGTGTCTCCTTCGGAAAGACAAGTTCCCCCCAACTCTGACACCAACTCGCAGCACCTGAAGGCAGGCTTACCTTCTGGCGGGCGCGAGAACCAAGCCCCGCAGATGCAGGCAGGGGAGGTGACGCAACGAGGCCTCCTGCACCAGGGCCAGACCCGATCGGAGCGCGGCAGCCGTGACCCCGCAGTGGGCTCCCGCGGCGGCCGCCTACGCCATCCCTGCGTCAGGCGCGGCGCGGGCGGGCGGCCGGCGCGATCCCCGGGGCGCGGCGCGGCGCGGCGCGGGCCTCTGCAGCGAGCGCGACCCGGCGGCGCAGGAAGGCGCGCACCAGGACCGGTCCCGGGCGCCCCGCAATCCACTCACTCCCCGAGGCCAGGGGGAAGCAAGGGCCTGTGGTACCCAACTGCTGGGCACCACCTGGCCCGCGCGCCCGAGCATCCGTGCGCAGCCTCTGCTGCCCACAGCCGCGCGCGCGCACACACTCACACACTCACACGGGCGCGCACACGGCTCACGCGTCCGGGACCCCGGCGCCCGCCTCCCCTCCAGGCTGCAAGCCCAGGACCCTGCATCCCTCCCCGGCCCCGCGACCCCCCTCGGAGCCCGCGCGGGACCCTCCGCGCCACACCTACCACCAGAGTCCGAGCCCGGACAGGCGGCGCGCGCCGGGCGCCCGGCCCGGGGAGGGGAGGTGATGGCGAAGAAGGGGAACAGGCCTCTTACCGGGTCGTGTAAGTGTCCGGACGCGGCCCTCGGCGGAGGCTGCCACGGCCGCCCGCCCGCGCTCCCCCGCCCGCCCCCACCACGTCGCGCGCCGCCGCCGCCGGACGGGAATCGAAGGCGCGGGCGCGGCTTGGTGACGTCACCGACGCGCCGCGCGTGGGAGCGCACCACGTGGTCCCGCCTCTTTTGTCTGCGCCCCAAGGAGTGTGGGACGTCGTCGCTCTGGTTTCCTCGGGGGGTTTTTATCGATCGGGGTGGGCACGATGGGGAGTAGGCGTTACCTGGGTGCATTTTTGCGCAGAGTCTTGATTCAGCTCCTCAGCCATTAAAAAAATTATTTTTATTTTTTACAGAGAGGAAGAGAGAGGGATAGAGAGTTAGAAACGTCGACGAGAGAGAATCATCGATCAGCTGCCTCCTGCACACCTCCTACTGGGGATGTGCCCGCAACCAAGGTACATGCCCTTGACCAGAATCGAACCTGGGACCTTTCAGTCCGCAGGTCAACACTCTATCCACTGAGCCAAACCGGTTTCGGCTCCTCAGTAATTTTTAAGGTAGTTGGGCGGGAGGTCTGTGGGTACCATAAACATGACATAGATTCTACAGGGAACCCTCAAGCACACAGAATCAGTTCATAATGCACTACAACCAGGAGTCCTTGGAAGCCCGATTATATGAATTTATTTTAAAAGTAGTGTGGTGAACACGCCCTCCTAACTCTCCCCTTCATCACCCCAACCCAAGAACTAAAATATTAACTGGTAACTTTCATCTACTTATAAGGGGTCCCGTCCTTTATCACTGCCCCCACCCCCAAGTAATCATGATTTGCGTTTACACAAAACTTAGTCAACTCCTAACATTAATTTCGTTTCACATTTATGTGCATTGTTATTGTTAATTCTCATGCGAAAATTAAAAAATAACATTTTATTGATTTTTTACAGAGAGGAAGGGGGAGAGAGAGAGAGCTGGAAATATCCACGAGAAACATTGATCAGCTGCCTCTTGCACGCCCCCTATTGGGGATGTGCCTGCAACCAATGTGCGTTTCCTTGACAGGAATCAAACCTGGGACCTTTCAGTCCGCAGGATGATGCTCTATCCACTGAGCCAAACCGGTTTCGGCCATCTGAAAAAATCCCCCCCCCCCATTGATTTTTAGAGAAATGGAAGGGATGGAGGGAGGGGGCTGAAGAGAGAAACACCGTTTGGAATTCAACCTGTAACCCAGATATATGCTCTTGACTAGGCATCAAACCCGTGACTCTTCAGCACTCTGGCCGAGGCTCTAACCACTGAGAACACGGACGAGGGCTGATTTTCTTCCTTTGAGCTCCAAGTACTTATCCATGCTGTTGTTACTTAAACTTTACAAGTTTCTGAACATCAGCTTTGGTTTGTCCCATGTGCTTTCTGTTCCTCTTGTTGTAGCAGAACCCCCGCTTTCTTGTGAGGAATTGATGTGATTGGTCAATTTAGGCTGACCCTCCCCTCTTCAAGGGGGTCTTATGACCTGGTCTAGCCAATCAGAATCCTCCTCCGCTCTCGTACAGGTTAGTTGATGGCCGGGCATGCAAATGAACATGCAGGGAACCAATTAGAGTCTTTCCTAGTTTTGCAGGTGGAGCCAATGAGGAAGAGGGCTTTTCCTTCCAGAATAACCTGGGATGGTGTGGGAGGAGTCCTTCCTGAGGCCAGCTCACCACCCTGCGAGGCGTTACTGCCTGGAGAATGAAGCCACGGAGGGATAAATAAGAGTGACAGGTGAAATGAGCAGAATCTTAGGACATCTCTGATCCACACCCAGCTCCATTAGAACCCAGAGGCATCCTGGGCCTTCTCTCAGTTTTGGGAGTCAGCCATTTCCCTTTCACTGCTTAAGTTTCTGTCATCTGTATCCAAAAGAATCTTGTCTAATACAAGTATTATATTGACCTTTATCTGAATTTAATAAAAACAAAGCAAACTAGAAGTGAAATGAACGTGGAAGAAATGCTGAATTTGAGATAAAGCTTTTTTTGGGAAAACAACAGACGAATTTCTAAAAGCTTTTTTTTTTTTTAAGTTAAACAAAACTTAAAAATACATTTCAAGGTGAGGTACTTGTGTTTTATAGTTTAACTTGAGATTTCTTAAACACAAGGTTAAGTTTCTAGAACAACTTAGTCAATTGCCTCAAGAACGAAAAGCCACCTCTGATGTCTAACCCAGTGGTCAGCAAACGGCGGCTCGCGAGCCACATGCGCCTCTTTGGTCCCTTGAGTGTGGCTCTTCCACAAAATACCACGGCCTGGGTGAGTCTATTTTGAAGAAGTGGCGTTAGAAGAAGTTTAAGTTAAAAAAAATTTGGTTCTCAGAAGAGATTTCAATCATTGTACTGTTGATATTTGGCTCTGTTGACTAATGAGTTTGCCGACCACTGAGCTAGACTGAAGTCTCACACTTACAGATCAGCTGTGGGACCTGAGGGGGGCCACAGGACTTCTCTGAGCCTGTTTCCACATCTCCATCACGGGACTATTGACCTTGACCCTGCTCACTCATGGGATTAGCAGCAGGATCCAACATCACAGATAAGAAGAGGGAATGTGCCTTACCAACTACTCTAAAAATAATTCCTTCATTTGCTAGAATTTATATACCTAATTACTAAAATACATACACAAGGCTGTCACTTCTATGCAGATTCATCAGAGCAGCTAGTTTTCTTAAAGAAACCATCACCACAACAAACCTCATTAGTGGGAGGTAAAGATGCACAGTTTTAGACACCCACAGGTAACGTGTTTCCCTTTTGCCTTTGGAACCAGCTGTAAGCCAGAGGCCTTCCTCAGTGCCTGATGCTAATGAGCTGCCTGGTAGCAAAGAGCCCTCCTTTCTGGAGAGAAGTCTGGCAGGGAGCTGCTCTTTTCCTGGTGTTGGCGGTTCTTCTCACCCACCTTGGAGGTTGTGCCGAGAGCTCCCCCTGCAGTTGACTACAGCTCTGGCACCTGCTGCGGGCTGCTGTGGTGCTGGGCTGTCTCTGAGGACATATTTGGCCACTAGATTGCCTCCCTGGATCATGCGGGTCTTTTTCTTTAAATGCTGGCATCCCAAAGTGGCTGAGCATCTGACCCAACTATAAAACAGGCCATTTGGCTTATAACTGCCTCTCCCATCCCCCCCCCCCTTCAGCTTGGGAAGAAGAATTGAGGCTTTAAGATGCCATTTAAAATACCAAGATAATATACCATTTAAAATAGCAAGACTTTTGTTAATATATAGGAATAAACAAAAGAAATGTAAGCCCTCTATGAAGACAATGGCAAAACATTACTGAATGACAATAAGAATTAAACAAAACATTCATGGGTAGGGTGATGCACTATCATGTCAGTGGCTGTTGGAATACATTTCCTCGCTCCCTCTCTTCGGATACTCCAAGCACTGATCCCATGAGTCCTGCTTCCTTCTCTTCCATCTGCTCACTTCTCTCACCAATTCTAATGTATTCCATGCCCTTCTTATTTCTCTCCTGGATTTATGAAACCGCCTGTTAACTGTTGCTCCTTTCCAGAATATCTCTCCACAACTATAGTGAAGTTTAGCTTTCTAAAATGCTTGTCTCATGTTGAAGAAAGAGATAGAGGAAGATACAAACAAGTGGGAGGATATGCCATGTTCCTGGATTGGCAGAATTAACATCCTTAAAATGTTCATACTACCCAAAGCAACCTATAGATGCAATGTAATCCCTATTGAAATACTAACAGCACCAGGAAGAAATATTCCAAAAATTAATATTAAACCCAAAAAGTCCCTGATTAGCCTCAGCAATCTTGAGAAAGAAGAATAAAGTTGGAGGGATCACAATACTGGATATCAAACTATACTGCAAAGCATTGTATTCAACCACAAAAAGGAATGAAATCTGGGCATTTACCACAACATGGGTGGACCCTAAGGGCACTATGTTAAGTAAAATAAGTTATACAGAAAGAAAAACACCATATCATTGCAGTTATGTAGAATTAAAAACACCAAACTCATAGATACCAAACTCATAGATATCGAGAACAGATTGGTGATTGCCAGAGGTGGGGTGTGAGTGTGGGTGGGGACAAAATGGGTTAAAGGAATCAAAAGATACAAACCTGTATTTATAAAATCAATCAATCATGGAGATATAATGTACAACTATTGCTGATAATATTGTGTTGCATATTTGATTGCTGCAAACAAAGTCTTTAAAGTTCTCATCACAAGAAAAAAAATCCTATAATTATGTATGGTAACAAATGTTAACTAGACTTTTGGTAATGATCATTTTGCAGTATATAAATGATTGAATCATAATGTTGTACACCCGAATCTAATATAATGTATGTTGATTATACCTCAGTAAAAATAAATTATTTAAAAAATATCCTATTCTTTTTACGTATTTTTTATTGATTTCAGAGAGGAAGGGAGAGGGAGAGAGAGATAGAAACTTCAATGATGAGAGAGAATCATTGATCGGCTGCCTCCTACCAACCTCCTACTTGGGATTGAGCTCTCAACCTGGGCATATGCCCTTGACCAGAATCGAACCTGGAACCCTTCAGTCCACAGGCCGATGCTCTATCCACTGAGCCAAACTGGCCAGGGCTAAAATATCCTATTCTTCATCAAATTTTCTATTTGATTTATTTAGATCACTTTAGACTCAGGTTTCCTATTTTATTCAATGAGTTGTAATCATTATTTTGATGCCTTCATTGTTGTTAGATTTGCTCACTCACTGGGAGTGCCTGCAAGCTGCCTTCCAAACCTTTTTGACATGCTCCCCCATTCTTTTAGCCAATTTCTCGTTCCGATAGACAGATGAGTCTTCTTTTATTTTTCTGAAAGACTGAATTAGGTATATACAGAATTCAAGTTAGTTATATTTGCTCTAAGGGCGGCATTCTGAATTAAAATGAAACATCCTCCCAGAATTTTGAATCGTGCGGTGTGAACAGATACACAAGAGAGTCCTGGCTGACCAATGAGAGTGTCTGTTATATCAGGAGAAACGAACCCACACCCCGTGTTCTCCATCAGGAGACTCTCCTTAGAAGAAGCCTTTGAATGGTATTTTATTATTATTATTATTATTTTTATTTTTTTAGTGACTCCATTTTCAGGTTCTTATTTTTTTTTTTTTAATATCTGTGTATTTGTTGTCCTGTGGAAAGTTATGAATAGTTCTGCAAATTCTCTGCTGCCCTGAGTGGCCGGATTGTGTGTGTAAAGAGAGTTTACTCAGGCCCTTGAGGAGTGCCTCCCTCCACGGGGCACAGACCTGTCTCTTTAAGAGCTGCCCAGGCCAGGCGCTGCCACGGTGACACCCTGTACCTGTCCGGTCCCAGACTGGACCTGGTGTGTGCTAGGCACTCAGCATGGCCGGCGGGGTGGCCAGGTGGTCACGCACGGTGTCTCGCTTCTGCCCACAGGATGGCAGCATTTAGTCGAGGCTCCCGCCCCAGCAGCGGCCCGGCTGCCTGGGAATGGGAAGGTGCCCGGCTTCCTCCTGCAATGAGCAAACCTCCTTCCAGAGGGAAACACAGGAAATCATGCCCCCTGTTACCTGCCCACCCTTTCTCCAACGTGCTTCCCGGAGATGGCTTCTTGGGAGTGAATTTCGTGAAGTTTTGGGACCCGGGGCATCCGTCCCGGAAGAACTATTAAGAGTTTGTGTATTCACTGAGAGCGACCCAGGAGGCTGGAATCACCTCCCCGTCTCACCTGAGTCCTTCGGTGCAAAGGATTGTGGTTCTGTTTAAAGAGAAAGGAGGAAAGCGAAACCACTGAGCACGTGCTGCGTGTCATGTTCTTTAAATCAGCCCCTGCCCCATGGGCTCCGGGCTGCAGCAGTGGTGGAGTCCCTGATGCGTCCGTCTAGGCTGTGCTGAGAATCTGTTTTGCATTTATTACTCGGGCACCAATTGCCTCCAACTCTCTTCCCCCAACTTTATATAAAACATTAAACCTGATAGCTCGGATTTTATTCTACATATTTTGTGGAGAAGGGGTGGGGCGTGGAGGAAGAGGATATAAAGAGACTTCGGCTAAAGCTGAAGCTGCCAGTCTGCCTGAATCAAGTGGTCCCCTCCCTTTGGTGGCTCCCATTTCTCCTCTGCAGTCAGGTCTCACCTGTCTGGTCCAAACAGAACAAACAGGTATGCTCCTGCTGGGCTTTCTTTATAAATAAATAAATAAATAAATAAATAAATAAATAAATAAATAAATATTTGTATTGCATTCAGAGAGGAAAGGAGAGGGAGAGAGCAAGAGAGAAACATCCATGATGAGAGAGAATCACTGATCGGCCGCCTCCTGCACGCCCCCTGCTGGGGAATCGAGTCTGCAACCTGGGCATGTGCCTTGATGGGGAATCAACCACTGAGCCACACTGGCCAGGTGTGCTTGGCTTTTAGATGCAGCCAAAGAAGACTTAGTAGTAGCCCATGGAGGGGCAGAGGCGGGCAAGCTGGCGGCCTTTGCACTTAGAGAGGACACGGCCACGCTGCCCACCTCTCGCCGCCTCCAGGCAAGTCTCGCCTGCTGCCCGAAGCAGGGGTCTCTCAAGAAAAACCCATTTGTGCGATCTGCTGGATCTGAACCCAGAGCCTGTCCCACACCTGAGGGCTCCTGAGTGCTTCCTCCTCCCTCCCTCCCTCCCTCCCTCTTTTTTTTCCTTCCTTCCTTCCTTCCTTCCTTCCTTCCTTCCTTCCTTCCTTCCTTCCTTCCTTCCTTCCTTCCTTCCTTCCTTCCTTCCTTCCTTCTAAAGGGTTATAAGCAAGCCCCTGCAGGAGGGAAGTGCCTCTGTGGGGGGCGAGCAGGGGCAGGGGGTTCTCTGAGAAGTGGGGTCACCTGCAGGGCACCGGGAACAGGAAGTGAGGAGAGAAGGTCGGGTGCCGACCCTGCCAGCCTGCCCCATGGCTCAGTCCCTTCACCCTCACACCCTGCACTCCCCAGGGACTCTGAGCCCCCAGGGAACCCAGAGGCTTCTGGGGAGCAGAATTTTGTCAAAGAGACACGACAGGGAAGCTTACACCAGACAAAGCAAAAGCAGTACTTGAACATATGACTTGACACCAGAAGGTTGTGGGTTCAATTCCCGGTCAGGGCACATACCTAGTTGGAAAGAAAGGAACATGAGCAGGAAAAGGAAGATGAAAAAGTGTAACCCCTGGGCCAGAAGCACCCTAGCGCTTTTGGTGAGAGAAGGGGTGCATTGTGTAGCGGCCGTGTCACGGACTGACCTCGTTCGGGGAGAAAGAGGAGGAAGAAGGAGTCTTTTCACAGCACAGGGATGGAGGCACCGCTGGGAGGAAATGAATCTCCGTGCCGGGCCCACCCCTGCCGAAGCGGGCAAAGCACCCTCACGAAGGAGGGGGGGGGCGGGGGGGGTGTGTGTGGGCGCCAGGGAATCAGACGCAGCAGGAACGAGGGGCTGCTGCTTGCCCGGGACCCCCTGGTTTTCCCGAAGGCTCTGTGCCGCCCTCTGAATGCCCTTCGGACAGGCAGGCCTCTGTGAAATGAGATTGGGAGGAGGCGTTGGTCCCTGCGCGTGGCTTGTTGATTGGGAGGGCTGTCACGAATGTGCTTTGGAGGCAGTAAAGCCTCTTTTTAGTCACACGGCGTGCTGTGCTGTGGGCCTGGGGGTGAGAGGCGCCCGGTGAGCCGCATTCTTGATCTGCAGGGTGTGGGGTTTCCGGCGCTCGCTATGTGATGCCGATGGAGTCCGCTGCAGCCAGGGCAGCGACTAGAAAGACCTGCGTCCCATGGAAAGAAGCGGTGGCTGAGTGAGCTAGCTCCCCCACCACGCCTGCAGCTGCGCCGGCCCCGGGTTCTGTGGGCAGTAGCCCAGGTGTGACTGCAGGCTGTCCTCACAGCCACCCTCTGCAGGAGTGCAGCTGGTGTTCCCATCCTGCAGAGGGGGAAACCGAGGCTCAGAGTTCTTCCTCAGGGAAGGTAACCAGCTGGCAGGAACCCAGGTCCGCGTAAGATCCCGGTCTGGCTGACTACACCCGGGCGTTGGTGCTGAGGTGGCTCTTGACTCAGTAGGACACCCTCGTCCTCGGTGAAAGCCTGCAGGGATGGCTCTCTGCTCGCCCGTCTCAGCTGTCAGGAGGGCCTGCCATGTGCTCACAGTTACAGTGCTCCAGAGCTGAGAGCTCTGCTCCTAACGGATGATGTGTGCATATGGATTCTGGCGGGGTGGCTTGGCTGGTTAGAGTGTCGTGGTGATAGGCCACAGTGTCAGGTTCAATTCCTGGTCAGGGCACACGCAAGAAGCAACCGATGAACACATAAATATGCATAAATACTGAAGCAACAAGGCTTTGTTTCTCTCTCTCTTTTACCCTCTCTCTAAAATCTACATTAATAGCCGGGACCGGTTTGGCTCAGTGGATAGAGCGTCGGCTTTCGGACTGAAAGGTCCCGGATCAATTCTGGGCAGGGGCATGTACCTTGGTTGCGGGCACAACCCCAGGGGCGGGGTGTGCAGGAGGCAGCTGATTGATGATTCTCTCTCATCGATGTTTCTAGTTCTCTATCCCTCTCTCTTCCTCTCTGTGAAAAATCAATAAAATATATTAAAAATAAATAAAATAAAATCTACATTAATAAAAGAGAAATATGCAAATTGACCATACCTCAGTGACACCCACTAGCCATCAATCAGGAGTGAGCAGGCAAATTAAAACCAACAAAGACGGCAGGTTAATTTGCATATGCAGGCGCTGAACAAAAACTGAGGTCGTGGTTCCATTCCTGGTCAGGGCACATGCCCCAGTTGCAGGCTGGATTCCCAGTGTAGGGTGTGCAGGAGGCAGCAGATCAATGATTCTCTTTCATCATGGATGTTTCTCTCTCTCCCCCCTCCTCTCTTCTTCTCTGAAATAAATAAAAATATATTTTTTAAAATGCCAATTGTTTTCCAAAGTGGTTGCAGCAATGTATACTTCCACTAGCAGTGGGTGAGCATTCCAGGAGCTCCACATACTCACAGCACTTGGCATTATCTGATTTTCAGATTTTTTTTCTGTCCCTTTAGTCGGTACGAAATAATAATCTGTGATTTGTCTGCATTTCCTTGGTTACTTATGACCACATTTGATGTTTGGGGACATCTGTGGCTCCTTTTCTGTGGACTTCCCCGTCTTTTGCCTGTTTCTACCTCCCCCTGCTCCCCTTGGCTCGCTTGACTTTGTAAGTATAGGAGTTGTAACTCACTTTCCACTTTAAAAAAAAAAAAAAAGGAATAAAAGGTCTTCATTTTAATAGACTCAACTTTGTCAATCATGGTTTGAGCTCTCGGAGTCTTGTTTAAGAAATAGTTTCTATTGTCTTCTGGAAAATGTCGCACTTTTTCTTTATATTTGTGTTTTGAATCTAATCAGGATTAATTTTGTGTATCATCGTTTCAGTGCTATTCACTGAATGGTCCATTTTCCCCCCCCAACTGATTTGCAAGGCCAGCTCTATAATAAATCAAGTTTCTGTAAATGTATGAGTCTGTCAGCTCTCTGCTGTGCTCCATTGTTCCATTGTCTCCCTCTCCCTGCACCAGAGCACATTGTCTTAGCTACTAGTTTTCTGACAAACATTTTTTATTTATGGTTAAGTCCTTCCACCTTTTTCTGCTTCAAAAGTGTCAAGGCCTCTTTTTGTTTCTTTTTAAAAATCAGCTTTACAGTCAGCGTGTCAATTTCCACAAAAAGAAAAACAACCTATTTGGATTTTGATTGGCGTTGATTAAATTGGTAGATTAGCTTGAGGGAGAAGAAACACATTTACAATCCTGAACGTGCATATGTCCCCATTTTATTTATTGTCCTTTCCTTTAATAATATTTTGTCATTTTCTCTGTAAAGCTATAGCATGCCTTTTGTTAGTTTATTGCTATATTTTAATATTTTTTGCATGCTATAGTAAATGGTTTTACTTTTGAGCTTCTTATTGATAGAGTATAGAAATGTAATTAATTTTTAATCTATTGAATTTGTATCCAGTAACTATGGTCTCATGAATTCTAATAATTTATCTTCAGATGCTTTTGGGTAAACAAGCAGACAATCATATCAGTTGCAAATAATGACAAAATTTTCTTCTGTTTTGATCCTCGGCCTCCTGTTTTTCTACCCGCATTGCACTGCAGAGGTGGTAATAGCAGGCATCTGGATTTCACCATTAGGGATGTTTTAGGAAGATATTTTTTTGTAGATGCCACTTACTGGGTTCAGGAAGTTCCCTTTTGCATTAATTTTCTATTACTGCACAATAAGTACCACAAATTTAATGGCGAAAAACAACACGCATCTATTATCTTGATTTCCATGGGTCAGAAATGTGGGCACAGCTTAGCCGGGTCATTGGCTCAGCCTCACCAGGGTGCGCGGAGGCTCCTTTAGAGAAGGGTCTTTTTTCTTAAGGTCATTCATTGTCGACAGAATTCACTTCCTTGCAGCTGTGGGACTCAGGGCCCTGACTTCTCACCGGCTCCCCTCAGCCCCTAGAAGCTGCCCACAATTCCCTGTGCCGCAACCCTCTCCACAGGCAGATCACAACGTGTCTGTTTGCCTTTTTTTTTTTTTTTTTTTTTTTTTTTGGTTAACACTCACCCTTTTCCACTGCTTTGTAGAGAGAGTGGAAGGGGTGGGGAGAGAGAGAGGTGGAGAAAGAGAAAGAGAGAGAGGGAGAAACATTGGTTGCTCCCACACTTTCCCCGCCTGGAATTGAGCCTGTAACCAAGGTATCTGAGTTACATGCTCTTGACTGGAATTGAACCTGGGACCCTTCAGTCCGCAGGCCAATGCTCTATCCACTGAGCCAAACCAGCGAGGGCTGCTCAGTTTTCTTAAAAAAATAAAATAAAAAATTAGCCAGTGTTGAATTAATTAATCTTTTAAAAACTATTATTTATTAAATGAATTTTGTCCTTTGAGAAAATGTTAATTCATCCTTTGTTTTTTAACTTCCGAAGGAATTTTTGTTACACTTTTTAGTTTTACTGATTTGTAGGATACTAATATATTGCTTTTGTAGTCAGAGAATGTTGTTTGTACGGTACCAGTCCTTTAAAATTTGCTGAACTGGCTTCGTGGCCCATTAAGTGGTCAATTTTTATTAATGTTCTGTGTACTGGGGGGAAAAATATGTACTATAAATTTTGTGATGATTAATTATGCTATCCCAATTTTTGTCCTTCTGTATTTTTTGGCCTGCTTTATCTTAATCAGAAAGGTGCGTTAACATTGCCTGCTATGCTTGTGGGTTTGTCTGGGTCTCCTTGTAGTTCCATGGATGTTTTTGTGTTTTGAACTTTTAAATGTCAGAATGACCCAGTGGGGTTTAAGGCCATGCCGCCTGCTCCTCTAGGACAGCACCATGGGCATGGGAGCTCGCTCTCTCTCCTTCCGGACACTTTTTAAAAAAAATTTATTTTTTATTGATTTAAAAAAAATTTTTTTAAAAATATATTTTATTAATTTTGTACAGAGAGGAAGGAAGAGAGATAGAGAGTTAGAAACATCGATGAGAGAGAGTCATCGATCAGCTGCCTCTTGCACACCCCCTACTGGGGATATGCCCACAACCAAGGTACATGCCCTTGACCAGAATCGAACCGGGGACCCTTCAGTCCCCAAGCCGACGCTCTATCCATTGAGCCAAACTGGTCTCAGCTTTATTGATTTTTTTACAGAGAGGAAGGAAGAGGGATAGAGAGCCAGAAACATCGATGCGAGAGAAACATCAATCAGCTGCCTCTTGCACACCCCCCACAGGGGATGTGCCCGCAACCAAGGTACATGCCCTTGACCGGAATCGAACCTGGGACCTTTCAGTCCGCAGGCTGACTCTGTCCACTGAGCCAAACCGGTTTTGGCTCGGGACTTTACGTCGAAAGTGGCAGCAAGCCCACCTCCAAAGGGCGGACCCAGAAAGCAAAGCGACTGGCTCAGGCCATTAGATGCAGTGGCTCCGAGGATGCCACCAAGGTCCCCATGTCTTCCTTCCTCCCCCCTCTGTTTCCTGTGGTCTGGGCCTCCACCCCATGTGCTGCATGGTGGCCCCCTGCCCACGCCACCCTCTCCCCTCATGAAACAAAACGGTCCCATCCGCTCCTGACAACATCCTTACTCCCCAGCTTCCCGGGGAAGGCTGTCCTTTCTGGGCGCTGCTGCCCAGGCTCTGGGCTCTGGGATGCATTTGCTCTGTTGGCCCGGTTGGGGCCATGTGTCCACGGTGGGGGTGACAGGGCTCCCTCAGTGGCTTAAGCCTGCCGTGAGCCACCGTAGGCCTGCTAGCAGGATCAGTCCTACCCCAATGCAGAGCGGAGGCGGGGGAGCGGGAACTCACCAGATTAAAACCCGCACACTGCCGAAACCTGTTTGGCTCAGTGGATAGAGCATTGGCCTGCGGACTGGTTCGATTCCGGTCAAGGGCATGTACATTGGTTGCGGGCACATCCCCGGTGGGAGGTGTGCAGGAGGCAGCTGTTCGATGTATCTCTCTCATCGAGGTTTCTAGCTCTCTATCCCTCTCCCTTCTCTGTGAAAAATCAATATATTAAAAAAAAATAAATTAAAACCCACACACTGTTTGCTGCCTGGGAATCAGAGGCGTGGTGCCGTTGTTAGGAAATGTCCTCCATGGCTTTCTCTCACTAGAGTCTCGAAGTGAGCACTGCGGGTGTCAGAATAAAGCTGGATGGTTGTTTTCTCATTCAAACCCAAACTAAGCGGGGTCCCAGGCTCACCAATGTGTGAGTCAAGTACACATGGCCTTGTCATTCTTAGGAAAAAAAAAAATCCTCCTGGAAATCCTACGTGTCAATCAGCATCCCTGCCTCCCAGCGTTCTGACAGAGCCCTGGATCTGCCTTCCCGTTCCGAGAGGTGGGAGGTGAAGAGGGTGGGAGGTGAAGAATCACGGGGCACAGGAGCGCACAGGAGACCTGGCATCTCCCCGGTGAGTGAGTGGGTGTGGGAACGTGTTCTTTCTGGAGAAATACTTGATTGCGCGCAGTGGTACCCACTGCTGGGCGTGGGAGGCACGGCAGGCTTGGAGAGCAGCAGATCTGCCTGAGGGAAGAGGAAATGGCCAGTAGGCAGCGCTCACATCTGCGTTTTCCACCTCTGCCTCTCCAGGGGACAGGATTGCATCTCAGGAAATGCTATCGGGTGTGACGTGTCCCCAGGGGAAAAAAAAAAAAAAAAGGGAACTTTTCAAACTCATGCTACAGAAAAAAATAAAAATAAAAAAAGGATTAAGCTAATGTGGGCGAATCTTTATGTACTGTTTTCAGTCGTGACTGAAATAAAGATGAATAACCTTGACCATCATTAGCATAATCCACTGTAATGCTAGCTATAGAATTGCATTATTTAAATAATGTGATTTAACGTTTCCTAACCAGTGGTTTTTTTTTGTTTGTTTGTTTTGGTAGTTTTGCATGCTCTAAATTCTTTAAACTAAAGGCACGTAAATTTGAAAATGATCAATGCCTCTAGAATATAGAATACATGACAAGTTAATTTAGCCTTTTTACAATATGCATATCTTTGTTTTCAGTGCGAGACTGATGAGCTGTGTGTGCGTGTGTGTGTGTGTGTGTGTGTGTGTGCGCGGGAGGAGCAGGGGCCTTTATTTTTATCTAACATTTGCAAACCCTATAAATCTAGGAAGAACACGGCGAGGCCCTGGGCAGGCCTTGGCTTCCATGCCAGCATGGCAACGCTCGTCCACTTTCTGCTCCCTTTCTCCCCTTGGTTTTGGGGAAATCCCTTCCCTTGGCCTCCCATGGCCTGTGTGTAAAGCAAGGGACCTGACATACAAAAGGGCGCGTCCCGGGGGCTGGAGAAGGTTCACGGCCCCTGAGCGGCTGGATGTCTGTCTGAACCGCGGGGAGTGGTCTCCCCCAGGGGCTCTGCACTGAGCAGAACGGTTCCGCTCAGGGGCCCGGCCCGCCTTTGGGTTCTATGGCCCTGCGTTGCCCGCAATCCCTGCCGTGCATAACGCAACGGTGGGCCCATTGCTCCCGAAGACAGAAGGCGACCCTTCATTTCCTGGTCAAACACAGTCAGAGAAAGATCCACTCCAGCAGCCTGGCGGGTCCCCCTGACTGTTTCTGTGTTGGGTTCAGGGAGACACCTGCCAGCAGGGCCGTGGTTGGGCTGAGCGTCGGCTGCCTGATGGGGAAGGCCCGGAGGGCCCTCCCCGCCCTGGCCGGTGGCGCAGAGGCCACGGAGAGACACGGCGCCCAGACAGAGCGCCGGGAGGAGGCGGGCGGCGGCGGCGGCGAGCAGAGAGATGCCGAATGAATAATGACCCGGCAGCCTCGTTTGCCAATAAGTGTGGAGCCTGAATGCAAATCAGCACAGGTTCCTGGGGCCAGAAGGGAAGCGAGGGCACGAGGAAAAGGGATGGAGCTCCAAACAACTCGCCATCTTTATAAAAACCTCGCTCCCCTCCCCTGGACTCTCCCTTCTCTCACCGCTCCCTGCCAACTTGGGGGGGAGAGAGGGGGAAGAGCATTTAAACCTTTTGGGGAGCACTTGCCAGGCTGGGAGCTGAGGGTGGGGGTCTCACCTCAGCAAGCTTTGGACCATGCCCAGGGCCACCTTGCCTCTGCCTGCGGCATCTGCAGGTAAAGGGCACTGGCTGGGGTGTTTTCAAGAGCTTCAGAGCTGATTGTAGGGAGAAGCAAGGGCTGAGGGCCTCCACCCAGATGAATGAAAGGACTGTCGTGTTCAGCGGCCTGAGCCTTGATGTGAACACGGCTGCGAGTCTGCCCTCCACACCTCGGCGTGTCTGCACATCCTTGCTGTGAGCAGCTGCTCATCTCAAGAGTGGTTCTCACCTTCTCTCTCGGTTGTCAAAACGGAGTTCCGGGTTAAACCCGATCATGTGTCTGTGTGTTGACAGGGCTCAGTCTCCGGAGCCAGCTGCCTCGGCTCCCAGGCATTCTGGCCTCGCTAAGGAGGTCCCTGTTCCCAGGAGCCTCTGTCTCCGGTCTCAGTGGAGATCCCCTCCTTTGTTTTGCTGAAACCGGTTTGGCTCAGTGGATAGAGCGTCGGCCTGCGGACTGGAGGGTCCCAGGTTTGATTGCTTTGGTTCAAAGCAGCCTCTTTGAGCTCCTGAGCAGAGCGATGGGAGCCTGCTGACGCCCCCTGGAGTCTGAGGGCTTCTCACCAGCCGGGTTGGTCCCTTCCCGGCTGTCACTACAGAAAGAGAAGCCCTTTGGCTAACGGAGCCCCGCTGATACAGGTGACTGTGTTATTGTGGAAAGGCAGCTTGCAAGAGCCTAGCAAGCTCCCTGGGGCCCCCTGCTGGTCTTGTAAGACAGGTTCCCACCTGGTCCAGGGAAGGAATGTCCCACTTGTTCTCCTGGGAGGAAGCAATGCTTACAGCCGATCGAAACCCAATTTCCTTGAATGGAATCTGCCTGGTGCTGACAAAACCAAGCACAAGATGGAAGGGGAAGGACCTTCTGATGCTGATGTGTGACAGCAATAAGTCACTAGACTGAACAAAGTTTCTGCCGTTGCGTTAAGGGGACCACAAAAATGGATTATAATGAAATTTCCAAGTCACTTTGACCAAGGGGAATCATCGTTGCTGAAACAGAAAAAAGTTTCCCAAAGGAAAAACCAGCTTCCTCTTTGTGGACCTGAGGAAGTGTACCACAACCCCATTCAAAACCTTCAGGCACTTGACTTTTTTTTTTTTTTTTTTTTTTTTAATATCCTTTACCTTTTTAATAAAAAGTAAAAAACAAACAAAAAAAATACATCGATGTCCTGAATAGAACCCCTCTATGTAAAGGTCTCACTAAACAAATAAACATAGAACCAGACAAAAAGAAATGGAGCTGCAAATAGCAGTAGAATATATTATGAAGCGCTTATATAATGCACGCATATGTCATAGATGAGTGTGCGGGTACATGTGTGTGCACCTAGGTATGTACACATATGTAAATATTTGCCTACATACGTCACACACACACATATTTATACTGACCTCTTTAGATTGAAGTCCAAGGCACTTTTTACAATGAACAGGTTAAAGCCATTAACTTAGGACATAACTGTTTCTGGGTACATATCGACTCACGGCACCGAGATCACAGTTTGCAATCCCTCCTCGCTCACCTCGGGGTAAGTGCCTCTGTTCGGGGGAAAGGGGACGAGCACTGGCTTAAGAAGAGATTTAGGAATGTTTCTAGAAGATGCTTAGACTAAGTCCTCTTGCTAGTTTCCTCCAGGGAGGCGGGTTCCCGCTCCTGGGATGCTGGTCCCCAGGGAAGGAGCACTACATCTGAGCTGTGATGGGCAGACCTTCTCGGACCCGCACGGCGGGGCCAGCGATGCTCCGATGGCCCGGCCAGCACTGGCTAAAACGAAAACCCTGAGAGAGGGCTGTGGGGGGTCAGGGGGGGAGAGGGAGCTCAAGGCTATGAAGTGAGCATTTAAAAAACTAAACTGGAGGAAGACCTGCTCCTTGTGTCCACTACCTAATGGTTAGTGATGGGCAAACCGCGGCTCGAGAGCCACCTGTGGCTCTTTGGCCCCTTGAGTGTGGCCCTTCCACATAACACTAACTTAATTAGTATTAACTAATGAATGTACCTACCTATGTAGTGTAAGTTTAAGAAATGTGACTCTCACAAGAAATGTCAATCGTTGTCCTGTTGATATTTGGCCCTTTGACTAATGGGTTTGCCAACCACTGACCTGACCTATCCGACCTCAAGTGGAATTGTAAGGTGCATTCGTTTTTATCCTCATGATCACTCGGGACCTTAGCATCATGAAATCACTCTGCAAAAGGAAGGAGTGGTTTGATTTTCTGATCGTTAGTGATGTTGGTTACCATTGCTGTGTGGTAAGGCCAGTGCTTCTCAATATTTAAAATGTGGATGGATCACCGGGGGATCCTGTTCAAAGGCTGAATTGGATTCAGTGGGGCTGGCGTGGGGCCTGAGATTCAGCATTTCTCACACGTTCCTGGATGAGGCTATTCCTGCTGGTCTGCGGACCCCACTTGGAGGAACAATGGTTAGCATACAGCCCTATACCTGAATTCTTGTCAGGGAAGGGGCGGGGGGCGGGAGAGGGTCTGCTTTCCCCAAATCAGGAATTGGTGTTGGTTTCCTTGGTCTAGATGGAATAATAACGCTGAGGGGGAAAGATCAGAATATATTCACTTACTATGCATGCAAAGTCTTGGTCTGAGGAGCTCTAGAAGGGAAAGCAAAAAAAAAAAAAAAAAAAAAGACATTTCAGTTCTATGTAGTAGCAGAAAAATAGAGACAAGTCAATAACCCCCAGTACATTCATTAGTCAATTATGTAACAGAATAAGCAAATCCCCATTACCCAGTGAGCGAGGAACTGGCTAAACACAGGCACCTGGGAGTCCTGATGGCTTTGAGGGCGCTCAGCCTAATGTGTCACTGAGAAGCAGCGCGGATGCCGAGTGAATGGTGTCCAATCAGAACAAAACATGTGTTAGGTTAGGTCTCAGCTGCACACGCAGGTGGAAGCTGGGCAGCCAGAGATTTGCCCATCAGATGACACGCCTAACTGACACCAAGGAGGCTCCAATACCCGGAGCTTCGAGAGGGTCCGGGAAAAAGCCCGTGGCCTGGCCCTATCCGTGTCTCCGTGTGGGTTCGTGGGGTTTGGGAAAGGAAGCGGGAAGCACCCCCAGGTGAGTCTGCCCTGACGCCGCTTGGTTGGCCAGGTCATCCCAAAGGGATGCTAACCAGTAAGGGTCCTCCGTGGGAGAGGCCTACGGCTTCCGGGAAACCTTCCTTCTGTCACCCACACGCCGTATTTCCGTCGAGTTCCCCCGTCCTTCCAAGGAGGGAAGTGAGAAAGTCTCTGTGTCTCAACTGCCATGTCAGAGGGAGGACAAGGGGCTTCGTAGTGGCTTACGTAGAGACTTCCCCCAATTTTTCCCTTAAAGGAAAACACCAGGATCGAACTCTCTTCCCTCCCGGCTGGGGAGAGCTAGCTCCTTGCTGATCTGCAGCTGATCTACCCCGTCTCTCCCCGCCCCCTCCCCCCCACATTGTAGATAAACAGTGGGGACCTCACTCCCTCCAAAGGTGCCCCAGCTCAGGAAAGCACATCTGCACATGGGGCTCAGAGGGAGCCCCGTGAAGGTGGGACTCCTATCCAGCTTTCACTCTGACATAGAGAACACCCCCCACCCCATAGTGCCTAGGATTTTGAGTCTCTCGTGTCACAGGAGAACACGACTCTTCCCGGTGCCCGATTCTGACACGGCCAAAGGGAAGCCTCGGCTGCGTGTGAGGCGTAGGCTTCCCGTCATGGGGCCTTGGCACTGACAGAGGAAGAGCTGCTAACAGAGTAATGGCTTTTTAAAAATCTCTTCAGGAATGGCTTGATAGACTTTAGGGTAGGATTACTCGTCTAAGCCTGCAATAACGCTCTCTGGTTTCCAACAGTCAGGCCTCAGAGAGGTGGACTGTGGCCGTTCTGTAGGCGGAGGGCCTTGCTCTGGGGCTCGGGCCGTCCCTCGCAGTGATGTGTACTCAGAAACAGTCATGGGGAGTGCAGGCCGGCACGGGGCCTGCCAGAGACTACGTTTGATACAAAAGGTTAATGGAAAGTTACAATATATTTTGTAATATAGCAATATATTTCATATTTAAAATAAACGGATATGCTTTCTCCTATCGTTAAAAAATAGCAAGCAGTACAGAGAGGCAAGATGCAAATTCGTATCGAAGCTCATCTGATTCTGGATATAAACACTTCGGTCTCTGAGTTTGCCATTGGAAATGTCTCCTCCACGAATGAGGAGAATGTCTCCTCATTCTCTTCTGTCGCTCGCTCCCGGTCGGTGCGCAAGGAGGGTCTGGGACCAGAACCGAGGTGCCGTGCCGTGCCGTCAGACGTGGTGTCCGGTGAAGGCGTGTTGGTCCCGGTTGAGATTCAAACACTGAAATCATGTGACACGGTTAGAGAATGTCCTTTATTCCCTGTCCTCCTGTGAATCTGAACGTGGGCTGTTCCAATCAGATTCATATTTGATTTGTCATCCATTTTTGTGTGTGTTTTTTTGGCTATACATCCAGCATCTCTTTGGGATCCTCACTTCAGGTTGAGATTAAATTTTGTGCTTTTCCTCCATCATCCGCGTGGTTGGTCCCAAACATCTCTTTTGTTTGTTTCAACACACGGGCCGGATCTGAGAGGACAGCTCCCGGAATGGGACTCTCGGGCGTGTCCATCCGTGTCTCGGGGCACGTGGCACCTAGATTGGAGGTCATACGTTGAAGATTGGATAATGGTTTTTGTTCAGAGGGAACTCCAGTTCGTGTGTGGGCGCTTCCAGTAACGGTGTAAGGAAAGAAAGATCACAGTTATTCTCCCCTAGTCTACAGAAGAAGACACCATTGCACTGAATACTTTTCAACACGCTCCGGCCTATGCCAGTTACATAGCTACATCTCACGTGTCTGACAGGAGTCGAATGTGAATTCCTACTGGCGCAACCTGGCACACAAGCCTTCCGGACCAAGAGCGCTCCCCTGTGTTCTATGCCAGAGGCGGACTGTGGCTATCACTCTCCGGGAACATTCCTTTCTTAGGGGGACCAGCAGCCGCGTTCCCATGATTACTTTGGTGGCAGTAGAGAAGGGAGACTGTCCAGAGCGTCCTCAAACTGTCTGACTGCAGGGGGAGGGAGAGAAGGGGCTGTTTTGTGCCTACCACCTACCGGGAGACCACCAGGGAGCTGTCTAAGGTCCTGAAACCGGACGCAGCGGAGTCCATAGGGACTGCAGGCAAAAAAACAAAACAAAACACGACCACTCACGATCCTTCATCTGCTTCCCAGCAACTTCCAGGGAAGTGGAAAGACTGGATGGAACGGGGGACGTAGTGTACGATTTAAAAGCAGTAACTTACAAAGAGTGGTAACCTACTGGTAGTGCAAGGCTCTCATTGTGTCCCAGTGGTGATGGTGCTGTGATGGTGGTGCAACATGGCCTCTTAATTGGGGCCCCCTGTTTGTCGGGGTGCGCTCTGAAGAGCAGAGAGGTCCTGGAGCTGGGTGCTCCCCTTCTGTCCCTCCCTGCCTTGTGGATAATGACTTTTTGGTAACTACTGGTTGTCTTCAGATATAACATCAAAGTGTGGACCAGAGAGATTTGGTCTGGCTTGTTGTTGATGGCACTAGTGATTCCATTTTTTAAAAAATTGATTGAATACCTGGTACTTAATAACATTAACTAGAATCTTCATTTTAAGTACAGGTAAACTGAGGTATGATATGGTTATATTAATTGGCCGAAGATGGGGGATCCAGTGTTGGAATTCTATTCTGATTCGGAATCTCTAGTTTTCTTCTTTTCCAGGATCACTCGTTTACAAGGAAATGACTGAAATCTAAGGGAGGGGGTTTCTTAAACATAGGAAAGTCATCATTTTCCCACTCGGTTCTTTCTTATTCTTAAATAAACAGTAGCTTGCAGCTGCTTGGCACTTTGGGATGTACTTGCACCTCCACTTCCTAAGTTATGTGATCGCTGTGACACCACTGGTCCTTGCTGAGGTCACTAGTGTGTGGTGACTCAGGGCCTTATGCCTCTTGCTCACTCGGGTTAAGCATTTTTAGAGATATGAACTCATGAAGTTACATAGTCTAAGGATTGCAAGAGCAGTTTATAGATGCCTTATGACAATTCATTCATGATGACTCATGTGGCCTTTGAGATTTCTTGTTGGACTTCAATCTAAGGAGGAGCGAACCCCTCATCTGATATGATTTGCCAACAGATGCTCTATCCTGAAGTTCCACTGAGATCCGTGGTCTCTAAGTATCACAGTACTTCCCTGACGTTACAGTACGTGGGGCTATAATATGGCTTAAGCGATGGGGAGGGGGATGGCCCTGTTTTTTTGTGTTTTTTTTTTCAAGTGTCTAGATATTTTAGGGAACATTAGACCTGTAACCAAGTCATCACGAAGGTTATTGTGGGGACTCTGCACTGGGTCAGCCTTCCAGGAGTGAACTGCCCTCAACCAGCTCAGCATTAGGGGTTATCGGAATGCAGTTTTTACCCAGAGCCAATTCTTAATTAAATCTCCTCCACCATCCAACTTGGAAATAAGGAACAAGAGGGCATGGCATGAGAGTCTGCCTGCCCTCTTTCCCCCTCTGACTGATGCTGGAGCACAGTGGGATCAGTCAAAGGACTGGCTGTAGGAGGAATCCCTGGGTAACCTACCCGGGATCATCCACACCTAAGTCATCGAGGGTTGATTGTACTTGCAGGAGAATGGGTAACTTCCCACATAAAGTTGAATTATAGCACAGAGAAGCAGCCTTCCGTTTACCACTGCAGGATCAACATGCAGATTTGATCACCTTTTTCTGGGGGTGGGTGGGGGGATATTAAATATTCTTTTGCCAACAATAAAACCCATACATAGCGATTGCACTACCAATAGGTCCAGGCATGCTCCAAACGCCCGTGTGTTTCTAGAATGCCAGTGGCTACAGCTACTGGAATAGCTCCAACCACACCCTTGACTAGGGTTGCTAGCTTGGTCTTCAGCGCTTCACTGAGTGTACAACATTCGTGATGAATTCTAGAAGATTCATCCACAGACTAGGATGGGTCAATCATAGTCTGTGCATACTTTTGGGGTGGGGGGAATGGCAGTGGAATCTTGTACATCATTTATTTGGAATGAATAATAAATTGCTATTTGTGTGCATATGTGGGCGTGCACGCATGTGCGCGCGTGTGCGCGCGCGCACACACACACACACACACACACACATCCCAGCGTTGAGCAGAGTGGAAAGGGTGAATAGGAGTGAAGAGGTGAGGGCTGTCGGTTCAGTGATCAGAGGTGGCACCGTCAGCGTGACCTGCCCATGGTCTTCACTTCGTGAGATGGAACCGACGCTTTAAAGAGACTGCATGGGCGTTTCATCTGTTCACACATTTGGCTTATCTGTTCAGCAGAACCATCTCTGAAAGCAGGGGCACCGTTCTTGGGACACAAAAAACGGAGAGAAGTCTTCCAGAGAGTCAAGAGTTAAAACATAAAAAGCCAACAGCAAGGGCGGCATCTGGGCTGTGCAAAACAACCAATGAAGATGTTCCAGTGGATTATCAGAATAAACAGGAGACCACGGAAGGAACAGCAACACCAATTAAAATAGGTTTAAAAAAATGTTTAGCAAGAGCGGCCTTAGTTTCCCCTGCCAGTGAACTGGAGTGTCATCCTGGACATCCAAAAGGCTGTGGGCTCAATCCCAGTCCGGGCTCATTGGGAGTCAACTGATCAATGCCTTTCTCTCTCTCTCTCTCTCTCTCTCTCTCTCTCTCTCTCTCTCTCTCTCTCTCTCTCACTTCCTTTCTCTCTAAAAATCAATAAAAACATATCCTCAGGTGAGGATTAAAAAACAAAAAAGAGTGGCCTTAGTTCTAGAGTGATCTACCTTTTACTGGTCCCCTTGTCCTTGGGAGACCAGGCCAGCGCAAAGCGAAGGCCAGCAGGGCCACCAGACTCCCGGACACCCTTTTGCGTGACCCCAAACAGATGAAACACTCCATGCAGCACCGCACAGCTCCCCACAAGCAGATGTCAGAGACCTCAGAGTGAGAACGTGATGAGGGACACGATGGCTTCCACGTGACACATGGGGTCGCGGAGCCCCGGGAGGACTTTGCTCCCCGCCGGCCCCCTCCTCACAATGCCCGTCCCTGCCCTGGACGGTGATGTTTCTGGAGTCCCTTGGAGCTGGCGAGATCTTAGACTAGTTCGGGACAGGCTCCTGACAAACCCATGTCATCTCACCTGACCCACAAGGCTCCCTAAGGGCTCCTTTTATTCTCATAACATTTCATGTGGAGGAGATTTCAGGTCCGGTAGAAGGGACACCCTGGGGCGCTGGGCCCCTTGGTACTTCTAACACCTGGACCCGGAGACCCGTCTTAGCCTAAGCCTCATGGAGCGAATCTCCAGACAATACGTCTATTCACTCAGGTGTCACCGGGCGGCGTCTGCTTGTGCCTGTGTGGACCCCAGCCCTCAGCCCCCCACATGCACACCCCTGGTCACGTGCTCCACAGGGACAGGACTCATTTGGATCTAAGAAGGAAACTCTGCAAAGCTTTGGCAATCACCTCCGACCCAGCAACTGGTGTGCTTCCAGGAACAAGCAACCTGGGCCGTGTCTGAAGGGACCTGCCTCTTCGGGGAAGCTCAGCGCATGGCCAACGCCAGCAAGCTCCCTGAACGGGACGCATCCAGACCCACACCACACACACGGAGAGAGTGCCTCCTGTGCGCAGGGGCAGGGACCAGGCCCCCTTTTCATCTGGGTCAAGTTCAAACAAGAAAATACCTGGGTTGAATGATGTGTGTGTGTGTGTGTGTGCGCGCGCGCGCGCGGGCGCACACGCTCTTGCAAAACACACAGGTTTCTATGGGTATTGATACTGGATGGAAAATCTGGCTTTTTCTTTTCCTGGGTATTTTTGTTTTGTTTCCTTTCTTTTTCTTTTTCCATCTCAATTGGGCTTTCTGATTGTATAAGCTATGGGCGGGAAGAATGACTGTGTTGGCAAGTCGTAGGCACCTCTCTTTTCCTTATGCCACCCAGCGGCTTCCTCGGACAAAAGGAAAAGAGAGAGAGAGGTGTGCCCGAGGACCCCAGCGGCGAGGAGCCCCCTCCCCGAGCCTCGCACGCCCCCTCCCGCAGCGGGACCCTCTCCTGAGCGTCCCCGGTCGGCTGCCTCGGGGCACGGGACTCGCCCACGCCCGCCGTGAACACCTGAGATCGAGCGTGGATTTCTGTTCTCCACCAGCTCTGCGGCAAGGGCCCTGCCAGAGGTGTCGCTTCCTGTCAGCGCAGCTTCCTGCTTCCAAGTAGAGGCACCTAAACAGAGATTAGATTTCTGGTTTCAAGGCATCTCGAACCAAGCACGCCAGATGAGCATGAGTTAGTCACGTAGCTCGGACGCTCCTCTTGGCATCCCCCGGTCTCCGTGCTCCTGGACGGCCGAGGGGGCCAGGAGAGAGTCCGCTTGCCTCGTAAGACCTATGGGCAGTGTTTCCGGGGCGGGGAGGTTTATTTAGCAACTGCTCGAGCTCGTGTACGGGGTCGGGAAGGAGGTGGAGCTGACCCCGATGGGGCTGTCGGAGAGTGGGGTGCGGGCGGTGCCCACGGCCACGCTGACGCCCCGGGCCTCCAGGATGGCGGAGAGCAGCTGCTGCTGCTGCTGGCGCAGCGTGTCCGCGAGGAGGGCAGGCAGCGAGTTGAAGCTGGCGGCCAGGTGCTCCAGCTTGGACTCCAGGCTCCCGATCTGCTTCTCCAGGTCCTCGCTCCGGTCGTTGAGCTCGGTGATCAGGTCGTACATGACGTTCTGCATCTGGGGGTGGGGTTGGGGGGGAAGAGGCGGAGGGACGGGAGACAGGAGACGACAGGTCAGCATGGAGCACTCTGCAGGGGTGAACATGGAGGATGCCTCCAGATTCCAACGAGAGTAACTCCCACCCGGCCACGCCTGGCGTGGCCAAGGCAGCAGCAGCGAACTTTCCGGGAGACACGGAGACTCGAGGGGAACGCTGGGTTTCTCTCTCCGCTGTTACAAAAGGGATGCATATCCAAATAATAAAAGGGTAATATGCAAATTGACCCTGACGGTGGAATGGCCAGAATGACCGCTTGACCAATCACTAGCAGCAAAGCACCTCCTCAGGGGATCGCCTTCCCGGAAGGTGCAAAACCACAGACACATCTGATCGCGGGGCACCCGGATGAGCCAGGCCAGAGGGCACTCCGATGAGCCAGGCCTCAGGGCACCCTGATTAGGTGGCCCCGGGTCTCGGCCCCGGCGCTGCCCGGGGCCTACTGCCTGACCGTGGAGAGCCGGTCGCTTTGCTCCTTTGGATCTTGAGTTCCTCATTTATGTTCCCCATCAGAACTACCGTTCGCAAACCCTTTACTAGGAGAGTTTACAGACTTCTCATATGATCACTACGCCTCCGAGGTCAGGAATTGTTTTCACGTCCCAAGGCCCCCCAGCCCTGCCCTCCTGCATTCAACACCAAGCCACCTGGCACTCCTCAGCTGGGGGAAAGGGGGAGGGGACCAAAAGGCAGGGCTGGGCACTGGGCAGCTGGGCAGCTGGAAGGGAGAAGCAGCACAGCAAAGAAAGGGCGAGAACACGGCACCATCCTCTCCCCTGTGTGCTGCCTGGTGACTGGAGGCCAGGGAAGGTGGACGGATGGGAGACATGCTGAGCTGCTCCCAGGACCTCGGGGTGGGGGGAGAGGTGGGGGGTCTCCCGGAGAAAAGACACGGCCTGGATGGCCGCCACATTCTCCTCTCCAGGCCTCACAGGGCGCCTGCCCTGCAGCTGTCCCCCTCGGCCCTCTCTTCCATCCCCTTCCTTCCAGGTAGCTCACTTCCAGATTAGTCACGGTCACTTCCCCACCCCACGCACAGGAACCTCTTTCCAGTTTACCGAGTTCTGGCTTCACCCCGTCTGTCTACGCCGGCCCCACCTCCGTGAGAGGCTGTGGGTGGCGCTGAGGAGCAGCAGCTGGAAAAGCCCCATTTGCCTGATGGTCCTGGGAGAACTCCTCCCAGGTGAGCGGTGAGGCAGGAAGCATGGCTGCTTCTGGAGGAAATATCCTGGGGCCCGATGTCGGGCCATTCCTGCACCCCCAGGGTGGGCCCCAAGCCCTGTTAGGCCCCCAAGACCCTCTTCCTGGCCACAGCGGATGGGTCCCAGGGTGGACACAGGGCCCAAGCCAGCCAGTCCTCTCTCTCCGGGAGAGGTTAGCACGAAGATCCACAGGCAGCTGCTTGCCTTTGCCTGTGGCCAGAACCAGAAGACTGACTCTCCGGCCAGGGACCTGCCGTGGTCTGAGGGAGAGACGGGGGACGAGGGGGGGAGAGACGTCAGGGGCGAGAGGCGGGGGAGGGCAGGAGAGAGAGCTGACGCGGGCACGTGGGCAGGAGGGAACAGAAGGGCAGAAGGACTTTCCCAGGTGGGCTGCAGTGAGCTCCTTCCTCCGGTCCGACCACCTGCCTGCCTTGAGGTTCTGCCTGGAATGAGCCTTCCTTGTGTCTTGATGACAAAAGCCTCCATTCGAAAACTGAGTCCCAGCAGGTGTCTGGTACGGGCACCCCCAGATCCCCAGGGAGCTCCCTCCCTCCCTCCGCACGCCCCGTCCTCCAGGCTCTCGGGAGCCCCACTCGCCACCTCTGCACCCTCCGGAGGCACACAGGCCTGGGGCTTCTCCCTGCACAAGCCACGCGTCCCCGGCGGGAGCCCCCCGCTCCCCGGGGGCTTGGGAGGCCCTCTCTCCGGCTGGATCCCTTCTCTGAACAAGGCGCCTGCACGTGGCGCAGCGCCGCCTGCCATTTCTCTGATTGCACCCTCCTTTCAAAGGGCGTTAAATCTGCCGGAGGGAGTCTCTCCCGCTTGCCCGGGGAGCATGTGCCATTATGGTAATTGACATCTGCTGGCATCGCCTGCGAGGCTGGCCCTGGGCTGCCCACATGATATATAATTTCTGTCAGGAATCAGAGCGAGGGCCTGCGAGGGGCGGGAGGGATGGGGGATGGAGGATGGGGGCGGGGGGCGTGGGGAACGGAGGTGGGAAGGCCCTCTGCTCAGTGGCGCCTGGACTCAGCCGCACCAGTGATTGGCAAGAGGAGCGAGCGAGTTTCTTTACAGTATTCACAGCGGTTCAGGGCCAGAAACGCTTCTAGCCCCGGGGTCCTCAAGGGCGGGTCTCATTTTTTAGCATCTTAGCATTCATCAAAGGCCATTTGCCTCTTGGGAAGCAGAGAAATTTACCGCAACTTGTATGCATGCCTATCAACATAACCAATGGACGAAAAACTCTGGGGAGGGAGGGCATGTATGGGAGTGGGGGTGGGGTGGGGATGGGTAAGGTATGTACACATATAATACCTTAATTTAACCAACTATAGAACTGATCCCTGAAAGTATAGTCTTATAATACCTTAATTTAAAAAAAATGAGGAAAAAAAAGAAATGCACCCCACCCCTGACGTGAGGCGAGCAAAGCTGGGCTGGAAGGACCGCAGGATGCACGAACATGCCTGTCCAATGATCCCAGCAAACCGCAAGGATTTTCCCGGGGGACCTCGGCAGCGCTGTGGCCATCACCGCCCGTCCGTCCCCCTCCTCGGTGTGCTTTGCCCTGTGCAAACCCGAGCTCCTCTCAGGAGCCCTCAGGGCACAGCTAAGAAAGCCACGCACTGCAGAGAGGGAGAGGCCGGCTAATTAATTCCAAGCCGAGGCAGATGGAACGTAAGAAACAAATGCCAGGTTTTAAAAGGCACCGAGACGCACGAGGAGACTGCAGGTGCCAAGGGCTTGGCCCCGGGCGGGTTCTCACCGGAGGAGGCGCCGCTCAGTGCCTCCCTCGTCCTGCGCTCCCTCACGGAGCGGACACAGAGCACGCCGGGGGAGGCTACACGCCAGCGTCCGAGAACGCGTTAGAGACGGCTTCAGAGTTTGCCACTCACCTTGGAAAGGTCCACCAGGGTGTTGGCTTGGTCGCTCAGCTTCCTCTGCTCCATCTTGACGCTCCGCAGCCTGCGTGCGGGAAAGAGCGGGAAGGGCCACAGTCTTCAGGAGCACGTGAAGGGACAGCCCCACAGGCAGGCCCACTGCCCCAGCCGCTCGTCTGGTGTTGGAACCCAGCACGGGGCCTCGCCCATGGCGGACAGCTGACCAGAATCAAGGGCTTGTCAGGTCCCCAGTCAGCAGATTCTTGTCTGCATGCATGCTTGCCTCTCGGCACGCTGGCTTCTCACTACACCCAGGCCATGTTCTGGCATCGATGCCCTGTCTGTCTATCCAGCGGTGGAGAACTGTTTTTGTTTTCCTGCCAGGGGCCATTTGGATCTTTATAACATCATTCTTGGGCCACAAAAACGATCCACTGAAAAACTAGCTTGCCTCTATTTGGTCAAACATTTCATCAACGCACCCCTCGTGCCGTGGCAGGGCCAGACCGAGTGATTTCCCTGGCCTTCTGAGGCCCGAGGGCCGGGCGTTCCCCACCCCTGGTGGAGGCTCTGCCTTCCCCCTGGACGCCCTCCTCTCGGCCTTTCAGGGTTTCCCCAGAGCTTCTAGGTCAGAATAACGGTTTCCATCCTCTATTTTAGCACTATGCTTAAAAAAACGTATGTCTCGCCGAAACCGCTTTGGCTCAGTGGATAGAGCGTCGGTCTGCGGACTGAAAGGTCCTGGGTTCGATTCCAGTCAAGGGCATGTACCTTGGTTGCGGGCACATCCCTGGTAGGGGGTGTGCAGGAGGCAGCTGGTCGATGTTTCTCTCTCACCGATGTTTCTAGCTCTCTATCCCTCTCCCTTCCTCTCTGTGAAAAATCAATAAAATATATTTTAAAATATATATATATATATACATATATATGTCTCTTATAGGAAGCACTGACCACAGTTTGTTCTGCTTTGACTCGCAAAGTGGTGTGTGTGGGTGTGTATGTGTGTGAACTGTGAGAACCCTCAGAGCCTCTTGCTCTAATTTTCACCTCCCATGGCAGCCTGCCCAGTGTCTGGCAGTGGCAGGTGCACCCAATGAGTACACAGACTGGCCTGGGTCCCCGTGACCGCCCCCAGGGCTCACGGAGTGGGACAGAATGGGGTTCTCCTGTCCTCTGAGCGTACAAGGAGGGACTGACCGAACTGGCGGGCCCCACCGCTCCTACTCTGGCCGCCCGACGGCCCCGCCTCCCCCCACACTCACTGGTGGATGGCCTGCAGGAACTTCCGCTGGTGCTTCCGGACCTTGGCGTGGTCGATCTTCTTGAGCAGCTTGGTGTGCTTGTAGATGAGCCACGTCTCCCGGAGCACGTTGGCCGCGGCGTTCTTGATCTAAAGGAGAAGCAGATAAAGCGGGTTGCTCCCGGGCTCGTTCCCTCATCTCCCATCCGCCGTTTTCCTGTGTTCGGATATCCTCTGTCCTAGAGGAGAACGGCTCTGCAGTGATCCAGCTCCTTAATCAAATCATGACCTCTTAGGATGGGTGATTAACATTCATCTCGCGCTAATCCTGGGCTGGATGCAGTACTCTGGAGCCTGGGAGTGGGGGGTGGGGGTGGTTGTTTCTTGCTCTTTCTTAATTACTTCGGGGCTGCCTCCGACTGCTGCTGCTGGTGCTATATTTAGACAAGCTGTGTTAACAAGACCTGGGGGCCCGGGGCACCTTTTGAACGGATAAATATACACCGCCGCGGCCGCTCCCGCACGCGGAGTTCCAGAACGGAGACTCCCATGGTGCATTGCTTGCGTTCGGAGAGTAAACAGAGTTCCTATCAGCGGGAGATGTTTGAGGGCCTTTGAGGAAAAGCCTTTCCCACCACATGGAGCCCTCGGTGCCAGCAAACCCGTGGCTTCCTCTCCCCAAATGGCCAGAAACATGTACACCGCAATTTTACAGGGAGCCCTAATCGGCATGAAACGGAACGAATTGACAGCAGCGACTGGAAACGGGTGAAGACATTTAGGCGTGACAACAGAGCCGCCTCTTCCCCTTCCCTGGCTCCTTGCACGGCAATCATACGTTTCAACATACGACGCTGTCATCGACTGACATGGAAACCACGGATGTCACCCGGCCTGAGACTGAGCTGAGACAGGTCAATGGTGTCCAGATGTTTTGGTGCAAACACAGACACCCTCAGCCACGAGGAACAAGAGCAGGAGGAAACATCTCTTAGGAAGCACAAGCTCAACAGATCTCTGGTTCACCGTTCCGTGTCTGACAGCCACGCACATGGACACGGGCCCGTGGGCCGGAGGCCCAGGCTGGGCTGGCCAGCCTGGGAGCAATCAGGTCACTAGCCAGAAAGGGTTTTAATAAGCCTGGCGAGTCCAGGCTCGCCCCTGCAGACGGACATCAACAGATGGGACGTTGTTAAAACGCCAGGGCGGGTGGGGAGGCCTGGGGAACGTTGTTTTGAGAAGTTCTGTGTGTGTGAGTCTTAAGAATTTATTACGGAGGCCGGATTCCATTTTTCATTGGCGCAGAAGCAAGGCTCTTAAAAGAACAGCTACGCCTTCTCAGAAGCGTCTCCGTGACATGAATATGGCTCCTTTTCATTTAGGAAAAATCCACTATGACAACAGTTTTAGTGACTTCATTGCCCAACTTTGGTCATTTCTTGCTCGGAAGGAAGCGGGTCATGGGGAGTATAAGCTGGGGAGTGAGTGGCCAGGTGAGGGGGGCGTTGTGGGAGAGGGGTGGTTTCTGGGGTTCTGACCAGGCCCAGAGAAGGGAACCCCTTCTCTCTGCACAGAGCAGTCTTCTGTAGGAAGAGGCCATTGGACACACGGTCTCCTCAGTTCCCCTGGGGGCTGGGCCTCCAAGGAAAGCCTCCCAGGAAAAGCCTGCCCTGGCCTTGGGGAGACAGCAGAGCCCCAGCACCAAGTCTCCCCGTCCCACAGAGTTAAGGAGGAAAGGTGCCGTGGGCCTCTGACAGTGGTCTCCGTGTCCATGTGGAACGGACGTGTGCATTGGGAAAGCCTACAGGTAGACTCTGGCTCCAGCAGTCAGTCAACAGGTGAGGAGTCAAAGCTTAAATACCTGCACGAGGGGAAAGGAGTCCTTTCATTGAGGTTGAGAGGAGGCCGTGAGGAGGCGATGGTGGTGGTGCTGATGGCCTGAGGCCATACGGCACCGGGCACAGGTCTGAGTGCCTCACGTGCGTGAGCTCAGTTAATCCTCACAACCGCCCCAGCAGGCAGGTACGAATGCTGTCCCCATTTTACAGATGAGGAAACCGAGACACAGACCCAGACCATGAAGCTCTAAATGGCAAACGGAGTCCAAATGGATTTGTGTTGCACACACAAACTGATATCAGTTATTATCATCCAGCCCAAACCCCCATTGAAAAGGAAACCGCTCCGGCCCAGCAGGTGGGGCTCAGTGGTTGAGTGTTGACCCAGGAACCAAGAGGTCGCCAGTTCGATTCCTGGTCAGGGCACAGGCCCTGGTGAAGGGTTTGAGCCCAGGATAGGGTGTGCAGGAGGCAGCAGATCAATGATTCTCTCTCAGTGTTAATGTGTCTATCCCCTTCTCTATTCACATTATATACTTCGGATTTTCTATCAAATTCATCATCTTTCTACTACTAAAAATCAAATAATATTATCTATTTTTTTTTTTTTTGAGAAGAGAAGCCATATGATCATAGATTCGTTTTCCAAAGAAAGAATTTACCTTTAATTTAGGGAAATAATAAATTGATCACATGGAATTGTTGTTTATCTAAGTACTAGAAGCCCAGTGCATGAGGGGGGTCCCTCAGCATGGCCTTCCCCCTCTCACAGTCTGGGAGCCCTCAGGGGTGGGAAGCAACCAGGTGATCAGGGGAAGGCAATGGCCCCATCACACCTCTGCTGCTGCCACTACCGGCAGCACAAGCCTCAGCTGGCCCTGGTTACCTCTAAAAAACTCAATAAAAACATATTTCCAAAAAATAAGATAAATAAAAGGAAATGGCTTCAGAGATAGGCTTTGAGGGCCAGCATCACACAGCTAGCAAATGGCAAAGTCAAAACAAGAGCCAGGCCCGAGAGGAGCAGCAGGTTTTCATGTGGTCTGCAGACAGACCTGGCTAGATGTTCTCTCTCTACAAAAACAAAATTATTTCCTGTTTTCCAGGACCAAGGAATGGGAAAGGACATTAGAAGGTTTTTGTTTTTGTTTTTTTTTTTTTTTAAATCATCTTGGTCTCCATGTAGCAATATGACAGGACAGGGAATCCGTGTCCTACACTTAACTCCAGCCCGAATGGGAGGGACCGGACTCCCAGCGCGGCCCGGACGGCAGAGAGAGGCAGCTGTGTTGCCATTACGGGTCTGCACAGGAGGCCCCCGTGTGTGTTGGGGAAACTGACGCAAACGGCGAGCTTTGGTGCTGGCTCTGAAAGGAACTGCCGGCAAGCAGCCTGGCCCAAAGCTACGGAGATCAATGTCTGCGACAGAAAAAGAAACAGGCTTTTAACTGCTCTGTGCGCTCCCAGGATGACCGTAACTGCTCCTGGGACCAGGGTCTCCCTTCAGTGCACCTGGCAGATGAGCATCGTTAGGATGGGGAGCAGCGGAGCCCCCATCTGAGGTTCGCTGAGCCCCAGATGGGGCCGGGGTGCCCTCTGAGCTCTCCCGGGAGACGGGGGCACCAGGGCCAGGGGTGCTCCTGGGGGCGGGATGGGTCAGGGCGCTGGGAGAAACTGAACAAGGCCGGCCATGGTCAGACGGGGTCAGAAAGGGGTAGAATTTTACCTTTGTGTGTGGAAGGGGGGCTATTCTGTTCTCCCAATCCATAAGCCTACAAGCTGATCATTTTCTCTCCAGAGGTTCTCCAGAAAAAGAAAAAAAAAAAAAAAAAGGATGCTTTCATGCTGATGGATGCCAGATGGGCTCCGTGACCCACATGCTCCGGGAAGGGCTTTAAGACTAATGGGGTTGAGCAAGGAAGTCATCCAGAGAAGACCTTGCAAGTAGCAGCGATGGCAACGCTTGCCGAGCGCTCACTGCGTGCCAGGCTCTCCGTGCGAGACACTCCGTGTCTGCGGTGTCTTATTTGCTCTCCGGAAAGCCTCCCCAGTGGGTGCAATCACGGTCTCCTCCTTGGACCTGCTGCGAAGTCTCTCCGAGACTCCGTTTTCTCATTCCTTCTCCTTCACAAAACCATTGCCAAGAACACTGTCCCAGGAAGTAAGAACACCAAGGCGCACAGCCCCATAACACGCGAGCCCTCTCGGAGTGTGTCATCTTGTGGGGACGGCGTGCCGTTTGTAACGGAACAGCAGAGAAACATACAGCAGGGAGCTGTCAAGAGAGGATGCAAGTGCGACAGAGCTGCGAGATGGGGTTGTCGTGCTGATGAAATGGGAGGAAATCGGAGGTGAGAGGGGGGGAGCGAGAAGAGCTGCATTTCTGTGGTTCAGAGCTGGAGTCTGAAGCTGCCACAGCAGCATGGCAACGAGTGGTGGCTATTTCTATATGATAGTCACCTGATGCCCAGCAAGTTCGGAGGTACACCGGCTTTTCTCTCCAGCAGGCCCAGAGCCCTAACCACCATGCTGAGTTCCAAGGAGCTGACTGCTCTGGAAAACCCACCGGGCGATGGCTGGGAGCTGCCCGCAGGCCTGGGCACAAGCTGCAGCCCCGGCGAGGACCGGCGAGCAGCCGGCTAGCCTGATGGCCCGGCCACACTTATCCTCACTGGGCCGGAGAGGCAGCTGCCTAGGATGCTCCCAGCTCAAACGCTGTTTCTATGACTACGGTCCTACCCCTGTTGGGGACAGAACTCTTGTGGGGAGTAGCATGTACAGCCCCCTTCTGAGGAGAATCAGCATTCCTGACGACTGCTCCATCGATTCTAGGATGAATGTTAAAGAGATTAAGACCTGTTGTAGGAATCCACTCTTGGGACCAACCAGTTGTCAGCCACAAATCGAGTGTCCCCGAACCAGACTTTCTGCGCCCGGAACAGCAATGACAGCCTATCTTTTCCTGGAAAAGACCTGACCACGAGTAATTCTTGGAATCAGAAAAACACACACACACAAAGTCTGCTTTGCCCAGCAGGCCTGTGATAACGCGTTGACCTATGCTCATAATTAAACGTTTTCTTTCGTTCTGGTCAGCAGGTATACAGGGATGGCCAAAGGTTTCTGAGCAGAGCTAAGCCTCAGAGTCTGAGGAGACCCACAGGAAGGTCACGTGAGGATGACCGGGTTAGGGCGGTGATGGTGCAAGACCGAGGCGATGGTGGCGTCAGGCATAGCGGGACAGAGGCCCGGAGAGGCCGGCGGGCATGAACAGCTGACGCCATGGCAAGGTCAAATCAGGCTCGGAAATTGCTGGCGGCCCTGAGGGTCCAGATGGTACTGGCTTCTCAGGCCTGGGGGAACAGTGACACCATGAGCTGACCAGGGAAGTCAGGAGAAGGAACTAATGAGAGAAGATCTGGGTATGGTGTCACGGGGGAAAGGTACTAGGATGAAGTATTGGGAGCAAGAACCCCTGTGGTGAGGATAAAGAGACACAGTCCTCAGCCGGTGGCGCACGCCGGGGCCGTGAGGAGAAGGTGTGGCAAGGAGAACGGCTCCTGTCCGTGGTGCCTCTTAGCCATGCGGGTGTCTCTGGGCAGCGTACCTTGCCGTTGGCAGAGAGGTGCTCTGTGAGGGCGGGCAGTGAGGAGGAGGGCAGGGACACAAAGCATGGCGGCCAGCAGGTGGCCTGTGATGGAGGCGTTTCGTTACATGACAGAGAGATGGGGACCCGGAGCGCCGATGGGGAGGAAAGATGGGGAACTAGCACCTTCCTCACAGTCGCTCTGCGTGCCATTTACACGCATGGTCTCTGATGGCCTAGCAGACGGCAGTGCTCTATTCAGTAATTACAGAATAGCCACAGCGGTCACCTGCAAAGTCCGTGTGAGAAGACCCGAGGGGGTGAAGACAGACAGGATGCTGCGTCAGGGTGACCAGTTATACACGTGGAAGAAGAAGGAGAGCTGGGGAGAACCAGAAACGGAGTTCTCCCTCCCCACCGACAAACATAAAAATCGTGGGACTCTCGTGGCAAAGTCAGGATCCTCAAACCCTGGGACAAGCTGAGTGTGTTTATGATTCATACGTTACAGTTCTCTCTCTCTCTCTCTCTCTCTCTCTCTCTCTCTCTCTCTCTTTCTTTCTCTCTCTTTCTCCCTCTCTCGTTTAGTTGTCTGAGGAATGAAAGTCGCAGGCACGTGGAAGAGGTGACTTTGAACTGTGAGACTGAACAGTCCGCTCCTCAGAGTCACAGCTGGTTCCTCCCACGACCGGATGCTTCTCTGAGACCTTAGGAATAGATGGAGCCTAGCACTGCTCCGACCCTGAGCCGCTCCGGCTGGGCTCGCTGGGCCACGGGGAGGGGACGGAGGACAGACGAGGTGACCCGGGCAGAGGAAGGCGGGCTTCTCCGAGCGGGCCGGGCCTGTGGCCGGGCTCCTCACGCAAGGTTGTCCCGGAGCCTCTGGGAGTCCCAGCCCCTCCGGCTTTGCAAACACCTCTCTGCCAGACCATTGCGTTTGTGCCACTCGGTTCTCTGGGGGAAAATACTGGACACGGAAGGGACATCGCAACAGATGAAGAGTTTTCAGAGAAGCGAGACGTTATTCGATTAGAACGGTGCCTTGCGCTCAGGAATGAGCAATAGATGTTTGTTGGTTTGAGTCGCAGGCCTTACTTTTCAAGGGGGAAGTGGGCTGACCTCAGGAGGAGGGTGGAAAATCGTTTCTGAAAGACTGGAATTAGCCACCGTCATCTCATTCTCCTTTGCCATCGTGCTGCAGAAGAATTGTTTATGTTCCCGTCATGGGAGGGAGCTGGCGTTTCTCGGCTTTACTTTCCTCCAGGGTCTGATATACGGAGTGAAAAATGGAGGCCAGAGGGACAACATGACGTACAGCGTCTACCCTTGATTTCTGCTTGTGTGACAGTCACGGGGCTGAGCGAGAGCAGCCGGGCCCCGGGGCTGTGGGTGAGACCCGGGTGGCCTGCCCCTGGATACCATCCTGCCATCTTGATGTCATGAGATATGTGCTCTTTTGTACAATGGGCAGCTCAGGCCCATCAGGTACCATAGACAGTAAACCCTCCCTCAGCATTGCTGACAGGTTCTTAGATATGCGACAAAATGAGGTGTAACAAAATCTATGTGACTCAGTGGTTGAGCATTTGAACTATGAACCAGGAGGTCATGGTTTGATTCCTGGTCAGGGCATATAGCTGGGTTGTGGGCTCGATCCCCAGCAAGGAGCATGCAGGAGGCAGCCAATCAATGATCCTCATCATTGATTTCTCTCTCTCTCTCCCTCTCCCTCTTCTTCTTCCTTCCTCTATGAAATCAATAAAATATATTTTTAAAAAAAAACACACCAAAATCAATGTTACCTCAGCATAAACAATAATAATGTCCTGATGACATGACAGCAACATTATAAGAAAACATCCATTTCTTATCCAAGGACCTGCTGTACCAGCCACTGGTATGTCACCAACATCAGAATAGTTGCCTGTACCCATTCCTTTTAACATCTGTGGAGGCTCTCAGAGAATCCGATACGTGTAATCAAAGACCAAATAATCATGCACCATAAATAATTCTGCCGAGAAACCGGAGAGGCCCTGGCAGCAGTGCGCCCTCCCCTACCTTCCCCGGGAGCTGGCTCATCCTCGGCCACCCTCCTCTCCCTTTGTTCTTCCCTCCCGCCTTCGTCTCTGTTTCTAACACATCTCCACTGTGCTGTGACACTGGTCACTGGCATTTTCCTCTAGCTTTCAAAAACCCAAATCAGCCCAGCCCGCATGGCTCGGTGGCTGAGGGTCAACCGATGAACCAGGAGGTCATGGTTCGATTCCCGGTCAGGGCCCATGCGTGGGTTGCAGGCTCCATTCCCAGTGTGAGGCCTGCGGGAGGCCGCCGATCCATGATTCTCTCTCATCCTTGATGTTTCTATCTCCCTCTCCCTTTTCCTTCCTTTCTGAAATGAATAAAATTATTCTTTTTTAAAAAAATCAAAATTCGGTTGGGCCTTCTAACCCACTCCAGTTCTACAGGAGAAGCATTTGGTATGGCAGCCAAGACTGCACAGAGGGTCTGGCTTCTCACTCATCCAGAAAGAGGAGCTTGGCCGAAACTGGTTTGGCTCAGTGGACAGAGTGTCGGTCTGCAGACTGAAAGGTCCCGGGTTTGATTCCGATCAAGGGCATGTACCTTGGTTGCGGGCACATCCCCAGTAGGGGGTGTGCAAGAGGCAGCTGGTCGATATTTCTCTCTGATCCATGTTTCTAACTCTCTATTCCTCTCTCTAAAAAATCAATGAAATATTTTTTTTTAAAAAAAGAAAGAAAGAAAGAGGAACTTGTGTAGGGACTCCTTCCTTCAGTTCGGCCGGCAGCGCTACAGAAGGCTCCATCCGCGCCGTCCTGACAGGCATGGCTCCCGCCTGCCTGCTTCCGCCTCTTCTAAATGGGCCTTTTCTTCCCTCACAAGGCAGCGGGTGTCAGGCTCGGTGCTCTCCCCCTTCCTGCACATCCCCACCGTTCATCCCTCTGAGCCACTCGCACAGGGCACAGTGGAAAACGTTAGCTGGAGAACCGGGAGGGCAGAGCCGGCCGCTGACACTGTTGGGAACGTGAGCCCTACAGCGCTGACCGTCTTTAATGACATTCTGGAAAAGGCCTGGATGCAGATACAGTCCAATTTCGTGCGTGAGGCTCTCGACTGCCCTTCCTAAATGAAAATATTTGAGCATCAACAAAACCATTGCCTCACGCTGGGTGATTTATTCAATTACCACGAGGCCAGGGACCGGGTGGCACCGCCGTGTGCTTTGCCTGTAACTGCTGGGAATGCGATTTGGTTGTTGGAGCCACGCACGGCCGTGGAGCACAAGATGGGACCGGGAGGGCCGGGCATTTGCCCGTTGGGTGGAGGCTGTTCGCAGAGGCCTGGGGCTCCCTCTGGCCTGCGCTGCAAAGAGTCACCACCCTGCTCCACACCCCGTGACCACCGCCTTCCCGCGCGGCTCCCACGTGGGTGCCACGCCCCCCGGGCAGGCGTGAGCGGCGGTGCTTTACCCGTTTGGTGAGCTGCGTGTCCATCATGAAGTTGTGCACGTGCTTCTCCGCCTTGGTGAGCTCCAGCTTCCGGGCCACCACGGCCACCACCAGGGCCGTGCAGCCCGCGCCCTGTGGGGGAACAGCAGGGGGACGGGGAGAGAGCACGTCATTACGAGGCGAGGTTCGACGGGATATGTGGGGCTCCGGGGGTGGAGCGGGGCCCTGAGCTCGGTGGCCGGCCAAAGCCCCCAGCCTGCTGGCCCCGCTTCCCGAGCAGCTCTGCACCGCTCGGCGGCAGAGACGGGTCCTCATGAAACCAGTTCTTAGCGGAGCAGAACTCCACCGGGGCTGGAGCTCTCGGGGAACTTAATGTCCAATCACATGGCCACTGGCCAGGCTGTGCCGGGAGCACGGCGGGCCGGCACACGCAGGCCCCTCTCCCTCAGGCGTGCCCCAATCCCGCTGCCACTCCCAGACCAGGGGCCGGGAGGAGAGCCGCACCCACGGGGGAGCATGGCTGCTGCTGGCAAAGCGTTTGTTGTTGTTTTTTGTTTTGTTTCCCCCCCCCTGAAAATAATCTCAGAAAGAGGGAACACATCCCCCCTCGATCGCCTTCCAGGGGACACTGGTTGGCCAGAGTCTGTTCTCTCCACTCAGGTGGGGCTTTTTACCAGAAGGTGTAGGCCAGTGGTTGGCAAACGCATGCGTCGCCAGAGCTAAACAGCAACAGGACAACGGCTGAAATTTCTTTTGAGAGCCACAATTTTTTAAACGGAAACATCTTCTAACGCCACTTCTTCAACATAGACTCGCCCAGGCCGTGGTCTTTTGTGGAAGAGCCACCTTCAAGGGGCCAGAGAGCCGCATGTGGCTGGCGAGCCGCAGTTTGCCGACCACGGCTCTAAGCTCTGACTCAGCACAAGGAAGTGATTCTTTCTTGCTTCCCCTAGGTGGCTGAATCCACTGCATGCGGAGATTTTTTAAAATATATTTTATTGATTTTTTTACAGAGAGGAAGGGAGAGAGATAGAGAGCTAGAAACGTCGATGAGAGAGAAACATCAACCAGCTGCCTCTTGCACGGCACCCCACCGGGGATGTGCCCGCAACCAAGGTACATGCCCTTGACCGGAATCGAACCTGGGACCTTTCAGTCTGCAGGCGGACGCTCTACCACTGAGCCAGACCGGTTTCAGCATGCATGCGGAAATTTTTAAAGATGCTGGCAATTTTGCCTCCGGCCAAGCTTTTAAGTGAATTCACTGGTGGGGAGTGGGGGGGGGAGTGTCAGTATTTCTATAGCAGCTTTCCGATCCTGCCCAGGTCGGTCCACTGCAGGGGAAGAGGGAGGAAGGAGTAAAAGAAGCAGGTTTCCCGGACGCATGCTCGCTCCTGACCCTCTGGGCGCACGCAGGCCTGTCTGAGCTCACACCTCCCCTGCAGCCGCTGCCCTCTTCCTGCCGGCCGCCCGGCCCCGCCTGACCTCCACGCATGGAAGGAGATGGATGACAAGCTGAGCAAAGCCAACGGTCTAATCCTCGGCGGCGGCAGCAATAGCGTGGCCATGGAGCCCAGCTTAGTAGGAAGGTCCAAGGGCTGAGGGGCTCGATCAGTGACAGCTCTGGCTCATCGGTCTCCCCGGCTGCGTGGGAAACGGGGAAGGATGTTCTCCAAGGCGCACGGTCTGTGCCCGAGTCGGAGGTTGGGGGGGGGGGGGGACGGGGTAGATCCGTGCCTACAGTCTCCGTGGCCATCGTTCCTCCCTTTTCTGCAGGTTGGCAGAGGCCGGGGTGGGGGGGGGGTCTGGCAGGCATGGCTGAGGGTGGCAGAGCTTCCCGCAGCTTTGCACCAGGTTCCCATGAAAACAATCTCTTGTTTCCCGGCACATTTGAGCGTTCGGTCAGCCACCCAGGGGCCACCCATTTATAGCACAACAAACGGAGCCTTTCTTCGCTGACCTCGATTTCCTCTCTGGTTCCCGGGCGGCCGTGTCCCCTTGGCCTCTGTCACTGAGGAGAGACTCAGTGCCCGCTTTTCAAAGGGGACGTATGGGTATCTGGGCGGCCTGGTCTATAGCTGTCATGAAGTTAGCCAGGCCTCCAAACAAAACAAAACAAAACAAAACAAAACCTTAAAGGGAGCTGTCCTAGCGGCCATAGGTGTGCTCCGTTCCGCTCCACCAGATGGAGTCTAATCACCCTCCTTTATCGGAGTTCCAAAGGTATGTGGGGCTGAAGGCCCAAAACGAGGGGCACACGAGCATCACGGTGGTAAAGAGGGAACATCAGAGGGAGCCGGCTCTCCCAGGCTCCATCCTCCCTCCTCTCCCCGAGTCCAGGCAACACTCGGCTTCAGTCACCCCTGAGAGCTGGGGGCAGAGCCAGCCTGAAGGAGCAGCCCTGCTCACCGTGCCACTTGGGGAATTTCATCCAAACCCTCTCTCCTCCGCCTTCCCGCACCCCCAGGGTCAGGCTGTATCGCTCACGGCACAGCAGCCTGAAGCGGGGCCTTCTCCTGAGGAGCTGGGGTGTTTCTTTCCACCGGGAAACAGTCCCTGCCTGTGTCTGAGATGGATTCCTGCTCGGAGGCGGGAGGCTGGACGAGATGATGCTTCCCGGTTTCTTTCTGTTCAGAAATGTCAACACTCCCGCAGAGATGTCTCTCTGGAGGAGGCTGGGCTCTTGACCCCTGATTCTAACTTGAAGAGAGAGCAGCAGCTATGCCCGGCTTTGTTTTTCTTTTAGGAAATCCATCATGTGGATGTGATTCAGGAAGTAGCCAAGGAGGAAGCCTTGCTTGGTCATTTCCATGAAGAAGCAGCAGTGTAAAGATGGGGCCGGACATCCGCAGCCCTCAGAAGGTGGTGGGCAGTGTGCTGAGATCCACACTGGGGGGGAGGGGAGAGAGAGAGAGAGGGAGGGAGATGAGGGGGAAGCAAAGGGGAAGGGAAGGAAAGAGAGAGGATGGAGAGAGAGAGAGAGAGAGATATGAGGGGGAAGCAAAGGGGAAGGGAAGGAAAGAGAGGGGATGGAGATAGAGATAGAGATAGAGAGAGAGAGAGAGAGGCCGTGATGGGGAAGAAGTTGTGCTCCATCCTAACAGCATGGGCAGAAGAGGGAAAGAGGGAAGGAAGGAGCAGAGGCATCCAGAGCCCATGGGGCTGAGCAAGGAAGGCAGGAGAACAAGGCGCCTAAGGCTTGAGTGCAGTTACTGGCCAACTTGGGCTCCTCAGAGGAGACAGAGGAAGTGTCCGGGGACCCCTCCCTGCTGTCGCCTCACCTCCCAGTGGTATAATGGTCACCCGTGCTCCTCTGGGGGTCACAGCCCTTTTTCCTGACAGCTTTTCCCGTTACAGCTCGTCAGTGTGACGTCCCCACAGGGGCAGCCCGGGAATCCCTGTGGGATTTGGCCCTGAGGCGGGCGGGCATGAAGAGACAAATTGCCAAGGACTGGGCTGGTTTGGGATGGGACGGTGCATGCCGTCCTCGGTGGAATCTCAGCAATGGCTGGCGGACAGGGGGGGTGTGTGCGGAGAGCGTGGACGGGGGCAGACAGACAGGGGCCAGCAGCTGCCGGTGTGACTTCCACGGGGTCAGCCTGTGGAGATAATCCGTGACTCAGCCCGCTGCCTTCGGACGCGCCAAGCCCTGGGTCACAGTGGACACCAGCTGGATCCCCCGGGCCGTCTCTGACTCCTCGTTCCCCGGGAGAGTGGGAGGAGGAGGAGGAGGAAGGGTCCACCTCAAATGAGATCACACTGTCCGGGGTACAGGATGAGCAGGAACACAGGAGTGAGTGAGGAGAGAGAGGAGAGGAGAGGGAGAGGAGAGGGAGAGGAGAGGGAGAGGAGAGGGAGAGGAGAGGGAGAGGAGAGGGAGAGGAGAGGGAGAGGAGAGGAGAGGAGAGGAGAGGAGAGGAGAGGAGAGGAGAGGAGAGGAGAGGAGAGGAGAGGAGAGGAGAGGAGAGGAGAGGCTGCCAGGGGGGTGAACAGGCCTAACTCATCCACGGAGTTGGACCCAAATCAGAGACCCAGGCTCCCCTACGCCTCTCCTCCCTCTTCTTGTTCCCAAGACACACTTTCCAGCTGGAAAACCTTAGGCTCTGGAAAAACACGTGTCCCGGGGCGGGGGGGGGGGGGGGGGGATGAGGTGTTCCTCCCTGAAGGAGCAGGAGAAGAAGAGAAAACATAAATGAAAGTGACGAATGGAGGAGGGAAGCCTGGAGGGCGCGCCGGCGGGGCAGGTTCTATTTCTGCCGCGGGTTCCGTGTAACAACCAAAATAACATCCATTGGTCTGAAACCAAGGTGTTTCGGGGAGAGGCTCCTCTGGAGCTGACATGAAGCAGATGTCGGGCTGCGCCCTCCCCTCCTTCCTTCCCTCCCTCCCTCCTCCCCCAGTGACTCGATTTGTTCCACCTGGTGCTTCATCACAGCTTTCCTTTCCAGTTCAGAGGCGCGTCCCTCCCGCAGCCTGGGGGAAGCTAGGGGTCCCCGGGGGACGCCCCGGGAGCTCCGGCCTCTGTCCAGAGCGTAGGAGAGGCCCACGAGCGAGTCCAGCTTTAGGAGACGGCTCCGCTGAAACAGGGTTCCTACGGAGCTGTCTTGGGGACCCCCCAAAGGTGTCCCCGATGCCCGCAGACGCACACGGCCGCTGAGGGCCTGGTGGCGAGGGGTGCCGTGGTTTCCAAGTCCGGAGGCGAAGGCGTGGGGAGCCCTCTGTCCGCGTGGGAGCGGTCATCGCACCCTTCCTGGCGGGCCCCCTCACCCCGCGCCTGCGGCGGGAGGCTCCCAGGCACGCGAGGGCTGCGCCAGCAGCGTCAGGCGGCTCAGACAATTGCACACCCTGCCTAATGGCGGGTAATTACCCCGTTACGGGGGGATTGCCGAGAGAAAACAATGATTAAGACTACTGACGGGCCCGCACACACAAATCTCGCCTCTCCCTTCCCAGGCAGGCCTCGTCCTGGCCTGCACGGTGTCCATGGCAACCAAACAGGAAGCGGTACCTTTCGCTCAGTTGCTGGCAGGAGTGATTCCGAGAGGCGCACGGTGCGGGGAGGCGGGGAGGGGGCGAGAGAAGCTCTTGGAAAGGACTGGCTCCGCTAGAAAGGTCACGTCCGTTAGGAAACCGGCCCTGGGGCTCCACACTGGGGCTGACCCCCGAGGGCAGCCACGGCTTTAATGTGGGTGAGAACCCTGAGGTGCGTGGAGGGCGCCTGGCCGCTCTGGTGTGGAGGGAGGTATAGGCTTGTGCACCGGCCTCCATGCAAAAGGAGAAGATGGACCTTGGGTTGTGGTTTTCATGTGGGAGGTGATCATCCGTCTGTCCGTCCATCCTTCCCACTTTGATCACCACTCTCTGGGCAAGGAGCCGTGCTCCCTCCCAGGGGGCTGCTGCGGAGCTAACCGGAGCAAACAGGGTGCTGACAGCCACCCTCTGAGGAGAAGGCCCGGAGGGGCCGGGCCGGCCTGCCTCTCCGCTTTGTCATGGTGGAAGCCCCAGGTGCCTGCCGGAGGGGAGGAGACAGGGAGATGGCGGCGAGGGGGCCGCTTCTTGGATGGGGCGCAGCTCCTTGCCGAGAGGGAGAATGGCTGGCATTTAAAAATAACAGAGGCTCCCAGCAGGTCCCTCCACCTCCGGCCACCCACCCCTCCGCCCGCCCGCCCGCCCGCCTGCTCCGTGCGCCCCAGCTCAGCGCCGCCTGAGGCAGGAGCCCACGGCCCAGGAGGGGCTCTGAGCCGGGAGGGCGCGGCCTCCATCCTTTCTGGAAGAACGATGGCTCCCCGTCTCCTGGTGACAGCTGGCGGGGCGCCAGGCAGCCTCCTACTGCCACCGGGAGGACCCGTCGCTCACGCCCTGCAGGAGTGCCGCCTGCCGGTGCTCCTGGCCTGGGCTCCGGGGGCAAAGGGAGAGGCTGTGCCCCGGGCCCTCCCGCTCACAGAGCCACTGCCCAGGCCTCTCTCTGCCCTCCGCGGCCCTGACACGTGACCAGTCCCGGGAGGCCCCCAGGCCGCGGGGGTGGGAGTGGGCAGCCTCTGGTGAGGAGTTAATCCCTTTTCATTTCCGCAGGCGCCACTTTTCCTCCCGGGAGGATGGGTGGAACCTGGGGGCACTGAGGGAAGGCTCTCCCCCGAGAGGATGGGTGGAACCTGGGGGCACTGAGGGAAGGCTCTCCCCCAGGGGGATAATGGGGCTGCAGAGAGGGCTCCCCTGGGGAGGGCTGGGCAGCCACCCACCGAGGTCGGGGACAGCTCCCGGCACCCTGTCCACCCTCACCCCCCACCCCCCGGGACCCCCACGGCGCCCGGGCTGCGGTGCTTTCTCCTCTGGGCCTGTGTCTAGGGTTCTAGGAAGGAGACCCAGGAGCGGTGGCTGCCTGGCCCGGACCTAAAGCCCAGCAAGGCCCAGGAGGCTCATCCCCCGCCAGGGAAGGCGGGGTGGAGGCCGGGGATGCGAGGACCTGGACAGCGTGTGCAGCTCCTCATGCTGACGGAGCACGTTCCCCCAGAGCCGTGGTTGCGAGCCACATGCGGCCCTTTTGGCCCCTTGAGGGTGGCTCTTCCACAAAAGACCGCGGCCTGGGCGAGTCTATGTTGAAGAAGTGGCGTTAGAAGCAGTTTACGCTTAAAATTTTTGGCTCTCCAAAGAAACTTCAGTCGTTGTCCTGTTGGTATTCGGCTCTGTGGACGAATGGGTTTGCTGACCACTGACTAGGGCATCGCCATCCCCGGGGAGGGCGGGGCGGGGCGGGGCGGGCCTTCCATCCTCGCTCTGCACTCGGGAACGCTGAGGCCCAGCAGGCTGAGTGCCCTCCCTGCCCAGAGGACCAACGTGGGAATTCAGACCCTGCGTCTGACGCCCCCTCCAGGCCCTCCCTCACACGGAGCTTCCAGGGAGGGCCCTGTGATGGGCGAGGGTGGTGTTGGGTGGGGGCGGCAGGTGACGGATGCAGCCCAGCCGCTGGGCACCTGCAGGGGGATGGGGTTGGGGAGGGAGTCACAGTCCCGCTGATGCCAGAGCTGGGAGAGACCTGGCACTGGGAGCCCAGCGCCCCCACAGGCAGAGCTGGGAACCAACATCTGGAGAAGCCGAGGGCTTTCTCCCCACCAGCGGCGCCCAGTCCCCTGCAGGCCCCGGGCGGCCTCTCAGCGCTTTCCCGGTCCCTGTCCCCGCCTCCCTGAGCTCAGCTCCGGTTAGCAGATGCTCACAGGGGGGGAGGGGGAAGGGAGCACCCTGGGCCGTCCAGTGGTGGAGGGTAGGAAGGGGGGTCAGACCCATGGTTAGCTTCACCCAGCCCGGGTTGTTTTGTTTTTTTTTGGGGGGGGGGGCGTGGACAGAAGGTGGGGGCTTTAAGAGACCATCAATGTCAGGAGCCAGACCTGTCTCTGCCTTGGCAAAGGAAACATGAGCGTGAGGAACCGTGTGGATTCGCATCGGCCTCTGAGTGCACAGACATGCACGGCACGCCGGTGTGTGGACGAGAGCTGCCCGGCCCCCCGACCGACCGGAGAGGCCCCTCTGCTCCCTCGGAGGGCGGGGAGGGGACGGCGGGGCGGGCGGGTACTCACCATGATGCCGGTGAGCAGGCACACGCCTTTCCCACAGTACGTGTGGGGCACCATGTCCCCGTAGCCGATGGAGAGGAATGTGATGGAGATGAGCCACATGGCCCCCAGGAAGTTACTAGTCACGTCCTGCTGGTCATGGTACCTGCCGAGGGGGAGACAGGCGTCAGTGGGAGGAGCCACCGTTGCCGGGCACGGGCTGCGGGCACATCCTCGCGGGGGAGGAGGCGAGACCACGTGCCTGCGCTGGGGCGGAAGCGGCAGCCATGGCGACGCGGAGGTCTCCTTAGGCGGCTGCAGGTGCCAGGACGCTGCCCGCTGCCCGCCCCGGTCCTGCCTGCGGCTACCCCCCCCCCCCAAACAGGCCTATCCCAGAGGTAAGTGCTTTGTACCAGATTGGAGGTGTCCCTTTGGTGCGGGTAACACAGCTTTGGATGAAATCATGACGTAATACAATTTAGATTTTTTTCCCCCTTTCAACCCACAGTCTAAATGCACGTGGATGTGATTAATTTGAAAGCACAAGCTCCTGGACAGGGAAAATGTAAAAATAAATAAATAAATAAATAAATAACCCACCAAACATACACAAGACCCTGGGGGAGGGGGATGAAGGTATGTGACAGGGGTTAGGGGAGGCTGGGGTCAATTGGGGGGGGGAATGAGATATATGTACTAATATATGTAATACTTTAAACAATAAAAAAAGTGCTTCATTGTCACTTTAAAAAAAAAAGTCACCAAACATATTTGGCAATTTCCTGAAGGTTGATGGATCCCCAACACTGGCTCCTCCCGGCGTCTGGGGGTGGGGTGGGGGGGCCTGATGGGTTCTCAAGAGCTGTGTCCTGGGGTGCTGGGCTCCCTGCTGAGGGGTGTCTATACCTCCAGGGCCTCGTGGCTGCCCCGCCTGGAAGGAGCCAACTGGATTAAGGAATATTACCCACAGTGCTCAGCAATGGGAGGATAGGAATATTACCCACAGTGCTCAGCCCAGGCAGAGCCCAGAGTGGCGTTAAGCACACGGCAGCACGTCCTCTCTCTTTTCCTAAGGCTGGTGTTTGATTTACTGCTTTATTTTCCTCTAAATCCCCTTTCATTCCTTTCGGGTTTCCTGTTCGTTCACCATATAAAACCGACTGGTGCTAACTATGTGTGTGAGGAGAGAGGAAGGAGATCTGAAGGGTGTCACTCATTCATTGTAACGCTTCACCCATCTCTGTCCTCGGGAGGGGGCTGTAGAGCAGTGGTCGCCGACCGGTGGCCCCCAGGCCCCTGGGGGGCCGTGAGGTCCGAAAGGCTGGCGGCCGCTGCTCTGGAAGATGCCGAGTCAGACAGACACCCTGCACTCCCTGACCTGGGGCAGCGTCACAGACAAGACTCACGGGGGACTCGCCAAGCAGGAAGTGATGCGCAAGAGAGCAGGCCTGGTGATTCATACTGTGGGAGTGGGGAGGAGGCAGGAATTACATCCGAACCTATTCACAATTCTAGAGTGGTTTACACTTGTCACAAATTCACATACAGATTTCATGCTATTTTTTTTACAATTGAGAATTTTTTTTCTTTTAAAATATATTTTATTGAGTTTTTACAGAGAGGAAGAGAGAGGGATAGAAAACCAGAAACATTGATCAGCTGTCTCTTGTACGCCCCCTACTGGGGATGTGCCCGCAACCAAGGTACATGCCTTTGACCGTAATCGAACCTAGGACCTTTCAGTCCACAGGCTGATGCTCTATCCACTGAGCCAAACCGGTTTCGGCGTGAGAATTTTTTAGGGGGGCTTAAGGAGAAATTGTGGGGGGAGGAGGTTGGGTCGATTATTATGCTTATTCATTTATCATTAGGGTGTAGACTATGGTTGCTCACTTTTTAATATTATGAAAGAAATGTATGATGGTATAAAGATGACAGATTAAACACACAAGCTGCTTTTGCCCCCTTCTCGGATCCCTCTACGACTAGCCTTGTTAGTTCCCTGCTTTTAAAAACCACAGAGACCCAGGAATCCCCAGACAGCTGAGTAATGTCTCTAGCATTCAAGACACACGCCAAACCAGCCGATGAAACAAAGAAACAGAGCCCTGGATCCGATACAGATCATTCGCAGAGAACGCTTGAAGAAATCCTATAATTAACATTGTAAAAGGGATAAAACGAGACAGGGAACCCGTGAGACAAGCACGGCGTGCTATACCAAAAACTTTTCCTGGAGGGCTGGGGGATAAATCGAGGAAGGCTCCCAGAAGATAGAGACAGAAGTGAAAAGAGGAGAGAAAATAGAAAATGAGTCTACCAACTCAAATATTAATAGCGTCAGAAAGAGAGAACCGGGCAAAAAGGAGGAGGGAAAGGAGACAGAGAATGAAGGAGAAGAAGTAAATACATAATTTTTAAAAATTTTCCCATAAGCGAAGGACACAAGTTTCTAGATCAAGAGCCCACCATCCCTAGCAAAGTGGATGAAAATAATGTGTCAGACCAAGACACATTATTGTGAAATTTCAGAACACCAGGGAGAGGGGGTGATTCTATGGAGCTTCTAGGGAGAAAGAGAGGGAGGGAGAAGGAGAGAGAGGGAGAGGGAGAAGGAGAGGGAGAAGCAGAGGGAGAGGGAAAGGGAGAAGGAGAGGGAGAAGCAGAGGGAGAAGGAGAGGGAGAGGAAGAAGTAGAGGGAGAGGGAGAAGGAAAAGGAGAGGGAGGGCGTCACCCAAACAAAGGAGTAAGCCCCAAAGAAGAAAGCCCCGGGGTGGGGGCACAGGAGACAGGCGGTGGGAAGAGGCCCAGGGTGAAGGCCAGGCACCAGGCACAGAGGGCCACCCGTCCAGATGGGAGCATGTATGAACTCCGGAGACATTTCTCCAAGATGATGAATAGCTAGAAAACAGGATGTGCCTAAACACCTGGAGAAGAGAGTCAGACAACCGCCAGCATTTGGAGTTAAATGAGGGATCGATACATAGAAAAGTGAGCAAATGAACAAACGTGGCGATTAACCAGAATCTAATAAAATAAAACTTCTGCCAGGACCGGTTTGGCTCAATGGATAGAGCGTCGGCTTGGGGACTAAAGGGTCCCGGGTTCGATTCCGGTCAAGGGCATGTACCTTGGTTGCAGGCATATCCCCAGTAGGGGGTGTGCAAGAGGCAGCTGATTGATGACTCTCTCTCATCGATGTTTCTAACTCTCTATCTCTCTCCCTTCCTCTCCGTACAAAATCAATAAAATATATTTTATAAAATATAATAAAACTTCTGTGGGAAAAGAGAAGTTTTCATCCTTGAAGACAAAGGCTCAACTATGATTAGAGTCAAATTAGTGCTGACCGAGTAATGCAAACAGTGATTACTGATCTAACCAGAATTATAATATAACGATGAAAGGAGAATGGGGGTCAGGATGAGTTCAAGGGGCGGAAGGGAAGCCAACTAACTCATCTTCCCGGGAGGGGCGGGAACAGGTGATGCCAAAACTTATGCATCAAAAAGGAGCAAGACAGCCGAAACCGGTTTGGCTCAGCGGTAGAGCTTCGATCTACAGACTGACTGAAAGGTCCCAGGTTCGATTCCGGTACAGGGCATGTACACTGGTTGTGGGCACATCCACAGTGGGGGGTGTGCCACAGGCAACTGGTCAATATTTCTCTCTCATCGACGTTTCTAGCTCTCTATCTCTCTCCCTTCCTCTCTGTAAAATATCAATAAAAATATATTTTTTTAAAAAAGGGGGGGGGGGAGCAAGACAAGAAGGTAAACAATTAGCAAAAGACAGTCAAAAAGATTGGTTCTCTGTGGCTGAACAACACGTTGCCCTAGGACGTAGCAGCTTAAATATCATTGGCTATTTCACCCCGGTGGCATTGGGTCAGGAACCCAGGGGCAGCCTGTCTGTGTACCTCCGGTTCAAGGTCTCTGAGGAAAATGTAGTCAAGCTCCGGAGAAAGGTGAACGGGAAGGACAACTGACTCTAAAGCGCACGCCTGCCTATAATGCTCATAACACAGACATAGAATCAAGCCTGAGAGGAAGAAACCAGAAACGCGTGTCCTGCGATGCAAAGCTAGGAAGCACGAAAATAAAACAAGCACTCACTTCCCAACCCTGCCCCGTGGAACCTACTTCTGTGCTCTCTCCTCCCAAAGCCCTCCCCTTCCCCTGGAAGGACATCAATAGCCTTAACGATATGCTTTTCAGGACCTTGTTCTGCTTCAGACAGTTGTGTTCCCACGCGGGAGTGTACAGCTCCACCACAACCACGGGAGTGAGCTGGGACACAGCTCCCGGCGGCGAGGCCACACCCCTGGGTGACAGCTTGACGACCCTCCCCCAAGAGGCCTTGAGCCAGAGGTCCCTGTGTACCATGCCTCCTGAGCTCTTGACCCTTAGTAACAGAGAAATAGCAAATGGTTTTGGCTGTTTGTTCTATGGATCTTAGAGAGAGGAAGGGAGGGAGCGAGAAAGAGAGAGAGAAACTCCGGGTGTGAGAGAGAGAGACACATCGATGGGTCACCACCCTCCTGCACACACCCTGACTGGGGACTGAACCGGCAACCCAGGGAGGTGCCCTGACTAGGAATCAGACCTGCACCTTTTGCTGTTCCCCATGGTGCTCCAACCCACGGAGCCACCCAGCCAGGGCTATCTGAGTCCTTTTTGCAACCTGTGCTAAGTACCACCTCGGAGCTCAGCACATCACGGTTGTCCAGTAAATACAGTGTGGAATGAATATGGCTGCCGCTGCTTCCCCGGACTCCCGGGAAAGGGGCTTGTGCTTCAGGAACTCAGTGAAGCCCGTGATAAACTTCTGTCCAAGCGGCTGCCAGCTGCCACGGGGCTGGGCGTCCGTCCTTGCTATTCAGAGGAACCCGGCTTCTTGACGGTAGCTGCGACCTCACGCTTTCCCCCCGGGTCTCTGTGATGGGAGGCCTCTGGCCACTCGCTCTGGGGCAGGTGTGTTGGTTGGAAGTTCTCCAGAATCCAGCCAGGCCTTCTGCAGGATGCTAGCCACACGGACAGCTTTGTCCTCACCTTCCCGTCACCCCCCAGCACCACACAGTCACACCCGAAGGCGGGAACTGCCCAGCGTCCTGGCGTTACACCTGCTCCTACCTCTCCCTCGGCCCCAGCCTTGACTATAGCCGACTCCTAATGACCAAGGCCACGCGAGGCCCGCTCTGGGGAGAAACGGACGGGCATAATCCAGCTGAGTTTGAGATCAAAGACATTTCTGAAGCGTGTGACAGAGCGCCACCAGCATTCAGAGTTAGCGGAGGAGCCAACGGCCGTGGTGACCTCAGAGCTAGGACTGCGTGTTTGGCTAATCAAGACAAAAACAACAACAACAAAAAGGTCCTTTCTTTTCTTAAAACCAACTTCCTGTATAAGCGACTTAGAATGGGAGAGACATGGTTCTGAGGGCTCAGGATTGACCGCATGGGGACTTGGGCGTGGGTCGCCTGCCCACGGTGAGACGGACGTACAGCCGCCACGCCTCGCCGCTTCGTTCCAATCGCCGTGCCCTCTTTTTGGGGTTGGCTTTGGATTTAGGAAAATAAGGACGTCTCCTTCTACCAGGCCACAGAGCCAGATATCCACAGGACAACGGTTGACATTTCTTTTGAGAGCCAAAGTTTTTTAAAACTTAAACTTATAACGCCTCTTCAACACAGACTCGCCCAGGCCATGGTAGTCTGTGGAAGAGCCACACTCAAGGGGCCAAACAGCCGCGTCTGGCTCGCGAGCCGCCGTTTGCCGACCACGGTGCTAGACAGTTCGAGTCAATAGCCCCGCGTCTTGCTTCCCAAGGCCAACCTAAGTCTAGTCGCTTCTCCCCCGGCCCCAGAACGAACAGCCTGGGTGCGGGGCCTCAGCAACTTTTACAAGAGGGGGAAACCACCATCACAAAACACGGCAGTTGAGAAACAGGCTGCCCCTCGCCTCAGACACGGCTGGCGTCAGCTTCTCTCACGGAGGAGTCCGGGCACCTGGTGGCTGCCACACATCTGGGCGCCATGGCTCACAGCTATCTGAACAAGACACCAGCTCAACCTCCTTCTCCTCCTCCTCCTCCTCTTTTTCCTCCTCCTTCTCCTCTTTCTTTCTTTCTTTCTTTCGCCCTTCCCTTCCCTTCCCTTCCCTTCCCTTCCCTTCCCTTCCCTTCCCTTCCCTTCCCTTCCCTTCCCTTCCCTTCCCTTCCCTTCCCTTCCCTTCCCTTCCCTTTCTTTCTTTCTTTCTTTCTTTCTTTTCTTTAGTGTGTGTCTCTCTCCTCCTTCAGCGAAGCTGTTTGTTCTAAGCCTCCACTTCACAAATGGACGGGCCACGCGAGGGGAGCAAGCTGCGCTCCTTCCACGGCCCGTCTCCCTCAGCCCCTGCGAAGGGCTACTGGGTTAACAGCCAGATGGCCCCTCTGGCAAGCCCTCCGGAGTCCGTGTCTCCCCTCGCCGTGTTTCCTCTCCACTTACTGAAAATATCTCCCTGTTTCCTGATTTGGAGACGATTAATAACAGTGCATGAGCACGGAGAACAACAATATGTTTGGAAGGAGCCCTGCTCCCGGGAAGCGTGTCCCCCGCGGGGTCGGGAGGTGGCGTGGCGGAGGGAGGGGCGGGTTCCGACCCCAGTCCGGCCGCCAGCCGCGCGGCCTCCGCCGGGGCTCACCGCTCCGCGCCCCGGCTCTCCGCCCGTGAAAACGAAGCGTGGAGCCGCTCCTGGGATCGCGCTGGTGGTTAAATGAGGTGACACACACGAGAGCAGGACAGCACCGAGCGCGTGTTTGGGGCTTAATCAACGAGATGATTCCGTTAACAACTACACAGGAAGCCCTACTATGTGAGAAGCTTCACGGACCTTACAGTACAGGGAAGGAGGCCTGCACCAGGCAACGGGAAAGGAGAGGAAAGGAGGGGAGGGGAGGGGAGGGGAGGGGAGGGGAGGGGAGGGGAGGGGAGGGGAAGGGAGGGGAGGGGAGGGGAGGGGAGGGGAGGGGAGAGGAGGGGAGGGGAGGGGAGGGGAGGGGAGGGGAGAGGAGAGGAGGGGAGAGGAGAGGAGAGGAGAGGAGAAGAGGGGAGAGCAGAGGAGAGGAGGGGAGAGGAGAGGAAGAAGGAGGAAGAGGAAGAGGAAGAGGAAGAGGAGGAGGAGGAGGAGGAGGAGGCGGAGGAAAGGAAAGAAAAAATAAATAAAGGACAAAAGGCTGAGATGAGTGACTAGGAGGACAGTGGGTGCACTCAGCAGGGACCTCCTCTAGGGGGCACCCCTGACACCACCCAGGACTAAAGGGATGGGCTGGGCAGAGGACTCGTGGCAGCAGGACTAGCAGGCCAGGGGGAGGCAGAGGACCACGGAGGGGGAGAGGGGAGGATCAGGAGGTGCTTCTCCAAGCCCCAGCTCCATGCGTGGAGCCGAGTGAGCACCCGGCTGTTGGCCTGCACTGTCGCCTGCACCCACAAATCGCCTCCTCCAGAAAGCCTTGTAGATCAAGCAGGTCAAATGCAAAGGCCAACACGGGCCCAATAAACGAGGTGTGTGGCCCGTGGGCCGCGAGTTTGACATGCTTGTTCTACATCAAGCGCTCTTTGCAGCTCCCCGAGCCCCCTGTTCCTCTGTCCCCTCCCGCCACGAGGACTGATCCTGTGCTGATTCCCGGGGCTCGTGCTTCTGCAGGACAGGAGCCCACCCGGCGGCCGGTGCTCGGAGGAGGCTCGGCAGAGGCACTGGAGGAGGCAGGGCGGGGAGGGCTCTGAGTCTGGTCCCGTCTCACGCTCCTGTTAGGCCTCTGCTTCCCCTCACGGCCGCTGTCTCTGTGTTCATTCACCGACAGGGGCCTCTGTCTGCCGCTGTGAGTTTTCCCCCCGCCCGAGGCTTTTCCGACATCCAACAGCAGCCTCGGAAGCAGCGGGGCCTCATCGTTCCCGGCTTTCCAGATCCAGAGACAAGAACAACGGATTGGAACTCTTGCAAAATATTTCCTCCAAGGCCTGAGAGGTGATCTCGTCTCGTCTCCCTTTATGTCTGGGGCTGCTTCCGGGAGGCAGGCAGGACCAGAGACATTCAGGCCGATTCGAAGAGACGACGACCATCATCCTTTGCCACGCACCGGCCACGCGCCACGTGGACCACGCCTGCTGTGCACGATCTCATTGCATCCTCACGAGAACGAGACCGGGGCTGTCCTCTCCCGTGTTCCTGAGGGGCAAGCACAGGCTCGCCGGCTTGGGGAGCTTGCACAGAGTGAAACAGCCCCCCGGGGAGGGAGAGGGCCTGTGTGCATGCGAGCGGGGGCCTGGCTGACTGCACGCCCCCGTCTCTGACCATGGGACGCTCTGGAGGAGGTGCCGGCTCAGCAAGGGCGAGAGGAGAGAGGGCTGGGGCGCCGCCCATCCTTGCATATCGGATCCTGGATCTGTACGGGATCCTATATCTGTCTCGGATCCCGGATCTGTATGTGATCCCAAATCTGTATCTGTATGTGATCCCAGATCTGTGTGTGATCCCGGATCTGTGTGCGATCCCAAATCTGTATCTGTATGTGATCCTGGATCTGTATGGGTCCCGGATCTGTCCTGCGACGAGCCAGCCAGAGCCAGGGCTGCCCCAGCAGCAGGTTGATTGTGCGAAGTGCAACTCCAGGAGTGCCCGTCACCGCGACTTCCGTGTGAACAGCGCCCCCTGGAGAGCGGTGCTGGCAGCGGTGGTCCTGGCTGCCTGGAGGGGAGGGAGGTGTTGCCTCCTCTGGGCCGCGCTTTCTAAAGGAATCGAAGGCAGGCAGCTCCCCCGTGAGCCAGTGTTGGATCGGGCACAGAGCTCCGTCCCACTGGGCAGGTTAGCGTGGGAGGCGGGAGGGGCCGTGCTGTGACCAAGAACAGAGAGAACGCGGTGGAGGGAGTCCCCGGGGAGGAGCCGCCTAGAGGCTGTGTTCTGGTGGGCGCTCTGGGGGGACGGCTTCCCCTGCCCCTGAGAAGAGGCTTTGTCTCAGGGAGGCCCCGAGTCCTGGGCTGCCTCTCCCTGACAGCCCTCCTCCTCTGAGGGAAGGAAACGGAGGCCGGGAGGACCACTTGGGCCCCAGGTCACGGGCGCCTCACCCTGGGCTGCCTCTGGAGACCCCTCGAGGCACCCATCCCATCGGCCAGGCCGGGACGGAGGCCCCAGGAGAGAGACCCTCGCCGGGGAGCTCAGACTCCCCCACGTGCTGTGTGACTCTGGACAAGTGGCTCCCCTTCTCTGGACCTTGGTTTCCTCGTCTGTAAAACGTGAGGATTTGGTGACATGAGCTCTAGAGCCTCTTCAGGTTTCTCTGCTCAGGCTCTGCTACCTCCTGCACCTCCCGCTCCTCCCAGGCCTCTGGCATCCCACGGGGAAGAAGGCGAGGTGAGACTCAGGCTCAGGTGGGGACCCACCTACCCCCACAGCTGTCCCTCAGGGTCAGCCATGCCTTGTGGAGCCACGGCCGGTGACCACCAAGCCACACAGAACCTCCTGAGGTGGACTCTAACCAAGACTTCTGCCCACAGAACTCCTGTAATTCCCGAATCAGCACAGGCGAGGCTGAGCCGGTGCCACCGCCATCGTGCAGCCATCAGCACGGCTATTCGGCCACCATGCAAGCCAGTGAGCCTGCCGGCCTGTCTCTCTCCTCCCCCGCCGCCCCCACACGCCTCCCCCCCGTGCCCCAGCGAAGCCTCTGGAGGCTCCCACATCCCAGGGCCCCAGCCCTGGCTCTGCTCTACAGGAAGCAGCCATCACAGAAGACACTTGTTACACGTTGCCAGGCAACAAAATGCTGCCTGCACACGGCAACCCACCTCTGACACTTCATGGGACTGAAACCAGCAGAGGAGAGGAGGCTGCCAGCACAAAGGAGGGGCTGGGACACAGAATGGAAGAGCCAGACAGCTGCACAGAGAGTGCCAAACAGCAACCAGATGGGGAGAGACCCTGACGCACGGACAGGAGGGAGGCAGAGAGGGAGCCACGGAACAAGTCCTCGGGCGTCGAGTCCTCAGAAGGCCTCCTGTTTGTCTTTCGGTCAGATCTGCCGGGTCAGGGCGGAGCTGTGGATGAGGAAGGTGATGGATACGATAACGGTGACCTCGCTCCTCCTGCTAAACACTTGTCTCCGGGCTCCTCCTTCTATCTGATGGATGGTTCTATTAAAAACACCCTCAAGCCGTGGCACCGTTCTCCACAGGCTTTCCAAGAAACAATCATTCTCTGAAACAAAGATCGCCGCTGCCACCCTCACCCTTCACTCCCCCAAGCGCATCCTTCACTCCTTCAGCTTAAGCGACCGTGGGCTCTGGAGTCTGCGAGCGCTGAGTGGGTCCACGAGCACCGAGTGGGTCCGTGGGAACCAGAGCCAGCCTCGGGGACGCCAGGCTGGATGCCACCCCGGCCGGCCCCACAGGGACCTCGGAGGGAGGTGCGGGGGCAGCAGGGGCACGAGGACGCTGGTAGAGCTCTCTCTCTCTCTCTCTCTCTCTCTCTCTCTCCCCCCCCCCCCCCCCCCGGACAGGGGCCCCAGGCCAGCAGGGAGTTCTGCCTCCCTCACCTCCATTCCCTCGTTTCTAAAATCAGAAAATGGCTCCTGCCCTGCCCACATCACGGAGCGCCGGGCTCTGGAGGACTCGCTGCGTCGATGGCAAAGCTGTGAGCTAGGAGACGGTTTTCCTTATTTATTTAAAAAAAAAAAAAATCATCCCTAACCTCCTACAAGCGCTGGCAGCTCCAGGAGATGGCCTGTGACAGGCCTCCCATCTGCCGGGGCCAGCAAGCAAGCAGCAACCTCCCACAAGGCCGAGTGAGCTGCCCTCGGCGTCTGTTTTTCCATCTGCGAAATGGCGATAAGATGGCAAAGGCACCCTAACCAGTGTGGCTCAGTGGACAGAGCATCGGCCTGTGGACTGAGGAGTCCCAGGTTCGATCCCGGTCAAGGGCATGTACCTTGGTTGCAGGCACATCCCTAGTAGGGGGTGTGCAGGAGGCAGCTGGTCCATGTTTCTCTCTCATCGATGTTTCTAACTCTCTATCTCCCTCCCTCTCTATAAAAACTCAATAAAATATATATTTTTTAAAAAGACTGCAAAGGCGTGGGGAAGGGTTCAGAGGGACAATGGATGCAAGAAGCACTGACATGCGCTTAACACGCGAAGGCTCCTCCTCAGGCTGGAAGTCATCCTTCCCCAGGCTCTCGGGACCCTGGCTCAGTGTTCCCCCGGCCGGCAGGCGCTGCCGAACTTGGCCGTGGTGACCGCCTGGCAACCTTCAGGAGAGAGCAGTCTAATTTCTGAAATAATGAAAAGCCTCAAGACGCATGTATTCCCCAAGCAAGAGGCAAAGTTTCAATTATAAATAAGAACAAAACAAATGAAGAATGCTGGTAACTAAGTGGGAGCAATTTCATATGTTAAACTTGACAAAATAATTGCAAAGCTATTGCCCAATTAACTGTGTTCACATGTACTTGACTCTGTAAGTAGGAAAATATAGCTGTTTACTTTATTAATTTTGACGCACCCTTTCTCAGAAAAGGTCCTAGCCGGCCTCTAACCCTGCCCCTCGCCATAAAGCCGACGTGGCGTTCAAGGCGAGGGGCTGCTTCTACCTGCTTCCACTGATGGGACGTGGCTCCCGAGGTAGAATGACTGGTTTCCGGCCTGGCCAGTGTGGCTCAGTTGGTTGGGCGCCATCCATGCACTAGCGATTGTCAAACTAAAGGCAAACACTGGCCACGTAAACGAGACACGCGGCCTGTGGGCCGAGAGTTCGACGTGCTTGCACCAGATCAGCGATTCTCAACCTTCCTAATGCCACAACCCTTTCATACAGTTCCCCATGTGGTGGCGACCCCCAACCATAAAATCATTTTTGTTGCGACTTCAGAACTGTCATGTTGCTGCTGCTAACGAATCGTCATGTAAATATCTGTGTTTTCCGATGGTCTTAGGCGGTTTTCCGCTGCTGTAGAGCTTCAGACCATCGGGAAACACAGATATTTACGTTACGATAATGTATTGTGCCCCTCCCTCCTTCCTTCCGGCTAGCAGGGAGATGCAAGGGCTGGGCTCCAGCGGCCTCGCTGGACGAGGAAGGAGGAGAAGCAGGGTCCCCAGGCCGGCAGGCAGCGCGAGAGCGGGAGGAGGGACCTGCGAGCCCCCCTGCCCCCCCCACCGAGGCCGCGGAGCTCCATACCTGCTTTGGACGGACCCTTTTCCAGTCTTTGTTTTTGCAACAAAGAAACTTCTGTTTGGTTTAAGCCACTGCTATTTTGGGTTTCCTGTCGTTTGCAGCCAAAAACCCAAATACTAACTGATAAAATTCCCGAGGAAAAAGAAGGCAAGAACAGAGAAGCAGAGAGGAGTGGGGGCAGCCTCCTGCGGGTGAGCACAGACGTGGTGCACGGGCGCTCTGTGCACGGGAACGCGCGCACAGCACACGGCTCAGCCTGGCGCGTGGGCTGGTCGGAGAGTCTACACGCCACCGCCCGTCTTCTGAGCCACCCCGGTCTCTGGCCCGGCCGGCAGCAATGGCCTCCTTGCTCACCTCCTCAGTGCTCTGCCTCCCTTCCAGCTGCTTCTCCACAGACACCAGGTGATCCCCTCTGTCCCAGGCCCTGGGGCGCGCACATGCCCGTCCACTGTACTCGCCTCTCGTGACCCCACACACCCCGGCCCTCCATCAGCCGGCGTCTCTGGACCCGCTGCTCGCTCCCTCTTCCTGGAAAGCCTTCCCTCTCTGTCTGTGAAAGGCTCCTCTTATCCTTCCCGTTTCAGCCGAAACTCTGGAGAGACCTTCTAGAGCTGATGGAGCCCGCAACCCAGGCATGTGTCCTTGGCCGGAATCGAACCTGGGACCCTTTAGTCCGCAGGCTGACGCTCTATCCACTGAGCCAAGCGGGCTAGGGCAGGACACGCGTCTCTTGGCCCGTCCTGGCAGAGTTCTCTCTGCTCCCCCCATGGCTTAGAACCCTCTGTCCCTCTGGTGCGTAGGATCCCTCTCCAACCCCACACTCTTTTAAAAAAAATCATCTGCAGCCATGCTTTTTAACTCCTTCACGGGTCGGAAGTCACACCCTCATTTGCTTCTTGACGGAACGGCCTTCCCAGGTAGAGGATAAGCCCCACGAGGAAAAAAACAAACCCGTAGTTTAGTCTCGGAAGCGTATTTAATTCCTAACAATATCGGCCGGCGAGTAGCAGGGCTTAATAACTATTAATAACACTATTATTACTTCGCAAGCTACTCATAACTGCACACGGCCCCCCGGGGCAGAGGCCTGCGCACGCTGGCGGCCGTGCGGTGGAGGGAGCCTCCGTGAGCGTGGCGGCTGCAGGACGAAGGGGATCGGCAGAGCATGGCCGCTGAAGGAAGCAGGTGCTGGTGGCACAGAAGGGGATGGGGGAGGAGAGTGGGGGCGGCAGCCGGAGGAGCAGGGACACCCTCTCAGTACCCGGTGCTCAGGCCATCCCGCTGAAGGTCTGCACAGACTGATGACCACTGCTTCCAGCAGCCGGAAAACTGAGGCTGAGAAATGACCCCCCTTCCCCCAGGCCAGAACCCTTGCCCCTTGCTGAAGCTGGGAACAGGACATGAGTCTCTCTCTCTCTCTCTCTTTAGTATATTTATTGACTTCAGAGAGGAAGGGAGAAGGAGAGATAGAAACATCAGTGGTGAGAGAGAAGCATTGATCGGCGGCCTCCTGCACGCCCTCCCGCCGGGGATTGAGCCCACAATCCAAGCATGTGCCCTCGGCCGGAATCGAACCCGGGATCCTACAGTCCACAGGCTGATGACGCTCTATCCACTGAGCCAAGCCGGCTAGGGCAGGACACGAGTCTCCTGGCACGTCCTGGCAGAGTTCTCTCTGCTCCCCACATGGCTTAGAACCCTCTGTCCTTCATCCAGCCGTGGCTCCTGTGGGCGGTGGGCCATGTGGAGTGGGGGTGCCCGTCCCCCCGCCCCCCATGGGGCTCTGGCTGAGCCGGTTCCTTGCCGTCGTACTGAGGGAAATGTAACAATAGAGCATGTGGCCCTCGCAGGAGGGCTGGCAAAGAGCCTAACCTGTCCGGAGCTGGGCCCTGGGCCTTGCTCCCCAACTCCCAGGCCATGGTGCCTGCTCTGGGAGAGCCGTTACCTTCCTGTGGGCCCGGACCCCTCCCGGGCCCCCTACCTTCCTGTGGGCCCGCGCCTTCCTGCAGTGAAAGGAGAACAATGCTGAGAAAACGGGAAGTTGCCTAACACTCGGGCACCTCGTCCACTTTGTGTGGCACCGGGGACCAGGGAGGCGGGTGGGCAGGGTCCTGTGAGGACGTGTGGAAGGATTAGAGACCATTCGTTTGGAGATGAGAAAACCTGTCCTCAAACGTCTGGGCGAGAGGGGACCCCAGCCTGCTTCCCTGGGCGCTCACCGCACGCCACGGCTTCACCCCGTGCTAAGGGCTTTCTGTGTATGGTCCTGTTTCCCGGCACCCGGAGGCCGGCTGGCCCAGGGGCACCTGCTGGGAAGAGCGTGGTGAGACCCCACGTCCATACCTGCCTCAATGGCCATGGCTGACCCGCCAGCCCATGCGGCGGCCCCTCTGATGTGGGGGTGGAGGGCGGCGCCTACCAGAACGGTCTCCCCAGGCCTGGTCCAGCCTGCGGGGGCTTGGTGAGCAGGCTGCTCCCATGAGCCTCTTGGGAGAATGCAATGGCCTGGCATTCTAGGTTCCCCAGGCCCCCAATCTCAAACCACCCCGAAACTACGGCTGTGCCTACACTCCTGGGCAGTGCACAGAGGCCTCTGGGCAGAGGGGAGCGTGTGTGTGTGTGTGGGGGGAGGGGGATAAACTCAGTGAGGTGCCATCGGGGTGTGGCATACTCTCGCCCATACTCCCTCCCTGCCAAGCATCGGATGAAGGAGTTGAGACTAAATGGGAGGAGAAAGGCTTGTGAAACAAACCCTTCAGAGGCTGGGCCGTGAGCGGTGGGAGTGCAGGCTCCACACCAGCCAGGGCGGTTAGAAGGATCCCACACGAGACAGCCTAGGCCCGTGGTCGGCAAACTGCGGCTCACGAGCCACATGCGGCTCTCTGGCCCCTTGAGCGTGGCTCTTCCACAAAACACCACGGCCTGGGCGAGTCTATGTTGAAGAAGTGGCGTTAGAATAAGCTTAAGTTTAAAGAATGTGGCTCTCCAAAGAAATTCCAGTCGTTGTCCTGTTGAAATTCCAGTCGTTGTCCTGTTGATGTTTGGCTCTTTGGACAAATGAGTTTGCCGACCATGGGCCCAGGCCACCGGGCACGTGAGAAGACCTGTAGGGGAAGGTCGAGTCCCTTGCTGCCCTGGAGATGCACGGAGCAACGGGATCACCTGGTGCAAACACAACATCCCAGCGCTGACCTCAGCGGACTTCCTGCCTTGACCAGCATCCACCATAAATAGATGTGGCCGGTGTGGCGACAGGAACCGCTCCCTTTTCCTTAGCTCAGCGCTCCCCCAGGGCCCCACCTCATAGGACTGTGGCACTGCCCCTCCCCGGGGGGCAGCCCTGCCCGCTGGCCCACGGGATGGGAAGTCAGCCCCTAGGCCTGCAGGCATCCGCGGTAAGAGACAGGCAGCTTCTCTGCGCTCCCCCCGAGCACGGCATGTGGCTGGGTACCACCCTGGGCAGGTGGGAGGACGGTGACTAGGTTTCTGACTCTCCTGCTGGAGATGGCATCATGCTGAAGCGTCTGGACCAAAATTGGTTGTTGCGTTAGAACCGCTCCCTGGAAGAATTACTGGGGTCAAAGCCACAGACTGGGGCGGGTTGGCATGGCCAACGGGTGAGGCTTCCCAGGCAGGTGGTGCTGGTTTCCTTCCTCTGACGATGGGAGAACCCCCCCCCAGCACACGCCACCATCATACAAGCTTTGAAGCAGTGAGTTATATTTACTGGCATTTGGGTCAGTTCCAGAGGAGACAAGGTCACCCTCCTTGCCGTTTTAACTTGTACTTTTTTGATGAGCGAGGCTAAGCATATGTTTCATTTTCTGTTGTTGTTGTTGTTGTTGCTAAGCTTCATCTGAAGATAATTTTTCCATTGATTTTTTTAAGAGAGTAGAAGGGAGCGGGGGGGAGAGAGAGAGAAACATCCATTGGAGAGATTGGTTGCTTTCTTCCTGCACGGAGCCCATACCAGGCTGGGGATGAACCTGCAACCGAGGTACCTGCCCTTGACCAGGAATTGAACCAGAGGCCCTTCAGTGAACAGGCTGACGCTCTCACCGCTGAGCACACTGGCCAGGGCCTCGTTTTATGGCCTTTTTGTATTTCTTCCATCGTGGCTGTCTATTTTTAGCCTTTTTCTCACTCCCCCACCCCCTGAAAAGCTGAGTTTTTCTGATCGGTGTCTAAGACAGCTTTGTATAATAGGAATATTTACCTCTTGTCATGTTTGCAGCAAATAGTTTTCCTGGTGTATCATCTACTTTTTAAATAAGTTTATATTTCTGGAGTGAAACCTAAAATTGTATATACGATGGTATCAAATACACCAGGCTTCTCCTTCGTGCTTTTTTGTTTGTTTGTTTTTTCTCTTCTGACATTTTATGCGTACCCACCTCAGAATTGATTAAACATTCCCTTTGTTTACTAGCGCTCGTTCACAGTTATTCTTTCATATCTGACTCCAACTGGAATTTATTTTGGTGGCTGGTGAGAGGTGGGGCTCTAATTTGAGATTTTTAACCCAAATATCCTCCTTCCCCATTAACCTTTATGGAATAACCTATTGCTTCCTCATCGGTTTGCTTCCTCATATCTCGGGTTCTTACATACCAGGGTTTATTTCAGAGTTCTCCATGATGTCTCATTGATCTGCCATTGATCTGCCATTACTGAGTTTTCAGTAGTGCCACAGGGACTTTATTACTTGAGTTTTATAACACATTTTAACATCAAGTAGATCAAGTTCCCCTCGGTGTTCTTCTCTTAGAAAAAAAACAAGTGAAGTGCCCTGGCTGGTGTGGCTCAGTTGGTTGAACATAGTCCCAAGCACTGAGAGATCACCGGTTTGGTTCCCAGTCAGAGCACACGCCTGGGTTTCCGTCTCTATCCCCAGGAGGGGACATGCAGGAGGCAGCCAATCAGAGTTTCCATCTCTCCCTTCCTCTTTGTCTAAAATTAGTAAAAACATATTTTCAGGAAACACATAAAGCACTCTTCCCCCTTAAAATTTCTAATATTGTCCATGTTTCCTTTTTTTTTCTTGATTAGATTTATTAGACATCGGTATGGTTTAGATTTATAATTTCTGTTCTTTTGTTTTTAAATCCATCAATTCCTGTCTTTGTGTTATAAACTTAATCTGCTCTCCTAAAGTTTGCTTAGTTCTTTTAATGGGTTCAATGTATTATCATGCCTTTTTTTTTTTTTTTAACTTAAAAACTTGAAGGATATTTTTCATCTGAATACAACTTTGGTCATACCCTAAGTTTTGACATACAGAGTTGTCATTGTAATCTTTTTTTTTTTTTTCCTTTCTAAATACATTTTTATTGATTTCAGAGAGAAAGGGAGAGAGACTGAGAGAAGCATCAATGATGAGAGAATCACTGATCAGCTGCCTCCTGCATGCCCCCTACTGGGCATCAAGAAGCCAAGACTCAGGCACATACCCTGACTGGGAATCAAACCAATGGAACCTTGACCTTGTGGTCCCATTGAGCCACACCAGTTGGGCTCCTTGTAATCTTTTAAATAGTAGTTTGAATAATTATCTTTTGACCACGTTGTAATTGAGGAGACTGCTTTTAAAAATTCCCCTCAAATTTTTTTTTTTTTTTTTTTTTTTTTTTTTTTTTTTAGATAGAGTGTTATGGTCTTATACCGTGTTTCCCCGAAAATAAGACCTACTTACAGGTTTCCTTCTGAGTGAAATATAAGACATACCCCTGAAAATAAGGGCCCCCCCCCAGGCTCTGTCTCAGAATGCTATTGCTAAACATGAGAGATTTGGTCCACTGATTTTGAAAGAAATAGAGTCACAAGAAATTCACCAGCAAATTCAGGAATTGGATTGTTCTGATGATGTTCCAGAAGATGATGACATGATTGTCATTGAATAAATGAGTAAATTCTTGATACTGTAGGATTCAGTTTGTCTGGTTTGTGTTGACAACTACTGTACTACCGTACCATATACAGGTAATAAATTTCCTTTATTTTCATTTAACAATAAATGTGTACCGTATTCTTCATGGAAAAATTAGACATTCTCGAAAATAAGACCTAGCGCATCTTTGGGAGCAAAAATTAATATAAGACACTGTCTTATTTTCGGGGAAGCAGGGTAGTTAGAGAATATATCTGAACTTTTTTCTGATGTTTTGAAAGGTGTGGCTAAGCAGTGAACTGACTTTTGTCAGTGTTCCATGGGTGCTTAAAAAGATGTATTATTTCCTTATAGGTCACCAAGTTCAATATTTATCAGTTAATTAAGACATTTTATAATTCAGATTCTCAACCTCCTTATTTATTCTTACATAAAAGTTCGAAGCTTTACTGTTTAGTCTTTTTTATTTCTACTAAAATGGTTCCTTTGGATCATTTAATGGCTTTTTGCTTTGAATTCAACTTGATTTAAAATGGTGATTTCTACTCAGTTTCCCTTACCTAATAAATCTTGGTTATTCGTTTATTTTTCTTGGTTCTTCCATGTAGACTACCTCTTTGGTAAACAGCATGGAATTAAATTTTGCTTTTAAGATCGATTTAAGTAAGAGGCATTGCCTTCTAACGGGAGGAAAACTCAATTTTGCTGATGGTTATAAATGCTAAGTTTCGTTTCTCCCATTGTTCCGTGCATTCTGTTTTTAAACTCTTCCTTCCTGTTTCCTTTATTTTTCTGTCTCATGTTCGTGTGTCTCATCCAGCGATGTGGAAAGTACACGTTCTCAGGGTAGGTAAAGGTGAGATTCTCAGGCAGGTGCTGGGGGCACAGGTCTGCCGCATCCTGGCTCTGTGGCCCAAAGCACATTGCTTCACCTCCCTGTGCCTCAGTTTCCCCACCTGTGGGATGGAGATAGTAACAACCCCTGCACCTCACAGAGCTGTGGTTCGGATTAAGTGAACTAACACCGGGCTGGCGCTATTGTTATCCATATTGTTATACTTTAAAAATGCTACCTGTGGTTACCTTTGGGTTTAAAAGTGATTCCAGTTATATTGCTATAATTATTAAAATCTAGGGATAGGGCTATTTAAATTCTCTTCTGCCTGAAATGAGGGCTTTAGCATGCTTTTACAAATCCTTTCTTTCTTTCTTTCTTTTTTTAATATGTTTTTATTGATTTTTTACAGAGAGGAAGGGAGAAAGATAGAGAGCTAGAAATGTCGATGAGAGAGAGTCATCGATCAGCTGCCTCTTGCACACTCCCTATCGGGGATGTGCCCGGAACCAAGGTACATGCCCTTGACCGGAATTGAACCCGGGACCTTTCAGTCTGCAGGCCGACGCTCTATCCACTGAGCCAAACCGGTTTCATCTTACGAATCCTTTCTAACCTTCTCTCTCAACACTTTAATTGGAGGGTTTGCAACCCTCTAATTACTATGGAATTATTGTTTTTATTTCATGCTGTTACTCTTTCCAGAATCTGCTTTCTCTAGAATTTGGTTTTGCCGCCATGCTCAGATGTTGTCTGAGTTGTGTTACCTGATTCCAATGCTGCCCACCTGTCTTTCTTGCACCCTGTTCCCCTCTGGAGACCTTAATGGGGAGTCATTCCTCGGCTGGTAGGGAAGCTTCCCAACAGTGTACGTAGGTTGTTCACCTCTGAGTCCACACAATGCCAAGAATGACAGTTGTTTTCTGTTTTGTTTTTTCTTGTTTCCTCGTGTGAATGGCAGTAAATCTCTAATGTCTCCTGGGACTTAGTTCCTGAGGAAAAGTCTGCATTGTGTTGCCTGCGTGCTTCCAGATTGCTTAACCTGATGATTCAGTCAATTTTCCAGACATCCCCCCCCCCAATTCTAACTGGAAAACGGAAAGCCTCTCTGATCTGCCTGATCTTCACCTCCCCGCTCCCCATCAGCTGGCCAGTCCTGGAAACCTTTTCTTCATGCATGTCCTGGATGATGCTTTTATCCAAATCCTTCTGGTTTCTTCCCCCAAAAATAACTCCGATTCTTGGATTGGGTCTTCATTCGAGAGCCTTCAGTTCGGTCCCATCCGCCCTCTTCCCTCCTGTCTCTGTCTTCTTCCTTCAGAGAGAGCTTTGGAGTTGGTCCTCCACATCCCATGTTCTTTTTTTCTTTTTCTTTTTTTAAATTTTTATTGATTTTTTTACAGAGAGGAAGGGAGAGGGATAGAGAGCTAGAAACATCGATGAGAGAGAAACATCCATCAGCTGCCTCCTGCACACCCCCTACTGGGGATGTGCCCGCAACCCAGGTACATGCCCTTGACTGGCATTGAACCCGGGACCTTTCAGTCCGCAGGCCGACGCTCTATCCACTGAGCCAAACCGGCCAGGGTCACATCCCACGCTCTTGAAAGCTCAGTGCCCCCGATGTGGGCCTTCTTTTTTGCTGGAACAATGTTAGTTTCCTGGAGCCCCGTGCTTATGTGAGACAGACACGCTTCCTCTCACATCCCCTGGCCCGTCTCCATCGCAGAGACCACCCTGCGGCACCTGGGAGGCAGCCCAGGCATCTCCGGAGAGACTTGCTGGTCCTCATAAGAAACCTGCTTCTGCACCTCCGGGTGGTTTTCCTCTTTCCCAGTGCTGCACGTGGTTTCCAAGGCCTCATGAGGATCCCTCCCCTCACGTCCTCTCTCCCTTCCTCACCTTCCTCCACCTCCCTGCCGAGAAATTCATCTTGGAATTAGCGATCTGTCCGGAGCTGGCACAGGGCAGCAGGATTGCCTCAGGCAGCTCCTCTGCCCCTCAGGGTGCTGACTTCATTCTCTAACCAGAGAGCAGGGATTCTGGGCCTAGCAGGCTTCAGCCGATGCGGCAGGATGCAATCCTCATGAACCAGTCCCCTGACCCCCCAAACCAGTAGTTTGCGACCTTTAAAATCACAGATTCCGCCAAAAACGGTTTGGCTCAGTGGATAGAGCGTTGCTCTGCGGACTGAAGGGTCCTAGGTTCGATTCCGGTCAAGGGCCTGTACCTTGGTTGCGGGCACATCCCCAGTGGGGGGTGTGCAAGAGGCAGCTGATCGATGATTCTCTCTCATCGATGTTACTAACTCTCTATCCCTCTCTCTTCCTCTCTGTAAAAAAAAAAAAAAAAAAAAAAAAAAAAAAAAAATCAATAAAAAATATATTTTTTAAAAATCACAGATTCCTACCAGTCCCATTTTCTGAGCGTGCGCTCTCCCCCTGCCACATGTATGTTCGTCACCCATCACACCCACGTATGACTGGCCTACCTGCACATTAAAATATTGGCAGCACTGGTTTTTTAGGTAAAAGTAGCTGTAACTACGCGTTCCGATCATTCCCTCCCCTTCTGCGGTCCCCGCCCGTCCGCCTGGGAGCTCGTGCCTCCGACACAAGAGGCAGTGAGAAACGGCCGCCCTCAGCCCCTGGCTCTGGGGACTCTCTCACAGCCCTGCTGGGGGCTCACATCCCCCGTTCCGTGTGCTGCATCCCGTAGACGGTCTCCCTCCTGCTTCCCGGGCCGCGGAGGCCCTGCTGGCGGCGGGAGGAGCTTGTGGGAGGAGGGAGGCTCTGTGGTTGGCGCGGAGCTGAGTGTCTGAGGTGGAGGCCAAGGACAGAGGAAGGAAACCTCTTTTCGTGTCCCTTACGGCAGGGGCGGAGGGCCCCTGACTGTTTCTCTCCCGTTCCAGGGGCCAGGTCTCCAGGATCAGACTTCTCCTTCGCATGCGGGTAGTCAGGAAAGGATGAAAACTCATCACCGCCTTCCCAGAGACCCGGGGGCAGGCGAGAGAGCCGGAGACGGCCCCCGTGCGCAGATCCAAGCCCCCGCGGGGGACAGCCCCCGGGGAACCCGTGCCAGAGGCTGTGAGGCCGTTTACAAAGCGGGCTCAGCCACGTCACCGTGTCCGGGGAGGCCCCGCGGCTCCTCCAGGGGATACACACGCACCGGGAGCCGGCCGGCCTGTCCTCGGGGCGGGCCGGAGGGCGCTCCCGCACCTGCCGCCTCGGGGCCGGGCCGGGGAAGGTCCCCCCACCAGCGAGGCCGCTCCGTGTGACAGTGTTAAATGGGGAGGTTCCTCAGACGGGCTCTGGGCGGCCTGGGGGAGGCGGGCAGGCGGCCGGGAGGATCCGGAGCGCCCTGGCTGTCAGGCCTCGGAAGCCATGATGTAATGCCTCGCTGGGGTCCAAGCAAAACAAGCCTCTGTTGTCAGCGCCTTCCCAGCAACCAGCTGCTGCCCTCCCCGCGGCGGGCTGTTCTGGGTAATTGCGAAGTCCCCTCCCTTCCTGGAAGGAGGAACTGAGCAAAACCTTTATGATGGCATCAAAGCTGGCCCGAGAAATGTCTTTCAAAAGGCAACTCGCTGACACGGGATCTCCATGGCAACCTTCGGAGAGTGGGTACACAACGCGGCTGCAGGCTGAGGAAGGTGCACCGGCCCTGCCCGGTGCTGGCGGGAGCCGTCCTGGAACCCGCCGGGCTGCAATGTGACCTTGGGCGCGTCCTTTACCGCCTCCGAAGCCGAAGGGGACAGGATCATGATAGGATCAGGCTGAGAGGGATCGAGGTCATGTGGCCACATCACCCCCACACCCCAGTCCGATGTGCTGGTCCCCCAGAGCAGCCCCTCTTCCCGTCTCTGTCCGGCCTCGGGTTGGTAAGTTCCTGTCTCCAGGTTCCTGCCCATCTTGCTCATTCTCTGACATTGGGAAAGGACAAAGGTCATGGAAGCCTGACTCTAAAGGAACCTGCCTGGTCTTTTTAAGAGAAGCAGTACAAATGTATGCATTGACGAATTAGGGGTGACTACCAGGACCCATGCCAATCACACAGGAGGTCTGAGCAAGCCAACATAGCAAAAATGACTTCTCAAGTGAGTATATCTCCCTTTTATCTCAAGATCCTCACACTATTGAATAAAGACGGAATATGCAAATTGGCCATCACTCCTCAACAAAGACGGCGGCACCAACAGCCAATAAGGAGGGAATATGCAAATTGATGTGACAAAGATGGCGGCAGCCGGGTCAGGACGTTCCGCCCTGCCCGGCCTCTCCGGGCCTCTGGGCAGCGTGTGCATGCAGGCGCAGAGCGGCTGGGGCAGGACAGAACACCTGCTCTAGGGAGAGGGGAGGGGAGAGGGGGGAGGGAGCTACAGGAGAGCAGCAGGGCCAGAGCAAAGGCCGGGGTCCCGGGTGCTGGAGAGAAGCCGGTGCCGGCAGCCAGGGAAGGAAGGCCTAGTCTCGCAGCCAGAGATGCTATGTGACATTTCAAAGGACTTGCAACTACTTAGAAACAGGTTTCTAACCCCAGTAACAGATGCAACATGGGAACTCAGGTGAAAGCAAACACCCAGGGTCGGCCTGACACAGGGAGGGGCCACCAGGAGCCAGCACTCCCCGTGACCTCCGTGGCAGCCGCTCGGAAGGGCTGTTAGAGCCCTGATCTATCAGGCCTCATGCCCCTTCTCTCCCGCCACCTGCTCCCCTGCGCCCCTGCCCAGTCACCAGCCTCCTGAAAGCAGTGTTTCCCGCAGCGTGTCCCGCCAGGACAGGGCTTCTCCCACTGCACGGCGCGTCCAGATCACCCGGTGAACGGGTTAACATGCAGATTCCACTCAGTGCTTCTGAGGGGAGGCCTGAGACTCTGCATCCTCACAAGCTCCCAGGGCTGCCGCCGCCACCGTCGGTCTGGGGCCCAAACCTTTGCGTCGGGGACGCACCCACAGCGTCACACGTTGAAACAGGTTCCTGGGCAAATAACTTTTGAGACAACCTGAGCTACACAACATCAAACCAGTTTCCTGGCTGCAGGATGCCTCAGAGCCTTCAAAACGTGAGCACCCTCCCTCTCCGACGGGAAGAGATAAATTCGGAAGTGGCCGCGTGACACCCGAGAGAGGCTAAGGAAGCCACTGGAGCATGCCCGCCCACACACATTCTGGTTTGCAAAGAGGCAGCAGCGAATGCGTCCTACCGTCCATGCCTTTCCCCCCAGCTCACCTCGGCTGCAAGATTTCCACACGGCAGCTCGCATTCCGCCTGGCCAGGCCCTCCCCTTGCAGGTGTGTGGGCACCTGCCCATGTCTGTCCTCCCCCCCCCCCCCGGGCATACACATCCTGGCCCCCTGCCCCCCCGCCCCCCGCTGAGGGCTCCGTGCTGGGCGGGGAGCGCCCGGGTTACCTCTCGCAGACGCGCACGGTCCAGGCGGCGATGATCCACAGCGAGATGCTGAAGACCAGCAGCACGGTGCCGGGGCAGATGGTCATGAGCGTCTTCATGACGAAGCGCGTGTTGAAGTTGATCTTGTTGAGGGCGCCGATGCTGCGGGAGGACGCGTCGGTGAAGAGCTTGCTGTGCAGCAGCATGACGCGCGCGATCAGGTAGAGGCGCAGGAACATGGGGATGGACAGGATGATGTCCACGTCGGCCTCCGTCTGCGACGGCGCGTAGGAGAAGGCCAGGCGGGCCGTCCAGAAGAACTTGTACTCGCCGGGGATGGGGTGGATGGCGCACACCAGCATCTCCAGGCTGACGTAGAGGATGCGCTCGTAGGTCATGGCTATCCGCCAGTCGTCCGCGCCGTTGTCGATCACGAAGAGCTGGGGGGGGGGGGCGCGGAGAGCCCGTTAGTTAGTGCGGCCAAGGCAGAGAGAGACCCCCGGGGAGGGGGGGTGCGAGGGAGGATGGGGCAGCTGGTCCTCTCCGGAGCCCTCGCTTGGGGGGTGAGCACCCTGGACGGGGCGTGAGGAAACCTGGCTGAGAAATGCCTCCATTTACCGAAACCGGTTTGGCTCAGTGGATAGAGCATTGGTCTGCGGGCTGAAAGGTCCCAGGTTCGATTCTGGTCAAGGGCATGTACCTTGGTTGCGGGCACATCCCCAGTGGGGGGTGTGAAGGAGGATTCTCCAGGCACCCTGGAATTATAGCTATGGGCGTGTGACAGGTTTCCTCCCTCTCTCTCTCCCTCTCTCTTTCTCTCTCTCTCTGTCTCTCTCTCTTCTTCCCTCCCTCCCTCTCATCTGCTGGGCCCTTCTATCTGCACCTCCACCTCAGCCAGACCAGGTCTGAATGCTTCCCTTTCAGAGTTTCTCACAGCGCCCTGTGGGGGCCAACCCTGAAGGGCCTCCTGTCCGGTCACCTGCAGACAGGTCAGTTCAAGTGGGCGTTCGGGAGCCCACCGTGCGTTAGCTCCGGGGCCTGGGACAGGCCGCCCGGACCGGGAGATGGCTCTTCCGGAACCCCCAGTGCCACCTGATGGAGGCTGAGCCCAGACCCATCTGCCTGGCGCGTCCCGCAGAGGCACACGGGACGCCCGCCTCGCTCTCCTCCTCCCCCGTACATCGGTTTGGAGTTGATTCATTGGATCCCCTCGTCCCCCCTTCTCCCACCCCCCTCCCGTTTTGAAAGCCCGTGGCCTTTCGGGTTCTTTATGTAAGCAATTTCTTTAATTAAAATGTTCTTGGCTATTAGGGGAGATCCCGCTTAGACAATGTGACCAATCTGAAAAACTTTCATTCTTGTGCAGCTACGGATTTTTTTTTTTTTTTTAATTACAGGAGAGAAAATGGAAAAGGCCTTTGTGTTCTCTATTGTTCTCTCTCTGTGAGAGGAGGACTCCAGGGAGCATTTCCATCATTAATATACATGTCTGTGTGTGTGTGTGTGTGTGTGCAGAAGAAAATCAAAAGGAAAAAAAAAAAAGTTAAAGATTTTCTAGAAACCCAGTAACAATATATTTATTTTTTTCAAACTCCTGCATGTACACGATTACTACAGCGGTTCCCATGGAAACGACATCAAAAGTCCTGTAATACCTAATTAGGTTTCCCCGAGGACAGGAGCTGATTGCCAGTGATGCAACGAACTCCTGGGTGTGCAGCAATGGTTAGCGTGAGATTTCCAGTCAGCAAACGCGCCTGGGACCGGCTGAGGAAATGGGGAATGTGGAGAGAAGCAAAGGCAGAAAAAGGCCCTCTAAAAAAGACGATGATTCTATTGCTGTCACACAGAGAGATGATGATTCTTCCACTAAGGCTCAGAGACCCAGGGTCCAGGCTGGCCAGCTCTGTGACTTTCTAAACGTGCTTTTATTTTTTCAGATATTTTTGTATTGATTTCAGAGAGGAAGGGAGAGGGAGAGAGAGAGAGAGAGAGAAACATCAGTGATGGGAGAGAATCATGGATCAGCTGCCTCCTGCCCGCTGCACACTAGGTATTGCGGAACCCGGGAATCGAACCATGACTTCCTGGTACGTAGGTTGACCTATGCGAACCAAACCGTGTCACTCCCCTCCTGAGAGCCGTTCCGTGGCTCCCGGAGCATTCAGATCAAGTCCAACCTCCTGACGGTACTTGGCGGAAGGGCCATTTATCAGCAGCCCCTCCGTCACCTGCACCGCCCCCGGCATCTCGTGACAGCCAAGCCCGGCCACGCCTGACCCCGGACTCCTGTCCCTGGAGTGTGTATGAGCTGTTCTCTCTGCTCAGCTCCTTCGCAGGGAGCTCCTCGCTCTGGAAGATCCAGATCAAGCATCTCCCTTCACACATCGTAGCTGGCCTCTTCCCAGCCCCAGACAGGGCTGAGCTCTCCTTGGGGATTCCCTGTCCCTGCGCCATCACAGAGCCAGGGATTGCCTTTGTGGACGTGCATAGTGAGTGCCTGTGTGAGGGAAGGGGGCCAGCCGAAACCTGTTTGGCTCAGTGGATAGAGCATCGGCCTGTGGACCGAAGGGTCCCGGGTTCGATTCCGGTCAAGGGCATGTGCCTTAGTTGCAGGCACATCCGCAGTAGGGGGTGTGCAAGAGGCAGCTGCTTGATGATCCTGTCTCATCGATGTTTCTAACTCTCTATCCCTCTCCTTTCCTCTCTGTAAAAATCAATAAAATATACTTTAAAAAAAAAAAAAAGTGGTCGGATGGCCAGGAGGTCTGGAGTGCTAGCCCCGTTTCAGGGGAGGCGGGGAGGGAGCAGGTGGCCTCTCCATCAGACACGAGGGGGTGCCAGCCTCCCGGGTAGCAGGCCCTGCGCTGTATGCTTTGCAGGCATCGTCTCATTTGGCCTTAATGGGGGCTGTCAGGGGCGTATGTTATTCCCATTACACAGATAGAGAGACTGAGCCTCCAAGGGATCAAGTAGTTTGCTGAAGGCCATACAATGAGTAAGGGGCAGGCTCTGAAGCCAGGGAAGATTGTGTGTCAGAGTCCACGGTCCTGACCCCTATGTCCTGGTCCCAGGCTGTGCGAGGCGGCTTGCCCGCCTCAGGCCGGGCCGGGGGGTGTTTCCGGGTGTCGATGTGCCGTGGCAGGTCGGGCAGGTGTGGGCACCTGCTAAGTCTTAGGGGAGAAGAACTGTTTTCCCAACAGGAAGTGTCTGGCACGTCTTGACTTCGTTTTGACACGACGGGTCCTGCTGAGTGTGTGTGGGTTACCGTGTGGCCACTGGGGCTGCCAGACCCCTGCCCCTCTGGACCTCCAGCCTGCTTGCCGCTGCAGAGGGGTTCTAGAACTTTTGGCAACCAACATTAAGGAGGTTTCTGGATCTTGCAACAACCTGGGGTGTGAAGAGCCAGGTCCAGACCAGGTGTTAGTGGTGGGTGGGGACTATCGGCTGCTCTCCCGCTGACTAAAGCGGCCTTCAGCTCCTACTCAAGGACCAGCGGACACCCTCCGAGGAGCTCGGGCCCTCAGCAGAGGGGGCCCTGCAAACAGCTACATCAGCCCCCTGGCTGTTCCACCCGCGGCGTGGCCCAAAGCACCTTCTGTACACGAACCCTCCCTCGGTGGTCTCCCCGGCTTCCTGGATGGACCCACGTCCCCAGCACCGCACAGCAGGTGAGCGGTGGTAACAGGATGGACCCCAGAGCCCTCCCCACGCTCAGCTCTGACGCCTCTCGCACTCCCGGCCGAGGCAGGCCTGGCCCCGCTGCTTGCCGGGCCCAGGGCCGGGCGCCCACTCTCCCCTGGGGCACTTTGAAGAGACAACCTCCCCCAGTGCCTGCGCACATGGCGGCAAATAGTCTGAAAACGTGACACATTAAAGGGACAGAACTACATCGGCGTGACTGTCGAGAAGAACATTTCCATCGCTCGCCATTTCTATGGTTCTCCCAAGGCTGAGCCGTCTTTTGCAGCAGAGTCACAAGAGAGAGAGAGAGAGAGAGAAAGAAACCAAAGAATATCCAGAAGGAGCTGCTAATAGAACAGCTAAGAATCAAAGAAAACAAAGCACACCACCCTGGAAGCAACCTGAATACATGCACGCCGACAGAAAACGGTGGGCTAAATAACGGTACTCGCACGGAAAGACATTACTGGCTGGTTTTCAAAATGGAGTGGATCTATTTGCATTGACTTACAAAATGTTCAGGATATACACTGAGTGGCCAGATCAGTGTGATCATCATTAGAGGCCCAGTGCATAGATTCGTGCATGGGCGGCGGGGGGGGGGGGGGTGTCTGGTCAGCCTGGCCAGGAGGCCTGCTAGTCAAGGGGATAATTTGCATATTAGCCTTTTATTATATAGGATATACACTGAATGGCCAGATTACTATGCGTTCAGAGATCACACTAATCCAGCCACTCCGTGTATAGTAAGTAAAAAGAGAAAATTGCAGGATAATTGGTACAGTGTGATTTCCTCTTTTAAAACAAAACAAACACCAACATGTTAAGAAAACCCCTATCGAGCCGAGACCGGTTGGGCTCAATGGATAGAGCGTCGGCTTGGGGACTGAAGGGTCCCGGGTTCGATTCCGGTCAAGGGCATGTACTTTGGTTGCGGGCATATCCCCGGTAGGGGGTGTGCAAGAGGCAGCTGATCGATGACTCTCATGGATGTTTCTAACTCTCTATCTCTCTCCCTTCCTCTCTCTCCCTTCCTCTCTGTACAAAATCAATAAAAATATATTTTTTTTAAAAAAGAAAAAAAAGAAAACCCCTATCGATGTACACGTAGGTTCGGATGTTTTGGGGGGGACACGCACACATACAAAAGGGGGTGAAGCTTCCGGCTAATCACTAACCGGTGAGCGCCAGCACCTCTGGGGACGTGGGGGTGGGAATCAGGGAAGCTATTGATGAACGCCTTTCTGAAAAATTAGAACACATCTCTGTGCTACAACAAGCCCGTATTGCTTTTGTAATTTTGAAAAACCCAATGAAGTATTATTATTATTTTATTTTTTTCAAAAGAATTGTGCTGGGGAGAGCCTCTGTGGGACTTCACGGGGGCGGTTCAAACGCATTGTTTCTTGGAGGAACAATGATCCCCGAGGCCCCCGCCCACCCTGCAATTCTCCTGGCGGAGCCCCCAGCCTGCAGGAGGTGCCACCCTGGTTCTGTGAGCAGAGCCCGGCGGGGAGAGGCTAATCTCACAAGGCTCCCCGCCGCCACCACCCCCACCCAGGCCCCTGTCATTACCTGTTCCCTAGCCCTTCTGGAATACAGTTTGAATGCACAGAAATGGAACAAAAACGCTCATTTCAAGGCCCACCTCCCGTGCACTTACACGGCAGGCGGGGGAAGCGGGTTCAGCAGCAGGAGGCTCGCGGGGACTGGGCCACAGCATGCCCTGGGCAGAGCCAGGCACCCTGGGTTACCACGGAGATAAGGATGCAAGTCTCTGCCAGACCAGGAGTCAGGAGTCCAGAGGAGACAGAGCGAAGGCCGTGAGTGTGACCAGAGTGGCAATGCGGGGCGAAGAAAGGACGATGGCCACTTGTAACCCAGGGTCCTGTGACACCGCATGGTTGGCGCCCACCCCGGGACTGCTCTGGACCCAGACACGGCTCCTGCACTGCCCCCTGCAGGTTGCAGGTTCGATCCCCACAGGCAGGCACCTGATTGATGTCCTCTCTCACATTGATGTTTCTCTCCCTGCCTTCCTCTCTCGCTAAAATCAATAAAAACATATCCTAGATAAGGATTAAAAAAATTTTTTTTTAACAAAAAGGAATCTCAAAAAGCAACGAAGGCCCTAACTGGTTTGGCTCAGGAGACAAGAGCGTAGGCCTGCGGACTGAAAGGTCCCAGATTCAATTCCGGTCAAGGGCATGTACCTTGGTTGCGGGCACATCCCCAGTGGGAAGTGTGTAGGGGGCAGCTGATCAATATTTCTCTCTTATCAATGTTTCTAACTCTCTATCCCTTTTCCTTCCTCTCTGTAAAATATATATATATATATATATATATATATTTTAAAAGGGAACAAAGGACTCTGATATTAATTTTACAAATAACGCGAGGCCCCTCTACCTGGAGCTGGACTCCGTGCCCCGCCGTGGCTTAATGTGACGGTGAGCCCTCCTTTGCTGAGTGAGCGGGTGAGGAGATTTCTCACACGTCTCTGCCGTTTGCGTGAAGTCAGGAGGGAGAGACAAGCCTCTTCCGAGAGCTGCCTTGCATGCCTTCAGGCACCATGCCAGCACCTCAGCCGTCACCTCCTCTGCCAACCTGCCTGCAATATCCTGTCTAGGAGAGCCGCCTTCCACTGAGCCGGGGGTGGGGGGTGCGAAGGAAACAAGGTAATTGCAAGAACACCCTAGCCAGGGTGGCCGGCGGCCCCTGTGCCATAAGCAATGGAGAGTGACACCACGGAGGGTGCAGACTCCAGAGTGGGTGGACGCAGCCGGCCAGAGGACAAATCCTATCACCACTGTGGCGACCTGGGTGACGCTCCCTGTGGGGGTCCTGGAAGGTAACAAAGGGCGCCGCTTTACAGAGGGTCAGGTAACTTATGCATCGCGTGGCCGTGGTTGTGGCCGTGGCCGTGGCCGTGGCCACGTCCCTCTCTCTGCCGTGCTCCTCTGCCCGGGCCCGCTCCCCTCCGTTAGCAGGGACTGTATGAAATGGCCTTTCCACCAGCCACAGAGGGCGGCGGGCTCTCTGGGAGCCGGTCTGTAAATACAGGGCAGCAATAGGAACCAGCACGCCCTGCAGGAAACCGCTGGGGCCCGCCCGCCCCAGGCGGCGTCTGGAAGATGTTCACAGGGATTTCGGCATCTGTTCCCCCGTTCCCATCCCAGAGGGGCGACAGCAGACCGAGGAGCGTGCTCCTGTGATACCCACGAGCCACGGTTCTCTCAAAGGGAAGGGAACTCGCGCGTTCTGCTACCGCCATCCTTCATTCCGGCTTAACTGGTCCCTCCGAGGCTTTAACTACGGCGGGAGGGATTTTGGTTCCAGAGACTGTGAAAGCTTAGGGGAGAGGAAGGCGAGACACTCAGAGCAAGAGCTAGAGCGAGAGTGAGAGCCACGGCCCTCAGGAACATGCCCCCCTCACATACTTGGAAGCCACCATCTCCTTCCCAAGGGACGCGGACCGTCCATGCAGAGAGAAGGACGTTTAAAAGCTGAGTAGATCCTGTGCCGGGCGAGGGGTCAGACGTGCCAACAGCGGACGGAAAGCCGTGGCGCACGAACAAGGCGGTGCGAGGAGGCGCGCACAGCGGTGAGCCCTTCTGCCCGCGGCGGAGGCCCGAGGCGGGGCAGCACGGCCTGGGGGCACCGGGTGCCTGCTCCTCGGCAGGAGGCTGGCGTGCCAAAGCCCACACCTAGATGCCCACGCCGCACCTTCCAGCAAGGGGTGGGGGGGGGTGGGCATGGGAGAAGAAAGGACCAGACCCCAGCGCAGCCGCAGACAAACCCCCAGGCGTGGGACCTGACAGGCCCCATTGGAAAGTTACAACCCACAAAAGACTGCCTTTATAATGAGAGCTGTCGGTGTAAACCGAGTTCCCAACACGACTAATACTTTCCATAAAGAAAGAAAACAACAAGTCCATGTTAAGTCTTATCGCTTAAGTCAAGGTGCTGAATGGACACTGTTATCTAACTGTTGAGGTGGGGTGGGGGGAAAGCAGAACTTGAGCATAAAATGCCGCTGGTGAAATAAATACCTGAAAGACTGGGCGCAGCAGTAACTTAGCTGACCAAGACCGGAAGTTACGATCTGGCCTGCACCAGATGCCCAGGGCAGCCCTGGGGCAGCAGCCGGGCGCTGGGAGGCAGGGGTGGCATCGCTTCCAGGCTTTGCCAATACTCCCGAGAGCACCCATCCCTCTCTGTGCTCAGCCCTTCCCTCTGTGCCCCCTCATTCCTCACTGAGGTGATGCACCCACACCTCCATCCCACGGCCCCGCGGGGACACAGAACCGTGGTGCTGCCCCGTGACCTCCTGCTGAGCGGAAGGAAGACCAGGCACCTTCTCGGGGCCTGCAGGGCCCCCAGGGATCGCCCCCCTCTTCCCGCAGGGCCTCCTTTGGCATGTGCAGCCCTTGTGCTCTCCCTCGCCCCGCCGGCCACCTGAGGCTGTCCCACTCATCCTCTCCCTCCTGACACAGGCCTCTGTGATGCTGTCCCTTCCCTCCTCTCTGGGCCACGTCGGTGCCCGTTCAGCCTCCCGTGGACGGGTGGGCCCGAGGCTCCCTGTGGTACTTCCTAGAGTCGCGGTTCCCCGATTCCTTGTGCAGCCGCCTGGCTCAGGTCTGGCCTGCTGTGAGACGTACGCTCCCCGAGGGCAGAGGCCTGTCTGTGTCTCCCCACGGGCTCCCCGGAGCCTGCCTGGGCCGCTGGGCCCCGAAGAGACACGGTGAAGGAAGGAACAAAACCTCCCTCAGAGGAGCTCACGCCTGGTGGAGAGACCCCGGGTCCTCCGTGTAAACGTACCCACCGGGCCTCTGGGCAGTATCAGTGATCAGAGGGAGGAACTGGGTGCCCTGGTGGGGTCGGGGACCCGCTGAGAAAGGGCGTGGGCTGCGGAGGGCAGACTGTTGTCCTGCTCAGCACACCCACCATCGTCCTTCGGGTCTCCCTCGGAGGGACCGGATATTCAGCGGCTCGGAGGCCCGGCCCGGCGCCCTGCCTGTGGATGAGCGGAGTGGCATGGGCAGGGGGCACCGAGGGGGCAGGGGGACAGGGCAGCAGGGAGAGATCACAGGCTCTCTCTGGTGTCAGCTCCACATGATGGGCCCAGAGTGCTCTGCGAGGATTCTGGGAAGACGTCTGAGCTCATCCAGAAAGAACGCTGGGATTGACTGGTCATGTCTGCCCTGGGCCTCCCTGGACCCGCGGCACGCCTGTCATGTGCCAGCCAGCCCTGCTCGGAGGAGGCTGCTCCTTGACCTTCCAGAGAGCGCGGGCCTGGCCACGCTCCGAGGGCCCCTCTGTGTGACAGGGAGGCCATTTCTTCCCAGCGGGTGGCCAGGGCGGGCCTCCCCCCGCTGGAGGCTCCTTAGGTAGCCGCTACTTAGGTTACGGAGACAGGCGTCACCTTCGGAAGGTCCTGTGTTACACAGAACGTTCTAGAAACCGCTACCAACGAAACCTGGGCAGAGAATGACATCCTCTTGTGCCCAGGGGCACAGGGGCCACGGGGCACAGGGGCCACAGGGCCCGCGTTCTGGCCTCCGTGGCCTCAGGACGCTCATGCAGCTATTGGCTAAACAGAAACGGGAGATCCAGCGGGAGGTCCCCTCTGTGTGACCCGGGGAGCCGCGCCCCCTCTCCGGCTGGCTTCCGAGGAAAGAGCCGGCCGCCTCGGTCGGCTGACCACCCGCACGAAAGCACTTTGTAAGCGTGAGAGGGGACATGAGGCGTCCGAGGGAGCCGCCATGTCAGTGACAGTGGCAGGTCCCTGCCTGCTGACCGCAACGTGAAGAGGCAGCTCCCTCTGGGACCCTCCTGAGTTAACTCTGAAAGAACGGAGCGCGTAATTCAGTTGCAAGCATTCCAAGAGAGGCCTCTCTGAGCTGCTGGAAAAGGCCGGAGGGGATTCAGAGAGGTGGGGGCCTACAATGCCCCAAAGAGCCCACTAAAGAGAAAAAGTCCTGCAAGCAGAGGACGGTTTTACACACGAGAGGCAGAGACGGGGCCGCCTGCGCGCGACGGGGTGAGGCTCCGGAAGGAGGAGTCAGCTCTCGCTCGGGAAGTCGGGAGGCCTCCCAGCATGGCCAGCTCAGGCTGCAGAGGCGAGCAGGCGTCCGCCAACGAAGCGAGATGGAAAAGGGCACTCAGGGGAGGCCTGGCACGGGCAAAGGCCCAGAGATGCAGAGCAGGAGGGCACAGGAGCTCCGGGGGACTGGCACGGTGTTCAAGGAGGAAATGGCACAGGTGAGCTCCGAGCAGGGCAGGGCCAGCTTCCAGGGCTCCCTGGATGCCACGCTGGGGGGTCTAGACTGTACACCAAGGACGGGGAGAAGCTGCTGAAGGTTTTCAGACAAGAACAAGGTCCGACGTGTGTGTCCGTGGGGTTCCTCGGCAGCCGTGTAGGTGGGATGAGGTGATGGGGGAGGGCGAGAGGCAGGGGGACAGGTTAGAGACTGCCCTGACCGTCCGCATGAGGCCTGGTGTGGGAAGATGAGTGCAGACTGCAGCCGCTGCAGTTAAAAGGTGTTCTCTCTTGGGAGATATGCTCTCAGCGATGACGGAGAAAGGACTCATTAATTCTTGGAGACCCCAGCCTCCCAGGACGCTTTTCCTGGTCTCCAAGTCTGAATTCCTGCCTCTTCCCCTGGTCGCCATAGTTCTTTGTGATTAGTCTGTCTTCCTTGAATTACAGTCCAGCACATCTTCTCCCACCCCTTAGTCTGAGGTCAGGTTAAGGGCAAAGCTGCCAATCCATCCATTTCTGTATTCCCCATCGGCCCAGCACAGTGCCTGACACCTAACCATATATCTACACTAATAAAAGAGAAACATGCAAGTTGGACATCACTCCGCTACGCCCACCAGCCAATCAGGAGGGGATATGCAAATTAGGAGGACAGGGCTGGCAGCTGCCCAGCCGCTCCAGATGTGGAGTGGCCGGGCGGGGCAGGATGTCTGCTAGGAGAGGGAGCGGGGGACGAAGGGATCTACAGGAGCGGCACTCCAGCTGCAGCGAAGACAAAGACTGCAGACTCTGGGGTCTGCCGTGAAGACTGCAGACACCAGTCTGGGTCTGCAGCAAAGATGGCAGACGCCAGCCAGAGCCCGGCCAGAGACAAAGAAGCAAAGAAAGCAGCAAAGACAAAGAAGGCAGACTCCGGCCGGAGCAAAGGCCAGGGTCCCTGGTGCTGGAGGGAAACCAGTGCTGGAAGCTAAGGGAAGGAAGGCCTATTGCACAAATCTCTTCGTGCAACAAGCCTCTAATGTGTGTGTGTGTGTGTGTGTGTGTGTGTGTGTGTTAGAGGCCTGGTGCATGAATTTGTGCAGCCAGGCCAGCCTGCACCAATCAGGGTGGGGCCAGCTGGGGAGAGGGGCCACCGGCAGTTGGCTGGCTGAGCCCACCCCTGGGCTGAACTCCTGGTTGAACTCCCGGTCTAACTCCTGGTGGAGGGGACAATTTGCATATTAGCCTTTTATTATGCAGGATATTATATAGGATAATTTCATGAATACATAATGCTTAGATCTAATTTTTAATTGGATGAATTTGGGTACATGGACTTCTCGGGCTCCAATTCATCTGGCTGCAAAGGTCCACCGGGAACTGGTTGTAAATTGGTGATCTGGGAGACAGCCCATGATTCAGGAACCGATTGTGCCCATAAAGCAGCAGGTTCCAAAGTGTCTGAGGCCGGGGCGGGGGGGGGGGGGCCTCCAGCCAGACTCAACCCACACACAGCCCAGCGTGGTGGCCCACAGGGTGGTGTGCACACAGGCCCGTGCCCAGGTGTGCCAGGGGCTCCTGGGAACCGCCCGTCGTGGGGCAGGAAAGGAGGCAGCGCCCGGAGGACGGGACACGGCTCTTTTGATGGTGTGGTTTGCTTTGGTGAGAAATGAAAGGGTTCTTCAGATGGAGCTGGTGGAATGGAAACAGTCACTAAACCAGAAAATGAAACGGCATTTGGGAGCTGGGGCTGCAGCCTGCCAGCCTCTGTGTGTCTGTGGGAACAGGGAGTGCCCAGCTGCCTCGGGAGCCTGGGACAGATGATTACTGACCAGAGCCAGCCCTCAGACAGTGCCATCTTCCCCCTCAGAGGGCGTCCCGGGAGAGGAGGGAGAAAGGGCCCCTGGATAATCCACCTCATCCCTCCTTCGTGGACAGAGGCAGAGAGAGCTGCAATGGGGTCACAAAGCTCGTGTTAATGGCCTCTATATCACCGTGAACGTTAGGACAAGGCTATCCTACTTCCCGAGACAGTCAGAGAGTGGGGAGAACCTGAACTTTGGAGTCAGGCAGAAGAGGGGTCACATGATCTCTCCTCCCCTTACCAGCTTTCTGATCTTAGGCAACTTAATGAGCCCCTCTGAGCCACACTTTCTTTCTTTCTTTCTTTCTTTCTTTCTTTCTTTCTTTCTTTCTTTCTTTCTTTTATTTTATTGATTTTTTACAGAGAGGAAAGGAGAGGGAGAGAGAGTTAGAAACATCATTGAGAGAAACATCAATTAGCTGCCTCCTACACATCCCCCACTGGGGATGTGCCCACAACCAAGGTACATGCCCTTGACCGCAATGGAACCTGGGACCCTTCAGTCCGCAGACCGACGCTCTATCCACTGAGCCAAACCGGTTAGGGCTGAGCCTCATTTTCTTGAGAAGATGCACTGTAGCACAAAGAGGAAGGCGCTAATGTTAATAGAAATAAATCTCACAGCATCAGAACTGTCACCTCAAAGAGGTCTTTCTGGGAACCCCAGGCCCAAAATAACCTCTCTCCACCATTCTCCACCGCTGCCTGTTAGTTCACTACATGTACACTGGCCTGCCTGATCCTTTTTTTTAAATATATATATATATATATATATATATATATATATATATATATAATTGATTTTTTTTATAGAGAGGAAGGGAGAAGGATAGAGAGTGAGAAACATCGACGAGAGAGAAACATTGATCAGCTGCCTTCTGCACACCCCCCACTGGGGATGTGCCCACAACCAAGATACATGCCCCTGACCGGAATCGAACCCAGGACCTTTCAGTCCGCAGACCGACGCTCTATCCCCCTCACGAGGACGCACTGAATCCCCACGGGGCATCGAATGAGGGCCCTGTGCTGGCGGTGGTAACCGCCCCCTCCCCCGTCCTCAGAGAGCCGTGTCCTCTACCACAGGACTCACACACAGGAGCCAGCGTTGGCTCGGGGGTAGGGGAGGGGGCGTCTGACTCGCCTTCACCCAGGAGATGGGTGCTCAGGACCTAGGTTTGTCCTGGGACCCAGTGCCGAGCTCCTGGATGTTATGCTGGCCAGGATGCAGGCCCCAGCAGGAAAGCAGACTCTCCCCCACCCCAGCCCTGTGCAGAGCATCGTCCCACCATGGTGTGGTGACAGTCCGTCTCAGAATTCCGTCCCCGAACTCCGGGCGTCACCAGGAGATGCCCCTTAGAGAGAAACAGACCCCGACTCCACCCACAGCGCCGTCCTGGGCCCAAGCTGGTCAGCGGAATCCAGCCTCTGGCTCCTCCCTCTCCTTGAGGTTCTAGGGGAGCCCAGGAGCAGGGCAAGGGGGAGGGGGAACTCCACTCCCCAGCAGGGAGGCCCCTGTTTTCCAGGGAGGGCCACGCTTCTTGGCGAGCTCCCTCTGACCGAAGAGAACCATTATCTCGGCAAATGGGAGAAGGCCCTTCCCGCTCTGAAGTGAAGTGTCAGCAGGCAGTGACAGCGACGGCCCAGCGCCACTTCCTATTCTCTCCTCGACACATCATTAGGAGACAGCGCTGCCGCATCTGTAGGATCTATTCACTGGGAGAAAATAGATCAAGGAGAGTGCCCGGCCCAGTGAGGCCGTGCCCGCACCCGCGCCCGCGTTCCTGCCTGGAGCCCGCGCCCGGGGACAAAGGGCCCAGCTCCCACCCCTGGGAGAGGAGCTGCCGACAGGCCATCCCCCTGCCTCTCTCTCCCTTGTCTTTTGTGCCGTCAGGACAAAATCTCTCCCTGACGGTGACGGCCCTTACACTTCACACCAGCCCAGTGTGCCCACTGACTTTTAAGAACTTGCCTGTGAGGGGGACAGCGGAAAGCCCAGGAAGGGAAGGCAAGGTGGTGGAGGCAGGGCTTCCCCGGAGCTGGCAGCGCCGGCCAACCGCGGCAGGACCCACCGACTGGGAAAGGTTCCCGCCAGGAGCTGGTTCCCGCCAGGATGCACGATCAGATGCGAAGCTCTCCCCCCCAGTTCCCTCTGCCCGGTGCCCGGATGGAGGATGCTCAGGGCTACGCGGAGGGAGGGCCCAGAAGAGGAAGGGCCGCCTCTGTGAGGGGTCGAAGGAGACCCCCATGCCGCCGCCGTGATCAGCAGCCACCGGGTGCCGGCCCTGGCAGTGAGGGTGGGAAGGGTGAGACAGAATGAACACAGCAGCACAGCCAAGAGCTGCTACCACCTGGAGCTCCTGCCTGGGGCCATCGCTCTGCCCTGTGCTTTCTGTGCGCAGCCTCATCGAACGGCCACAGCAGCCCCTCCGGGAAGTACTAGTAGGATCCTGCGTTACCGGTGGGGAAACGGAGGCAGGGAAGCTTCAGCGCCTAGTCCGGGGTTTTATAGCAAAGAAGAGGCAGAGCAGAGTCTGTCCCAGACCCTCGGAGAGAGAGGCCCGCCGCCGCCCGTGTGTGCTTTCTGAGCGTGCCTGGTGAGCAGGCCCTGCCCTGCGCCCGGAGCCCGCTCCCCCCCGCTGGGAAGGGGCCTCCAATCCGTGCAGGGAGGGCCTGGGCGAGACCTAGTCCATCCTGAGCACAGGGCAGCGGGCCGGGCCAGCCCCGCACTCACGGAGCCCAGCCACATGGTGGGGCCTTGAAGCCCGGGCCTGGGGCTCGGCTCTCTCTAGAAGCCACTGGAGGGGGAGAGTAGGTGAGGAGAGGAAGGCCTACTCCGAGCCGAGTTGCAGAAAGACGACCAGCTGCAGATGAATATTTATAACCGGAGAGTACGAGGCAAAACACAGTCCCCAGAGCCATGGTCTGCAAACTCATTAGTCCACCGAACCAAACATCAACAGTACAACAATTGGAGTTTCTTTTGAGAGCCACATTAAAAAAAAAAAAAAATATATATATATATATATATATATATATATGATTTTTTACAGAGAGGAAGGGAGAGGGACAGAGAGCGAGAAACATCAACCAGCTGCCTCCTGCACACCCCCTACTGGGGATGTGCCCGCAGCCAAGGTACATGCCCTTGACCGGAATCGAACCTGGGACCTTTCAGTCCGCAGGCCGACGCTCTATCCACTGAGCCAAACCAGTTTCAGTGCCACGTTTTTTAAACTTAAACTTCTTCTAACGCCACTTCTTCAACATAGACTCGCCCAGGCCGTGGTATTTTGTGGAAGAGCCACACTCAAGGGGCCAAAGAACCACATGTGGCTTGCAAGCCACGGTTTGCCAACCACGGCCCTAGAATATCACAGGAAAAAGACAGGATCCATTGACTGAAACCCTCCAGCCGCACTCACCCCCAGGAAACCGGAACGTGCCCGAGGCCCTCCCTGCGGACAGGCGTGCACCGGCCCAGGTGAGGAGGAGGATGGAAAGGTTCCCTGTGGCTGCCACCCCCCTGCTCCTCCTCGGTCGCAACCTCGAGACTCTTCACGCAGCCACGCAGCCCTGTCGGGAGGGACAGCGGCCCTTGTGTAGGTGACAGTCCCCGCCCTGTCCTCTCTCAGCCCGCCGGGGCCAGAGGGCGCCTCCTGCTGGGGACAGAGCTCAGGGGCGCGGGGCCTCCGCTCCGGCTGTGTGCGAGGGCTCCGGTCTGAGGCCGGGCCTGTGAAATGGCTCGGACATTCCCTGGGGCCCGCCCGCCGTGAGCCCGAGGGCCCTCCTTCCCTGTGCAGACCCCTAGAGACTCCGGTGGTTTGGGGCCCAGAAGGGACCTTTGTGATCACCAGCACGGCGCACGGATGGGTGGGATGGGTGGCGGACATCCAGCAGGCCCTGGGCAGCGGCAATCCCATCAGGGCTGCGAGAGGCCGGCTCCTGCCGCAGACGAGGGTCTGAGCGACACTTCTGACGGCAAACCCACCGAACTGCAGGTCACAATTGACACCGGGGCCTCGTGACGGGCTGGCAGTGTGAGCCTCACTAGCAGCCTCGCACCTGTCGGCCCTAACCCGGAGGGATTGCCCCCAAACAGGAGACCCCGCAGCTCGCCAGGCTCCCCACAGGCCTCGGCGCGGGCAGGCGGGAGCCAGCTTTGGTCTTCTGATCGTGCGTTTTACAGTTCGAACCCCGGGAGTGCCGAGTCCTGCTTCTCAGTATGTTCACCCAAGTGGGGCCCAGGCACCGTGCCAGGGGGTAGGGAGGCCCCGTGCCGGTGCACAGCTGTTCCCACAGCTGGCGGATGTGCCCGGCGACCGGCAACGTGGGCCAACATGGGGCGAGGGAGCGGGTAAGCCCAGGGAGGGGGCGCGGGGAGACACCGGCCACGTGGCTGGAGGGGGTGGGGAGACACAGTCTGCCTGGGCTCACTCCAAGGCGGCGAATACGATTCGTTTCTGCAGACAGACACGCCGGAGGGAACATGACAGACATGACAGGAAGGGAGTGTGCCCTGGTCTGCGTCCCTTCGTGCGGCTCTGCACACAGCCGGGACTCGAATGAGGGAACGAAGGAACAGCCAGGAAGAAAGAGCGAGACCGGCCGTGGGGCAGGCCCAAGTGCCAAGTCCTGGGGTGGGAGGGGCGTCTGGCCTCTGGCGGGGCAGGAGCATGGCTGGGCTGCATGCGAATTAGCTCAGAGCAGTGACTCCACCGTGGCCTGGACTTTAGGACCAATCGCCTGGGGAGCCTAGAAAACCCGGGACCCAGGGCCGCCCCAGAGCAACGGCACCCCAGGCTCCGTCCGGGCTGGGGCTTGGACACCGGCGTCTCTGGTGATCCCGGCGCACAGCCCCGGGCGAGGGCCACTGGCTCCGTCTCTGCACCGTCCTCCCCGGAGAAGCCTGTCCTGTCAGCGCCCACTGAGATGGTGCACGGGGATCCAGCCTGCGGGAGCTCCTCCCCCCAGGGCTGTCGGCAGTCCGGGGGGCCGTGCTGGGGCATCTGTTTTGCCTGGTTTTCTGGGGAGCCCTGCGGAGCGGAGGTGGGTCTTAGACCAGGGAGCTGCGGCTAGAATGCCAGCCTTGCCACCCGCCAGCTGCCTGCCGGCCTAATCGCCAGGCCTCGCTTTCCTCGTCTGCACACGGGGGCCTGGCGGACAGAGTGACGGCCCCTCGGAACATCCACCTCTGAACGCCCAGGACCTGTGCGTAGGCTACGTCACGGGACCACGAGGCACGGAGGATGCAGCTGGAATCGCAGTGCCGAGCCAGCCGGCTTCCCGGGAGCTGGTCCTGGGCTGTCGGGAGGCACAGGGCGACCTCGTGGGTTCCTCCGTGTGGAAGAGGAGGCAGGAGGAGTCCGTGTGAGAGGGGAGCGACGTGAGGAAGGCGTGGCTCGCTGGCTGCTGCCGGCTGTGCAGCTGGAAGGGCCAACAGCTGGAGCGAGGAGGCAAGGCTCTCCATTCTCCCCTAGAGCCGCCCGGAAGGCGTGCAGCTCTGCTGGCACCTTGATATGGGCTTAGTGAGGCTCATGTTAGCCAGGCCGGTGTGGCTCAGGGGTTGAGCATCGACCTAGGAGCCAGGCGGTCACGGTTGATTCCCGGTCAAGACACAGGCTCAGGTTGCAAACTCGATCCCCAGTAGGGGTGTGCAGGAGGCAGCCAATCAACGGTTCTCTCTCATCAGTGATATTCCTCTCTCTCTCCCCCCCTCTCCCTTCCTCTGAAATCAATAAAAACATTTTTTTTAAATAAACACACTAATTTTGGGCTTCTGGCCCCCAGAACGGAAAGGTAATAAATGTGTGTTGTTTGAAGCCACTAAGCTGGTGGTAAATGGTTACAGCGGCAACAGGAAATGAAAACAGGGCGGATGGGAATGAATCGAGGAGAGCGTGAAGATTGCCTGAGATGAATTTTGCGAACCGCGTAACACAGTTCCTGGTGCTTTGCCGCTGTGATGCTTTTCCGTGTCACCCTCCTGCCAGGGCGCTGCCAGCCGTGGGCCACACGCCTGCCCACTCTCTGCCCACCACCCCACATCCACTCCCGGCTCCTGAGGCGGCGGAGCGGCCCGGGCCCCTGAGGCCAGCCGTAAGCCTGGTTCCGTGACCTGCGCCTGAGCTGGTAGGAACGGCCAGTCCTCCCTGAGCGGGGCAGAGGCTCCCCAGAGCCCGGCCATGCCCATTCACACGGCACAAACCACGTTTCTGCTTCCTGACTCTGTTCACGAGAAACAACAGGAAATGGGGCGGTGGGCAGGGGGTGGGCAGGGAGTGGGGGGTGGGGTGGGCAGGGGGGCCCCCCGGGGAGAATTCCTGACCACCAGCTAAGCAAGGATGGTGGGAATGGCCAGCGAGGGCCTCAGAAACGCCATCTAACGGGGCTACAGGGGTCCGACAGCTGCCCCCAGCAGGTCAGGGCTGGAGCACCGTGCCATGGGCATGGGGCTTGGGGTGGCAATGTGATCAGCTTGGCAAGGAAGGTCCTAACTTAAATATCACCAAGCCCCTGTGGTGCCAGGCTCTCGTGGGCCCCTTCACCGACCCCCGCAGCCGATGCTCTCAGCGCTCCTGTGTGGCCATTGGATCCCATTACCCAGGGGAGAGCACGTTCTGTGATTTGCCTGAGTCACCTGTTAGGATTCAGACGCTTGACTCTGCATCCCAAATGCTCCCCTCTGGCCCAGCTGGTGTGGCTCAATGGTTTAGCATCGACCTAGGAACCAGGAGGTCCCGGTTGGATCTCCGTCAGAGCACATGCCCTGATTGTGGGCTCAGTCCCCCGTGGGGGGCGTGTAGAAGGCAGCCGATCAGTAATTCTCTCGCATCACTGATGTTTCTCTCTCTCTCTCTCTCTCTCTCTCTCTCTCTCTCTCTCTCTCTTCCTCCCTCTTCCTTCCTCTCTGAAATCAATAAAAATAATAATAAAATGCTCCACTCTATACCCTATTTCTCTATCTTCTCAGAAACTCCCAATTAATATTTCTGTTCCCCCCCTGACTTAATCTTGAGAACACGAGAACACGGCTAGCACAGCCTATTCATCTGGATTTCCACCTTGAAATGTGCCAGCCGTAAAAATGTAGACGCTTCAAGAGCGACAAACAGCCAGAAAGGGAATTGGATGCCAGGTGAATAAATCTCGTGTCCGCCCAGGGCTACGGAGACGGCGCTTCTGCATCACGGTCGTAAACCCCGGGTCTCCCGTGGCCCTGGCGTGGACAGGCAGGGGCGGGCAGACGCGTCCCCTCCCCACCGCGGGTGTCCGAGGACTCCCACCAAGTTAGAATGTTCCACCGGCCCCAGGGGCTAAATTTATCCCGCAGACTCATCCAGATCAGAATGTTCTCGGCTACAAGAGGCCCTGTCCCTCATGGGCCTCCTCTTTCTCTGTCTCCAGAGCCGGGCGGTCCCGGTGATAAAACCCAACTCAGAGCCAGCCCGCAGCAACAGACAGCACAGGCCCAGATGTGAAAGAGGGGAGAGGCTGAGGCGGCAAGGAGGGCCGGGTGGAAGCGCGCTGGGTCAGAGGATGCTGAGAGGGAGCCCAGGGGAGCGAGCGCGGACGGTCTCGGGGCAGCTGCCGGGAAGCGGTCCTGCTGGAGCCAGCGGCAGCCTGAGCCACAGGCGGATGCTTCCCGGGCGACGTCAGCTGCTTCTGTGCTCGCCGCGGGCAGCCCATCCGCCCATCCGCCTCCCCTGAGCGTGCACCTGTCTGCCCTCTCCGCGCCGAGAAGCCCCCTCCCGTCTCGGGTGACATCACGGCTCCCTCAGGCGGCAGCCCAGCCTCGGGGACAGGAGCCCATCCCACTGCCCCCTCCCCAGACCTGCAGGCGGCATGCTGCAGGCCCAGGAAGAGCCACACGCCCTGCTTGAGGGGGCTCGGCCTCCCTGACCACTTGGGAACAGAGAACTTTTAGGGGGGAGAAAGGGGTGGGTTTGAGAACAATAAAAAAAGATCAGCCAAAACCGGTTTGGCTCAGTGGTAGAGCGTTAGTCTGCGGACTGAAAGGTCCCAGGTTCGATTCCGGTCGTACCTTGGTTGCGGGCACATCCCCAGTGGGGGGTGTGCAAGAGGCAGCTGGTCGGTGTTTCTCTCTCATCGATGTTTCTAGCTCTCTATCCCTCTCCCTTCCTCTCTGTAAAAAATCAATAAAATATATATTTTTTTAAATAAGAAAAGATCAAAACTGTAACATCGTGAGGTTCCCGTGACGTCTCAGGGCAGATCCCTGCTAAGCATCGAAAAGGATCAGACGGTCTGGTGGCTCCATGAGGTCACAGGACTCCGCTGCTGGGGCCAGGAGGGAGCTCTCTCGTTCCTCTCACTCTTTGCTGTGGTGGTTACTCCTCGCCCGAGCATCTTTTCCCCATCGGTGTTTTCAGAGGGAGCAGAAGGAGGGGCAGAGACAGAGAGAAACCTTGATGGGTTGCTGCTCCCCTGCGCCCTGCCAGGGATCAAGCCTGCAGCGGAGGGACGTGCCCTTGACCGGAATCAAACCCAGGACCCTTCATCCCACAGGCTGACGCTCTAGCCACTGAGCCAGCCCGGCTCGGGCTCCGTCCTCTCACTCTGGGACGAGGGTGCACCAGGTGGCTGTCATTCCTACCACTGAAGGCCCCCTGAGGAGGGAGGTTTTCTCAGCATTTCTTCCAGCCCCACCAACCCTGGGCTTTAAAGTTCAACCTGGTTGGGGAGGGGAGGGAGATCTGGGGGAAATAAGAGATCAACCAAAGGACTTGTATGCATGCATATAAGCATAACCAATGATCGCAACACTCTGGGGAGGGAGGGCATGTATGGGAGTTGGGGGGGATTGGTAAGATATGTACACATATAATATGTTAATTAAAAAATGAAAGAGAAAAAATAAAATAAATAAAAAATAAAGTCAACCTGGTGCCCAAATTGGGGAGGGGAGGGCCTCCGCCAGACTCCCCACCCGGCCCACCCCTGGGTCTTCCTGTTGATGAGTGATGTCTCCTCAATCCTACGTAACACGCTTTACCAACACGACTTGGGGTTCAGCCCCTGGATGTCCCTGTCCCCCATCAGATTGCCACCCCAGAGCCCCTCCTGACGGTGACACAGTTACTGCTAGAGACATGGGCCCCTGGCCCCTTCTGCTCCAACTCCCTTTTCATTCTCGCTTCTCACCACCGTCTGTGTGGCTGACTCTGTCCCTCCCACCCCCAGAAGCTCTGCACTTCCCCGACACTGCCCCCCACCTGCTCCAGCAGATCCCCCCCCGAAGCACCCTCACCCCGCCTGCACCTGCGAGAGCTCTGCCCAGCCGCCAGGGCCTTGTCCCACCGCACCCCTGCCCCACAGCTCGGCCCAGCCCTTGGCGGCAGCGGCGGGAGCCGAGTGCTTATCTCCCGTTAGATCACCAGCCCATTTGGGGCAGGGACCTTGCCAAGCCCGAGGGGCCTGGCTCCGAGCAGACCTTCAATAGCTCCGTGTCCAGTGAATGAATCACCTTTTGTCCGGTCCTCCGGGGAGGTGGACAACAGTGGCTATTTCTAACAGCAGCAGGAAGGCAAACATTGCCCTGCCCACCTCACCCCTACCTCCATTCCCCCTCCCCCCCCCCGGCACACACACACACACACACACACACACACACACACACTCACACACCCAGTGGAGGTCATTGCTCTTTGCTCTCACATCAATAAGGTTTCCAGCACATTCTAGCAAGAGGCGCCAGAGCGAGCCCGGAGGAGCCTCGGGGAGCGCTCAGCTCCCTGCCCATGTTGCACAAAGGAGGGAAGTGAGGTGCACGGGGGACAGGGCGTGGCACAGGAGAGCGTGAGGGGCCTGCCTCATGGCCCTGAGCTCAGAGGTCCGGCTGCTCTGCACCTGGTGGACAGCTCCATGGTGACTGACCTCTGGCTCGTGGGCGTGGCCCGTGGCGCCCCGGGTCAGCAGTCACAGCCACAGCCAGCAGCGACCGAGCATGGCCCTGGGAATGTGAAGCCACAGGGACACACGGCCACCTGGCAAAAACTCTCCTAAGACACAGCCTGTCGGAGCGATGCTGCAAGACCCACTTCACCCTTCCTGTCCACAGACGGGGTGCAGCGCAAAGATGGGGTCGCTCTGCTCTGAACTGTGCAGAGCGCAGGAGGGAGGGGAGGAGGGAGGGAGCGTGTCACCACAGCCCCGGGGAGGCCACTGCGTGTTTAGAAGGAGGAAGACTCGCTCATCCTCGACCTTCCTCCCTCCATCCCTCCTGTCTCTCCTCCAGCAGAAGGAAGCTGATTCCTTCCCAGATTCCCTCTCTGGCTCCGCATCTGGAGTGAGGCTCTGGAGGGAGCTGTCATCCTCAGACCCGCCCCGTGTGGGAGGACAGGAAGCCGGAGGCCCAGACACGTGCTGCTGAGTGAGAGGCTGACACACCCGGCAGACGGAACGAGGGGCTGTGATGGATGCGGGGAAACCAACAGAGACGACGGGAAGGGGCAGCTCTTGGCCCCAAACGCCAACCTACAAGCAAGGGTGGGAGGTGGGCGGGCCCGTGGCTCGGCCGCTTCGGGGACAATGCAGAGGGTTCGGGAAACATCCGATCCATGTCAGCTAACAGGATGTGGTGCCAGCCGGCGGCATCTGCCGGCTCTGGCTGCCGGGAGGGGATGGAACAGCAGGGAGGTGGCCCTCCGTGCGGACCGTCCGCCTCACCTCCCCGGTAGAGCAGTGGGCAGGGTGGAGACAGGGCTCCTTACGATGCCAGGGAACCTGGGTGTCTCATCTGGGGAGACCTGAGGGTGGGATTGCTGGCCCCTCCCCACAGGGACAGTCAGAAGAAGGAGGAAATGAGGATGGGGAGACACAGGGGGCTGCCGAGGCCTGGCCGGCCCAGGCCACCCGCAGCCCAGAGCTCCGTGTCTGAGGGGAGCAGCTCAGACTCGGCCCCAAGTCAACTGATCACAACCCCAGTGCCCATCCCGCCACCCGACAGGTCTGGTTAGGGACGTGCCCAGAGGGAAGGGAACTGTTTGAATTGTAGTGAGCTCTTTACTTCAAAGATAAACATTCGCATCTTTCCCAATGACTGGGCTTGGGAGCTGTGGAGCAGCGGTGGGTTTGCTGCCTTTTCTCTCAAACACAGGAGAACGGCATTTTACCAGATTCCCGTCGAACAGGCTAGAGCTGTCACAACGTTCTCGGTGGCACCGTGCATAACAGCGGTGGAGAACTCCCCAGCACTCACCACCTCAGCGGTGCCTTCCGACCGCCCAGAACCCCAGGGAGCCGCTCACCTGGAGCCCAGACGGGGAATCACTGAGCTCCTACGATGTGTGCACAGGCCCCTTCCCTGGCTCAGCCGGTGGCGGCCGTGAAGGTGGCTAAGAGGGGCCCTCCCTCGGCTTCTCAGGGAGCCGCTGTTTCTTCACCAGGCGCCCCGGGACCCCCGAGGGGCGTTCAAAACACACCTCCCCGCGGTGGGCTCGCTAGCCGGCGGCCAGCCGACATGCACAGGCGACCGGCTGCCCTCAGATCTGCTGCTCTGGGGACAAGAGCACCGCTTACGAAGAGTAAGGAGGACAGCACGGAATAGGGTGCACGGACAGGAGAAGGCACGCCGTCCGTCCGTCCGTCCATCCGTCCGTCGGGCCCGCTCAGGGAGACAGAACAGGCTGCTGAGGTGGCCCTCGATCCCCAGCGACTTCGGGAGCCTGCGTTCAGGGAAGGAGGCTGGAGCTGGGCGCTGAGGAAGGGCACTCGGTCACCGGCTTTAATTATCCTAAAAGCTTTACGACGCCGGACCAGCTCCTCCTGACAGGAGTCTTTAAAGAGGAGTCACCTCTATAAATTTGAAGAACTCTCTTTTTGATTATTTACTGTTTCAAGTTCAAGCTTTAATCAAGGGGACAGAGAGGCCAGGCAGTTAGGAGAAGGGACAAGGGCTTCCTGAATACAAACTGCATTGGTCATTGTCAGCACAACCTATCCACAGCGACTCTCCCTCCATTTTTTCCCTCCTTATCATCGAGCATCCTTCAGACGAGGGTCCTGGACGCCATCAGAGGCCCCTGAGAGAATCTGGTCCAAACTGCCCATTTTACAGGTGACAAGGCTGAGGTGGAGAGAGAAGCTGGTCCAAGCTCACACGGTGACTGGTATCCCGGACGGACCAGGGGAGGTGGCAGAGGGTTCGGGCGGGCAGAACAGGCAGTAGCTGGCTTTCTCACAGCCTGTTCATTCACTCGGCTGCCCCTGCCGGGAGAAGGATTTCTCAAGTCCCCGAAATTAGAGCAGAAGCTTCTTGAGAGGTGTGCCACCCCCTTACTTCACTGGGCCCAGGGAGAGGGCAGTGTGTGGTTTCCAAGGCAACACGAGGGGGGGATGGATTCCACCACGAGGGCCACTCTGGGCCTCCGGGGGGCGAGTGGGAAGTAAGGAGACACCTACGTCCCATTCACAAACCCTGATCCTCCCAGGGCCGAGGACGCCTCTGACACCTGGACTCCGGGGCCAAGGAAGCTTCCAGAGGACTTGGCGAGAAGCACCCATTGCCCGGAAGCCAGCAAAGCCCCAGCAGGCTGACCCCTGAGCTCCTGTGTTTAAGAGAGTGGGGCCAGGCCTGTGCCTCCCGAGCCTGACACGCTGAGGGGGCGGTGTCCACACCTGTTAACAGATGCTGCACCGGCCTGGGGAGGAGCATGGCACAGGATGCCATTTCCAACCGACAGAACAGAAAACCACTGCAGGCCCCGGAGAAGCCCGGCGTCGCCACCACCTGCACACGGGCCCACAGCTCCTGGCACGAGGCCCGGTGACAGCACAGAAGCCATCACACCTACAAGGACGAGCACAGGGGCTGGGGGGGGGGGGTGCAGGAAGCCCTCTTTGAGGCAGAAAGAGTGTAACCCACATATTTAAATATTTAGCAAATAAGACACAGCCATCCACGGCCATCCACAGCCATCCACAGCCATCCACGGCCATCCACGGCCAGCCATGGTCAGCCACAGCCATCCACAGCTATCCACGGCCATCCACGGCCAGCCATGGTCAGCCACAGCCATCCACAGCCATCCACGGCCAGCCACAGCCATCCACGGCCAGCCACGGCCATCCACAGCCAGCCACGGCCATCCACGGCCAGCCATGGTCAGCCACAGCCATCCACGGCCAGCCACGGCCAGCCACGGCCAGCCACGGCCAGCAGCAGATCCACAAGTGAAGAGGTGCTGGGCTGAGGCTGGCCCACAAGAGGAAAGGGGGGAACCACAGAGGCATGGCCAGCTCGCAGGGACAGCCCTCCGAGACCCGAGCGCCCTTATGAGACCAGAGCACAGGCCAGAAGCCAGGCCTCCGGACGGTCGGCCACAGCTCAGCCGTCTCCCCGGTGACGAGGGAGGGTAAACGCGCCCGCCTGTCCCAGGTTTGTCATCCATTCACTGTTCCCGCCTACTGAGCCCCTGCTGTGTGCCAGGCGCTCTCCCCGTGGTTCCCACCACAGACCCGGCCCAGGGCGGCGAGGCAGGCCCACCCAGGACACGCAGGGTCAGGGCGGTGCTCTGCTCGGGGAGTGGGGTATCCGGAACAGCTCCATGGAGAGGAAACATCCGTACCGAAACCTCAGGCAGCACAAAGGTCTGATAACACTCGTGAAAACCCTCCGGAACATACCAAGCCCCAGACGAGGCCAGGAGGCAGCATCACTGCTGAGCAGCGGCAGGAGTGCCTCCTCTCGGAAAACCTGCGAAGGGTCATCTGACAGGGACTCCCGGGGTCCGGGCTCAAGGTGGGGGGATAAGGGGTGCCCTCCCCCGATGCACAGTGGTCCCCCGGGCACCGCCCCCTGGAACACACTCCTCATTTCCCTCCTCCTGCGTCTGCAGAGATCTGTCCGGGGCGGTCTGTTAGAGCGGATGGAGCAGGAGGTGGACGGGAGCTTGGCAGCAGTGGCTGCCATCTGGAATTTTCCTGTCCATCGCTGCACCCCTAAGTGCCGGGAGCTCCCTCCTCACCTCTGGGCAGCGTGCCTGGTGAAGGGGCTGGTGTCCTCAGACCACGCAGGCTGGCAGGACCATCTGCTGGAGGTCTCTGGATCTCAGGGCCCCCCATCTGTTCCGTTCACAAAGAAGACCTTGGCCATCGGCCCATCTCGGACCCAGTGAGGGCGATCAAATTCACCAGCCAACCAGCCAGAGGCAAGCTTAGGGCGTGTCTACCAGCGGCTGACCCGGGTGGAGACCCAGCCTCTGAGGTTTAGTAGGCGGCCACCTCCCAAAGGACAAACACACCTTCCTGCCCTGGCCAGTTTGGCTCAGTGGATAGAGTGTCGGCCTGTGGACTGAAGGGTCCCAGGTTCGATTCCAGTCAAGGGCATGCACCTTGGTTACGGGCACATCCCCGGTAGGAGATGTGCAGGAGGCAGCTGATGGATGCTTCTCTCTCATCGATGTTTCTAACTCTTTATCCCTCTCCCTTCCTCTCTGTAAAAAATGAATAAAATATATATATTTCTAAAAACACAAAAACAGCCGAAACCGGTTTGGCTCAGCAGTAGAGCATCTGTCTGCGGACTGAAAGGTCCCGGGTTCGATTTTGGCCAAGGGCATGTACATTGGTTGCAGGCATATCCCCGGTAGAGGGTGTACAAGAGGCAGCTGGTCGATGTTTCTCTCTCATCGATGTTTCTAGCTCTCTCTCTCTCTCTCTCTCTCTCCCTTCCTCTCTGTAAAGAAAATCAATAAAATATATTTTTAAAAATAAATAAATAAATACACAAAAACACACACCTTCCTTCTATTCTCTCTCCACTCCTCTGTCTCCCTTCCTGGCACTGATCAGCCTGGGCCACCGTGAGTCAAGGCCTACCACCGGCAGCTTCTGAAGGCAGGGGTTGGGTGTGAATGACTTCTGAAGGCCCCAGCCCCCCTGCTCAGGACCTGGTCCCAGAGGCGCCCCCACAGCCTGCCCACTCCCGCCGCAGGCCTGTTGTCTATCTCAAGACCGCTGCCGGGGTGCCCTCCCGCCCTGCCTGCCCGGCAGACGCGGCCTCCTCTGGGCCAAGGTGTTTTGCGTATATTATCTCCTCTGATCTGCACCGCAGCCCTTTGTGACGGGCACTATTATTAGCCCCATTCTGCAGGAAGGAAATAGACGAAGAGGGATTCAAAACTTGCTAAAGGTCACACCATCACACACTACAATGTGTCAACGAGCGGGATCTGAACCCAAGCCAGAGCCCTCAGCAGCCCACACTCTCAGCCCCCTGCTCTCCTGCCCTCCGGGCGGCATCGGAGCCAGAGAGGCACGGAGGCTGGCAGCCGCGTGGAGGAGCGAAAGGCTGTCGGGTTTTCTAGACACGGAATGAGTGAGCCGGAAGGGGACGCAGGGTGGGGGGTGGGAGGACACTGCGGAGCAAAGAGAGCCCCGTGTTCTGCGCGTGGAGCCGGGGATGTGCCGATGGCATGGAACACGTGAGCCTCGGCCTGGGCGGCTGCCGCGGCCCGGCTGGGAGTCGGTGGTCGCCAAACCACAGGAGTAAACGGGCTCTCCAAGAGAAAGTTTGATAAATTTTTACAAAACGCCTTGTTGCCTGACTGGTGTGGCTCAGTGGCTGAGCATAAGCTCTGAACCAGGAGGTCACGGTTCGATTCCCGGTCAAGGCATGGATCCCCAGTGTGGGGCGCGCAGGAGGCAGCCGATCGGTGATTCTCTCTCATCATTGATGTTGTTCCTATCTCTCTCTCCCTCTCCCTTCCTCTCTGAAATCAATTTAAAAATTAAAAATGCGTGTGTGTGTGTGTGTGTGTGTGTGTGTGTGTTCTCATTTCTTTCCAGGACACACTGGCAGGAGCATAGCAGACGCCTGAGCCTTTGAGAGCTCCATGCTGCGTGCTCCATGCCCCACCCCGGCGAGACAAGGGGAGACAGAGCAGAGCCTGGCGACCATCTTCGCCGCCCCTTTCCCTGCTCCAGAGCCGGCCGGGCGCTCCAGGGAACCCGTTTCCTCTGAGTGGGAGGGCAGGTCTCCTAAAACCTCGTGCTACCCACCGGGGGACAGCCTCCCCCCAGAGACAGTGACGCCCTGCCGTGGGCAGGCCCGCAGAGGCAGAGGGGCACCCCTCCCCCCACCCCTGTCCCCTCTGAGAGCCTGCCACCCCGAGGCTGTCCCACGGAAAGCCAGAATTCAGTTGGGAGTCACCCAGTACTGTTTCCGGGTTTTTCTTCCTCAAAAAAAAAAAAAAAAAAAAAAAAAAAAAAAAAAAGCACGAGTTGTCCAAACTAACCAAGAGGAACACTGTTCTAGATGGCACCCCAGCGTCTGTGTGCAGGGCCAGGGCCTGGGGCTGGAGGGGAGCGTCGGGGACAGAGTTGGGGGAGGTGGAGAGATGGCCATCCAGTCTCTGCCAAAGTGCAGGCAAGTGACCAGCAACTGGTCAGGACGAGTGAAGTGCCGAGCAGGCCCTGGCGCGGCCCCCGCCAGCACCCGGCAGCGCGCACCCCGGAGCACAGCGGGCCGCTCCCCATGGAAGGGGCCTGCCAGGGCTCCACTCCGGATAAGAGCCAGCGGCCCGCCCTCTCTCTGGAAGCCGGTCCCCCGCTGGCCGCACACCACCTCTCAATCAGAGAATTGCAGAATTGGGGGGCTCAGGAGCCCCAATGAACAGATGAGGACACGGAGGCCCAAGACCGCAGCGCTAACTAATGGCCGACGTTGCTTTTAACCCAGGGACCTTGGACCAGGGCCCTTTCGTTCAGCACAGGCACTGCGCACACCATCTCTGTCAGCCACCGGGAGTCCTGAGAAATGAAAAGACTGATGGCATCCTAGGCCCTGAGGTGGGGGAGAAAAGGAAGGGACAACACAGGACTCCGGGTGAGGCGCACACAGTGGGTGCAGGTGTAGGAGCAAGCCCTCCTGGCCTCCACCACGCTCCCAGGAGAACCTGGGCCCCCACCTCTCCCATTCCCCTCCAGAAAGAACTTGACCCTCGGAAGGTCAGAGGCCCAGAGGGAGCCACAGACCGGAGGCTTCCCATGAGGCCGTGGGGCACGTCGGATGCGGGGCCGGGCGACGGAGCTGGGGCCAGGCAGGCTGGGTCCGGCGTGGGGAGCAAGCCCAGCACCCTGCCAGCACCGGGCAGACGTGACGGTCACCATCTGCCAGGCCCAGCGTGCACAGGAGCGGGCCCCGCTGGGAGCAGTGGGGCAGGGAAGGGACTGATGTTTCCATGTCATGAAAGCCCTCTCTGTACTCTCTGCTGTTACCAAGGCTCTTCAGAGACCAGCAAAGAAAGAGTCACATGTTCCAACCCAGAAAGGTCACGGGCCTGGCCACACACACACACACACACACACACACCATGAGAAGAGGTCATGGTGGAGTCCTGACCCCAGATGTTCTGACCCCGAGTTCTGATCTTTGTCCATCTCTTGCTGCTGCCCAGAGGTGGATCTATCTGAGCTCCTCCAGCCAAGGGACCGGGTTATACCCGGATTCACATGTGAGACAAAGAGCACCGGAGGCCCAGGTCCCCCAGAGCAGGCCGTCCTGAAGGGCCATTGTCACAGAAGATGCACAGATCTGCCCTCTCCTGCCTGCCCTCTCCAGCCCAGGGGGAGCAATGTTCCCAACTTGAAATGCACCCCAGGGGCCCGGCCGATATTTCTCTGGGTGCCAAGTCACTCCTGGACAGCCGCTCCCCCTGCCCCGGACAGGGTAAAGTCTGCCGCACATGGAAATGCAGGTTCCTGGTGGTACTCGGTGCGGTGTGCGTGTGCGCGTGCGTGTGCGCGTGTGTGTATGTATGTGTAGGAGGAGGACGCGAGACAGGTCTGTCTCACTGGGGGGATTCTGTGACTCAAGTTCAGAAAGGATCCAGTGAGTGCGAAGTCACAGCAACGCACAGGGTTCTCAGAGGAGGCGAGGCTCACGTGCTCCAACATGGCCGTGGTCCTGAGTACTCCGAGCAGACGCCCCCTAAATCACAGAGCCACGCGTGCCGCAGGGATCCCCCAGGGAAGATGACGTCGCCGTTGTTCCACAGCCACAGGCAGCCTCCCCGTCCCCCCCGCCATGAGCGTCCAAACCAACGGAAGACCCACAATCTCGGACGCTGTCTTAGGAAACCCCCCGAGGAGCCGCTTAGGGGGTGACGCTGGGGTGAGGCCAGGCTCAGCTGCTGCCGGAAATGGCCACCGCCTGGCGGGTGAGGGCCCGGGGCACCTACCTGGACTTCACGGGTGTGATAGGCGATGATCAAACCCAAGAGGATGATGGTGGACAGACTGATAAGGCATTTCAGGGCCAACGAAAACATGGAATCCTGCAGGAGAAACGGAGAGAGGGTTACCCGCGTCGGCCGGGAATGGGGCGGCTTGTTTTACTCGGAGGCCACGGGAAGGGGAGGTCTGGGGACAGAGGAGGGACGGGCACCAGGAAGGACCTTCGGCGGGGCCCTGGGCCGCGCCACCTCAGCGGCTGCTCCCCGCCCGGCCTCTGTCCTCAGGGTTCCATCATCGGGGCCTCCCTGGGATGAAGGCTGCCTGGGTGTGATGGATCACCTTGGTTATGTGTGACTGGAGTCGGTTTGATGTGTTGTTTAGAATTCTTGCCTCCAAGCTCATAAGTCATGTGAACGTAATTTTTTATTTTTATTTTTTTGGTGCTGCTAGGATATGGTTTGGGCATCAATCCTGTGCCAGCTGAGGCCTTTCTCTTCACAAGCCCGAGCCAGAGGATTCCAGCGGACCCTGTCTCTCTGACTGTGCAGAATTTTTGCAGGAATGCATTAGAAAGTCGTGGCTGCTGCTCTCGTCTCTTGTTTTAGGTCAAGGACAGGGAGGGAGAGAGGGGTGGCAGAGGAGCGACTGGAGAGACGGGGGCTGAGCACATGAGCACCTGGGAGTCCTGGGCAGGAGAAGGGCCCTGGGGGCCTCCCAGCGGAGGATGGGGGAGGCAGCCTTCCAGCCCCAGGGGGGCTTAGAGGACCCCGTGGTTGGGAGCACAAGCTCTGGGGAGAGCTCGTTGGTCTGAACCCTGACACAGCCACCAGCTAAGTGACCTCGGGCAGCCCGCTGCCTCGTGAGCCTCGTGGGGAGAGCCTGCCTCGTGCGGGTGCTGTGGAAAAGAGCGGACGTGTGTGTGTGCAAAGGGCTGGGCCGGTGCCTGGCTGTGTCAAGGCCAACAGCCACTGCCATTGACTGCTTCCCCTGCAAATGCAGGGCGACCCGTGCCTCCCTGGGCGTGGGAAAGCCTGGGAGTAGAGATGGCTTCCAAGCCCAAAGGAAGACAGGAGCGCAGCCCTAGCGAAGGCAGCAGGTGAGAGGCCGGTGCCCGGGCGTCCCGAGAGCTGGACACCGAACAAGAAACAGCCCCTGTGCTCCCCGGGCTGGGGTCAGGGCAGCGCCCGATTCCACGAAGCACCTTACAGTGGACAAGGTGCTTTCACACACCCGTCCCATCCATCCTCACCACGGGCCTGGCCTCTATCCCACTCGACAGACACCCCGGCTAACGCTCAGAGAGGCTTGTGCCGAGCTCCCAGCCGAGGCCTCCGACTCCCAGGGGAGCACTCCCACAAGCCCCCGGGCCCTCTCTCCAATGGGAACAGCAGGAACACCCTCTGAGAAGTGTCCCCCATGACCTCTTGCGACAACAACGGAAGGGATTTCAAAGGTGGGACATGATTAACTGCCTGGTGAAACCCACAGTAAACCCGGGGTGGGTGGAGGGAATCAAGAGAGGGAGACATCCCTGTTCAGAAAGCTTCCAGAGAACCTGGCTGGTGTGGCTCAGGGGTTGAGCATCAACCTGGGAACCAGGAGATCAAGGTTCAATTCCTGGTCAGGGCACATGTCCAGTGTGGGGCATGCAGGAGGAAGCCAATCAGTGATTCCCTCTCATCATTGATGTTCTTATTTCTCTTTCTCTCTATCTTTTCCTTCTGCTCCGAAATCAATAATTTAAAAAAAAAAAAAATTTTTTTTAAAGAAAGCTTTCAGAGACAGAGTGACAGGGGGCTGGGGGCTGCAGGGGTGGGTAGCATTGTCCCAACCACTGTGTCCCACCCAAACCCACGCTCCCACCGCCCTCTGCAGGCCGAGACAGAATGACAACAACCCTCCCTTGTGTCTGTCCATCTGCTAGTCACTGATCTGGTACAGTTCCCGGGGCCCACGTAATGCCAGGCAGGAACTAGCACCTGGGAATCCCAAGAGAGAACTCAGGAGGCCGCTCATTCATTCATGGTTTCTTTCATTCACGACCATTTCAACCACTTCTCATTTCTTGAGCAACTACTACACGCCCAACAGTGAATTAGATGCTCTAAGACAGTAGTCAGCGAACTCATTAGTCAACAGAGCCAAATACCAACAGTACAACGATTGGAATTTCTTTGGAGAGGCAGATTTTTTAAACTTAAACTTCTTCCTTTATTTTTTTCTCCCTCCCTTCCTCCCTCTAAACTTAAACTTCTTCTAACGCCACTTCTTCAACATAGACTCGCCCAGGCCGTGGTATTTTGTGGGAGAACCACACTCAAGGGGCCACGAGCTGCATGTGGCTCACAAGCCGCAGTTTGCTGACCACGGCTCTAAGATATTTACAGAGAGACCCTACCCATGTGACTTTTACACGAACGCTAACTTCCTGCACCGTGAGGGGCTGTCCAGCTCTGGGGAAGGGTCTCCACTGTGCGTTGCCCAGACAGTAACCTAAACAGAAGCCGCTGGTGTGGCCCACAGGTTCATGAAGAGCCGCCTGCAGGCATCACTCAGCACACGTGCACGGGGCTGGTGGTGTGCTGCTCCTGTTACGAGCACGAAGCAAAACAGACCTCAGTTCCAGGCCTGGAGAAGGTTCTGGTCTTCAAAAGCACCCCTTGATGCCCGAAACATGACCCAAGCCACAGGCAGGGAAAGGTCAGACAGCGAGGTCAGGGACACGCGGGCTGTTGTAGGGTGAGACAGAACTCCCTACAGGAAGCAGCTGGGAATAGCTCACCACGTTTCTGCGCCAGGAAGGACCATAACTTTCTTCTCAAAGGAGCCTGAGGCGTCTGGGGAGCATCAAGCCTCCCGGGGAGGGGGTGTGGGGCCAGCTGCACATTTCAACCTCTAATTTATGTCTCCTGGCAGAAATTAACTGAAACCGTTATCCAAGTCCATTTCTATCGTTTTTAGAGGAAGAGGTGAAGGGGGCCAGATGGTGTCTCCTCTCCTCTCGGCCCCTTCTTTTGTCCTACAACTTGAAGCCTTTACGTAAGAGGCAACTCCCGCCTGCACCTTGGCTTCGAATGATGCAACCTCCTTGGCCAGCTCCAGCCCCAGAGGGACATGGGCTGTGCAGAGGGTCAGCTGTAACATTCGCCTCTTTACAGATTTCCTTGCCTTCTCTATCACAGGTCAATAAAAATACACTATTCACCATTCTTAATAGCTGGGGAACACATCAACTACTTCTGGCTGGTCAAAACCAGTTTGGCTCAGTGGCTAGAGCGTCCCAAGTTCGATTCTGGTCAAGGGCATGTACATTGGTTGCGGGCACATCCCCGGTGGGGGGTGTGCAGGAGGCAGCTGGTTGATATGTTTCTCTCTCCTTCTCCCTTCCTCTCTGTAAAAAGTCAATAAATATATATTTTTTAAAAAATACTTCTGGCCGGACTAGACAGGTTTTCTTTTTGGATAAATATTTCATTACCATCTCTTCTTCGCTGCCTGAGCGCCAATGAAGCTTGAAATGGATGTGGTTCTGGGGTGATGATAGCGGCCCCGGGCTGGCTAATTAGTGGCCATACACTAGGCCCTGGGGGCACCTGGCGCACCTGCTCGCCCCCCCCCCCCACTCCCGTCCAAGGGCAAAGGAGACAGACAGGGCTGGAAGGGAGTCCTACGGCCAACTGGTCAACCCCTGCCCCCTGCAGCTCAGGACATTTCAACAACAGAATAATAGCCCTTAATGCACATGAGTGCTTAGGAGTTCTGTCTCTACAGATAAGAGTCATTGTTAAGCCATTTATTCCTCCATGCCCCAAAATAGTAGGGTGGGTAGGTAAAGTCTAGACTAGCCAGTGACAGAACACTATGCAGCCATCTAAAAGCACTTCTAGAGAGAAAATTTGAAGACATGAGGAAAGGTTCAGGATCTAATATCAAGTGAAAAACCCAGGCCTCAAAACTGAATATATGGTATATTTCTAATTAGTTTTCAATTTTTTACTTTTCATGTAAAAAAAAAAATGGTGAAAATATGGTATCATGTTCTAAAGTGGTAGGCAGGGTGCTCAACTCACAACACACATCTGTACGCTCCTACCAGGGAGAGATGGAGAGTCTAGGAAACACATTGATACCATATCACCACTGATGCTTGAATACAGAAGGTGTTTAATAAGTGCTTCCTGTGTCCTAGCTGGTTTGGCTTAACGGATAGAGCATCAGCCTGTGGACTGAAGGGTCCCGGGTTCGATCCCAGTCAAGGGTCAAAGCCAGTATGGGGTGTGCAGGAGGCAATCAGTCAATGATTCCCTCTCATTATTGAGGTCTCTATCTCTCCCTCTCCCTTCCTGTCTGAAATCAATTAAAAAATTTTTTTAATAAAGAAATACTTTCTGAAATTACTTAGTAATAGTCCTTTTATTTTTACCTAACATTTATTGAGTCCTGACTGCGTACCAAGCCCCAGACGATGCCTACTACCCAATTTAACTTCCGTCCACACCCTACAGACGAGGCCACAATCTCCATTTCACTAATAGAGAAATAAATAAAACCACTTTTCCAAGGTCACACAACTAGCCCGGATGTTCGCTCTATGCCAGATTTTCTTCTATAAACCATGTTTCTCCCCTTCCTTCAAACGACGAGGCCTCCGTGTGACATGGTGAATTCCCATCATTCCAGTGGAGGCAGGTGATAAGCCATCAGGGATGCCCCTGAGTGGGAGGGTGAACCCTAAGACACCCCCATTGCCCTGGTCCCTGTCCTGCTCCAGGCCATCAGCCAGCCCTTCACAGAGCTGTGATTTCCCGTCGATGACGACATCTGTGATAAAGAACTAACTACTGTCGGGCTTTCCATGCAAGACGGCATCGCCAGCTTTTACAAAGGAGGACCCCGAGGCTCCGAGACATTAGCTTGTCCCCGGATGTGCCAGCAAATGGCAAAGGCAGGACTGATGGAGCTGGGATGACTCCAGATCTGCCTGCCTTCCGGTTCCAGGCTGCGCCCACCAACACCCCACCGTGCCCCCTGGCCCCCTGTGTCTGCGGTGAGGCCCTCAGAAGGCGGGCCTCCCTCCCCCGAAGCGGTGCAGAATGATGGAGCGTGTGCCCGGCTCCGGAGCCAGCGTATAAATTGCTCTCCTGCCTGCCCGTGGCTTCCAAAGACTGGCCAGCGCAGTAATGATTACGGTAGATCTTCCCAGAGACACCGAGGTCTTAAATGTGTTTTATTGCTTGGAACGTTTGGAAAGAACAGAAAACTACGCTTGCAGGCAGCGTCCCGAGAGGCACGGAACAGAAGCGAAACAGCATCTGAGCCGAGGGGAGCATGTGCAGGGGCCTTCCCCAGCCACGCTGAGGCCCCCAACGGTGTGTGTGAGCACATGTGTGGCCCACGCATGGTTTCTGTCCCTGGCTGGAACCCAGAGAGGGAAAAGGGTGCTACCGTTAAAGTCAGTATTTACTGAATTAAGAGCTACGTCTTGCGCATTCGGTTGGCAAATGATTGATGTAGAAATCTCTTCTGTTTAGTGAGGTCAGCTTTTCCTCCAATTTCATGGAGAGGCTCCAAAATGGACACTCAGCACCCGCTGAATACTGTGACTGGGTAATGCTTGTCCTAATTAGACACTCTTGCTAATTAATGTCATGCCAATTAAAACTGGCCCCGCGGCTCCTGGCAGCGCAGACCACCATCCCGGCTGCTGTTCCCTAAAGAGAGGGGGCTCCTTCCCGGACCAGGGCTTCCAGCAGCACCAGGCCCCTGCCGGCTTCCCCGCTCTCTGCTGCTCTCTCTCCCGATCGCTCCTCCTCAGCCACTCCCTCCTCAGCCACTCCCCCGCACTGCTCGCTCTCCTGCTCCCCTCCGCCTCAGCCTCAGTCTCTCAGCATCAGCAGCCTGGGGTCAGGACAGCCATGGCACCTCCTGGCATCCTCAGAGTGACTGCCCAGCCTGGCTCTTCCTGGAAGTCAGTCACCAGAACCCTAGCTTGGTCACCTGGCCCAGAGTGGAATCACTCAGACCCTCTGCATCCGTGGACTGTGCAACCCGAGAGCAGGGGACACGGGGAGCTGTCACCGTGTGAGGGGAGACCGGGCCTGGGGCCTCAGAAGGACCTCTGAGAGGCCTGAGAAGGGACGAGTTCCAGGAACCCCGGATGCTTCGTATCCAAGCGGGCTCTGGAGTGTGGCCCTGGCCCTGCATGGAACATGCCTGGCTTTGGATAAGCCGCTTCCTGCTGCTAGGCCTGGGTCCCCCAGGAAAATAGTCCCTGAAGCTCAGCTACGCTGACAGCGTGGGCACACACGTGCCAAGCCATGCACACAGGTCCCAGGCACACGCACGCCATCCTCCCCTATCCTGCTCTTTCCTTTCCTCTGGAGGAGGACTGGGCTGGGATGGTCAGAAATGGGCGGGAAGCGGGGACCGGTTTGGCTCAGTGGATAGAGCGTCGGCCTGTGGACTGAAAGGTCCCGGGTTCGATTCCGGGCAAGGGCATATACTGTGGTTGCGGGCACATCCCCAGTAGGGGGTGTGCAAGAGGCAGCTGATCGATGATTCTCATTGATGTTTCTGGCTCTCTATCCCTCTCTCTTCCTCTCTGTGAAAAATCAATAAAATATATTTAAAAGAAAGAAAAAGAAAAAGAGAAAAAGAAATGGGCGGGAAGCCCTGGCTGAGAGAGGAGACCTGTAAGTGGCCCTGAATGACCAGCACGCGACCAGAAGAGGTGACCCTAGAGAAGTAGCTGAAGCTGAACTTGACTCTACACCTTTTCTTTTAGAGATGAAGGAAGAGAGAGTGAGAAGGTGCAGGAGAGAGAGAGAGAGAGAGAGAGAGAGAGAGAGAGAGAGAGAGAGAGAGGGGAAGAGAGAGAGAGAGAGAGAGAGAGAGAGAGAGAGAGAGAGAGAGAGAGGAGAAACATCAATGATGAGAGAGAATCATTGATCAGCTGCCTCCTATATGCCCCATACTGGGGATCGAGCCCATAACCTGGGCCTGTGCCCTGATCTGGAATCAAACCGTGACCTCCAGGTTCATAGGTTGATGCTCAGCCACTGAGCCATGCTGGCCAGGCCTGACCCTACCTCTTGGGTCAGGCACTAACCCACGATGCTACTCAGGGAGGCCACAGGCTCTCACGTGAGCAGCTCAGAGGAGGGGTCTGAGGCCTCCTCCTGCTCAGGGCCCACCAGAGAGAGCGCCACGCCTGGCTACTCCCCGCCCTGCGAGTGAGGGCAGGCCTTTACCGGGTCCCAGGGGCCGGAGAGGGGCTGAGCGTCCCTGCTGCCTTCCCTGCATCTGAGTCACCTCGCAGGGAGCTTCTGCACCGGCTCCGCCCCGCCCCCGGCCCGGGAGCCGCCCACACACTCCCCCGTGTCCCAGACGCCCAGGGACATTCGTAGCCAGCCGACAACCACCGGGGGGCTGACCTCTGCCCTTGGGAGCCCACTGCTTCTCCGAGCCCCGTCCTCAGTCCCCGCCTCCAAGCTGGGAGCTCCGCTCCCTGCCGAGATGCTACACAGGGTGACCTCAGCACCAAGAACCCCACTCTTCTGGCCTGCACCCCCCCCTATCCTCCTACCCACCCCCCAACAGATGGCACCTGGTGCCACCGGGTCAGCCGCTCTCCCCGCTGGGCTGGCCTCAGCGCTGTCACCATCTAAGCCCCGGTTTCCCTCCGATGTCCACTGTCACTCACCCACGGAGAGGAAGCCCCGAGGGCAGGATCCTTCCACTTCACTTGTCCATCTCTGCACCCCGCACCCAGGATGTGTTGGTTTTAAAGACACAGGTGAGGCCTACAGACCACCCCACCCTCAGTCTCAGCCTCATCGCCCCCTCCAGTCGGCCCTCCCTCTCTCTCCCCGCAGCCCCTGCCTCTCTGCCTGCACCAGGGCTGCTGCTGAGGCTGAAGCAGCACCCCAACCTCTCCCGTCCCCCCCAACCTCCTCGGAGAATTCCAGGGGGGCCCTCTCTTCCCACTCCCCGCCTGCTGCCTGCGGGCACACCCAGCTTCACCCCCACACGCAGGGCAAAACCATCCGCTGAGCCTGCCTGGCAGTGTTTGGGGCAAGTGCGAACTTTAAGTTGCACAGAAATCCCAGATGGTGAGGAAAACAGTCGCCTGGCGGCCCCACAGATGCCTCTGAAGGCAGCCGGGAGCCTCCCGGGTGAAGAACAGCCCTGTCTGTGTTTCCCCTGCCACGTTCCCGGCTTCCGGAGCGCGTTCCACGGACAGCACCCCCTTCCTCCGGCTCTGGCACCCACACGCCCACCAGTGAACGTGAGGCCGCGAGTGCCCCACCCAACACCCAGGCTCCGCGGAGGGGCCTCTCAGTCTGTCTGGTCCGACTCCCCCGTTCCGTAACAAGGACTCTGAGGGCCAGAGCGGGCTCTGTCCTGCCCGAGGCCACGGGCAGTGACGGCAAGGACAAAGGCTGCCCTGCACGTCGGAGGGCGGGGCCGGGCTGTTGCCTTGTCCCCATTCTGCCCGTTCCTGCGCTGGTCGGGTCCAGGAAGGGGCGGGACCCTGTCTAACGGCTTCCCACCCCCTTTGCAAACACTCAATCCAGCTTGGGGGAACAAACATTTCTGATACGGCTTCTCGCTCAAGGGCGAATCAGAAATAATAGTTACCTGCTCCAGATTCTCTATCTTCCTTTTGCTTAGAAGTATAAAAGCTTCCACATAAATAAAGGGAAATGGTCTGGAAAAATAACCAGTTGGCATGGAACAACTGGCATTTCAGAGCCGCGTGAGAAGTGGAAATACCGTGTTTTCTTTGTGTGTGTGTGTGTGTGCGTGTGTGTGTGTGCGCGCGTGTGGGGTTTTTTTTGTTTGTTTTTTGTTGTTTTTCCAGAAACTCGGCACAGCCTGAGTTGTTAAGTCCTAGACATTTGGCACAGGCTGTTCGATTGTTTGGATGTGATGGACGATGTTGACAGAAGTGGTGAAGCCCAAACACGGGCTATTAATAGGACAAACCTGGCTCTCCTGTGTCTCTCTCCCCTCCCCGAACTCTCTGGCACCACTCCGCTGCCAACCTGCCCACCTTTAGCTCTGAGGAGCCGTCAAAAGCCATGTCTCTGCCCACATCCAAGCAAGCTCGTCCCTGCACCTAGAAGAAGGCCCAAGCTCCAGGCCCCAGGCCCAGGTGGGCTCCCTGCCTGCAGAGCCTCGGGGGAGTCCCGGGGCCCGAAGGTGCCTCCCCCACTGCAGAAGCCGGTGACCCACAGCCCAGGGGAGCCGGGATCTTCTCCTTCCCTGTGTATTTGTCTTATCCACGTCCTTCCTCCGAGGACTGGAGCCGTCCCCAGCTCAAGGCAGGAGCTCATCCACCCAACAGCTCAAGTTAGAGCTATTTGTTTATTTTTATTTTTATTGGCTTCAGAGAAGGAGAAGAGGAGGGAGCGAGGGATAGAAACATCAAGGAGGAGCGAGAATCATTGATCAGCTGCCTCCTGCGCTGCCCCCACTGGGGACTGAGCCTGCAACCTGGGCATGTGCCCTGACTGGGAATCGAACCGTGACCTCCTGGTACATTTTGAAAGAACAGCTGTTCTCCTAGGAAACAAGCCCCAGGCCACTCCTCCTGGGAGCCCCTCAGCTGCAGCAGCTCTAGGACCAAGAACCAGTGCCAAACAGGTAGCAGAGCAGGCCCGCTGCCACCCCCAGCATGGCCGAGGCCTCCTGCACCAGTGGCTCCCGGGCGTCCCGGGCAACCATGGCAGCTGCCGACACGCTGAGCTGAAAACCCAGCCGAGCTAAGGAGAACCACCGCCTGAGCCAGTGGTCGGCAAGCCCTTAGTCCACAGAGCAAACATTAGCAGGACAACGACTGGAATTTCTTCTGAGAGCCAAGTGTTTTAAACTTAAACTTCTCCTAACGCCACTTCTTCAAAACAGACTCGCCCAGGCCGTGGTCTTTTGTGGAAGAGCCACACTCAAGGGGCCAAAGAGCCGCAGTTTGCCGACCACGGGCCTAACCCAAAGGCACTGACCTCTCTCCACACAGATGCCCCTGCCCGCCAGGCAGTTTACTCCACATTAGCTGCTCCTTTTCACCTGGGCCAGGTAGATGGGGGTTGGGCCGAGGGGAATGAACTGTTTCCCTGAAGATGGGAGGGTGGTGTCACAAGCACCACCAAGAGTCACGTGAGGGGGTGTCTCTCCTAGAACAGCAGCCGAGACCCAGGGGCCCTGAGCAGCGCCTCCAGCTGGCCCAGACGCAGGTCACTGCATGGTGGCGGCGGGGCGGCCAGGCCGGGAACCGAGGTCACGTATCCATGAATGAGCCTGTGGCCACCGGAGGCCACGGTGTCTGGTCAAGTGCAATGAGCGGCTCCACCGAGCAGGGCATGGTCGTGCCCCCCCAACCCCTCACTGCTCCCTGAAGGGAAGCAGCCAGTCTCCACCAAACAGACCCGCTGGGGACGAAACCATGGGACGCTACAGACCACTGCCTTCTGCACGCTGTTCTCCCCACACAAGGTCTGAACAGGCTGCTTCACCCTGTGATAACCACTGAGCACCACCAGCCAGCAGGGAGGGTACAGGTGCCTCCGGCAGCGAGACTACAGCAGGACCTGGCCTGGCGGAGGCCAGAGGGGTGACCCCGGACTGCTCCCCAGGGAGGGTCCTCAGGTTCAGACCCTGGACTCTGCCACGTGCCCGAGGCAGAGCTGGCCAGCAGAGCATTGCGCCTTTCCGAAGCAGCCCCCAGCCACCCCAGAGCACCCGGGGAGTGTTTTGAGCGATGAAGTGCAGAGACAAACACAGACGGGACAAGGTGCCGGGAGCCACATACCAGAGCTGCCTCTGAGCTGGGCGCGGCTCTGCCGGCACCGACCAGCCCCCGAGGAGCAGGGCCCGGGAGGGGGGGACCTTCGGGGTGAAAGGGGGTCCCAGGCTGGGAGGGGCACCCAGGAAGACAGGGATTTCAGAGCCCCGGCCGGAGAACCTGGCAGGGAAGGGGCTGGGAATTATACTTCCCGCTCTGGTTTGCCCATGTGTCCGTTGCAATTTATCTAGTATTTCCCGAAAGGTCATCGGGTGGCGATTTCCATATCGCAAAATTTGTTGAGATGCTCGGAAAGAAATGTACAAATTTCACAGATTTATGGCGGCTTAGAGGGAACAGCTTTTATGAAGGGCGTCTGTTCTGAGTGCACTTTGGATAGGATTTGGCAACCGGTGGGTTCGCGATCCAGAAAGGCCCCGCGCTATTAAAAGATTCATTGTGTGTTTTTGGGTGGCAAGAGAAATAGAAACCAAGGGCGTTCTCAGAGAGGTGGCTTGCGGAGGGAGGAGAAGGTGGCGTGTGAGATCGCCACGTGCTGGGCCCCAGCCGGGAGCTCTCCCCCCCCCCCCCCCCCCCGACATCCCACAGGACCCTCCTCCTTCGCCAACCTCAGCCGAGGTCTTCCCAGGAAAGGGACCAGGAGCCACGCCCGAGGGAAGCATCCTCCCGGGCCGAGGGGCTCCTGCGAGCCAGCAGGATGCTCCTCTCTGCACGTGGCGGAACCATTTCCGCCTTGTCAGCCCGTGATGCACAGCTTCCTGCCAGGCCAGCGCGGGCCCCTGGGAACCGTGTCTCCCCCTCGACCGGAACCAACGAAGAAGCCCCTCCCTCCCGCTGTCCCCACCAGCACCCTACCCTGAGCCCCCCAAAACCCGGCCACCACACCCAGGCTGAGGGCACCAGCATCTGGGGCCTCTGCCTCCCTGCGGCCGTGGTGACATCGACCCTCCCAACCCCAAAGCTGAGGAGCCTCGTGGGGGCTGACCGTGGGGTTCCCTCCCAGAAACCCCCTCTAATCCCGAGCCTGCTCCCTGGCACACCCCCAGGGGTGAGGAAGGGGCTCCTGGTAAAAAGATTGGCCACCGGCGACCACTTCGGGGTCGGCACCCAGCAAACCTCCCAGGGAGCAGGAACGAAAAGGCTCCCCCTCCCTCCAGGCCCCACAATACGTGGAGCGAGAGGCAGGGGAACAAACAACATCATCACCTCCGTTGGCTGCGACCCACCAGGAGTCTCCATCATCCCCGACCCTCCCCTCCCCCGTCAACCCTGCCACCGTGGCTCCCGCGGCTGCTCATTAGTGTCACCGGGGGAGGTGGGGGTTTTTGAGACGTTTACGAGTTTGAGTTTAAATGAACCGAACGAACAGCACGCTGGGAAGCAGGCTCTCCGGTGCTCCTGCGCCTGACGAGGCTAACGCCTCTGATCAGAAGCCAAACCAGCATTTTTTTTTTTTTTCAAGATCCCGGGTGTTTCCAACGGGCAGCAAAGCCTGGCACCCCTGAGGGAGGTGTTCTTATCGCCCCGTTTTACCAACGAGAAAAGCGGCGCTCAGAGAGGTCGAGTCACGTGCCTACAGTCACACAGCTCAGGAGCCATGGAGCCAGCATTCCCGTTCCCACCTCTGAGGCCCCACCAGGCAGCCCCCTCACCCCCAGCTTCCTGCAGGAAGGCAGCCCTACCCTGTACGGCTCCCCGCCTCCACCCCCCGCACCCCAGGCAGAGCACCTGGGGCTCCTGCATGTGGGCAGGGCTGGGGGGAGCGGGCTGAGCACGCGTGAGCCGCCTGGAGGATCTGCTCCTTCCTCTTCTGACAGTTCCACTTCCATTCTCCCCGGGGAGAAGCTCTGGCCCGAGAGGCCGGCCAGGTGTGGAGCAAACACAGCAAGCGTGTCCCTGAGTGGGTGGGTGAGCGCGCACCCTGGGTGCTGAGCGGTGGAAGGGGGGGGGGAGTTAGGGGGATGATCCGCTTCTCACTAGCAATGTCTGGGGCCAAGTCACTTTCCCTCTCTGAACCTCGGGTCCCTTCCCTTCCAAGCAAAGAATGCCCAGGCTGCTCTGGAGGTGACCCCATCCTTGAGTCTGGAAGGATGCGAGTGTGGGAACAGCCGTGGGCTTACCCCAGGCCTCAGAGTTCACACACAGCTCAGGCACCCGCAGATGCCCGCTCTCGGGGTGGCCGGGCCCGGCCAGGGAGGCCAATGCACCTGCTGAACCTATTGGCCAAGGAGAGGTGCCCCAGGGGCAGCACCCACCACTGCCCTGCCTGCCCATCCTGGCCAAGACCCCTGTGCAGGCCTGGAGCTAAAGCCTGTCAGCTCCACCTCCCCGGCCCTCCTCCATCTGCTTCCCCCTCTGCTGCCCTAAGACCCTCAAGGGAAGGGAAGGGGCTGGCGTCAACAGAGGCAGTGAAGCATCATGGGAAAATGGGCTTTGGAGCCAGGAGACCTGGCTAATGCCCTGTTTTGCCACTTACTGGCCATGTGACCCACTCTCAACGTGTTCATCTATAAGAGAGAGAAACCGTGACTGCATAAACCATAGTCAGCAGCGAGGTGCCGCGTGAAAACAGGGGCTCAGCGCAGGGCCTGGCGTTAAGGCGGGACCTCAGGAAAGGAGGCCTCTGAGGCTTTGCATGTCCAGGGTCCCAGCACCTTGCGAGCCGTGGCCCACAGAGTTCAGTGCTTCCCACGTGCACTGAGCTGAACCCCAGCCTGTCAGCAGCCTGGACAGTCTGCTCAGCTTCTCCAGACGCTGAAGTTCCCTGTGCACCTTCCTCCACCTGGGCCAGTCCCTGCATCCGCCAGGACATCCCCTTCCCCAGAACGGAAGCTGCCCCAGGGGCCTCCCCCACCCCCAGACCAACCCACCTGAGCCAACCTGCCCAGGCCAGGCAGCACCCACAGGGTCAGGCCTCCAGGGCCCTCATCACATTCAGTCCTAAGATTAGCAAGGGCCCAGGAAGGCGGGGAGGGGAAGACAGAGATGGAGCTGGCTTCCCAGCCAGAGGCTAACACCCTTCAAAGCACCATGAGCACCGCCCAGAGAGACACCCAGACCCCTTGAGGGTCCTCCCCTCCAGCCACTCCTCTCCACCCTCATGCCCATTAGCCAGCAACTCCAGGCGCACTTAACAAAGTCCCCATCGCGGAGAGATGGACATGGAGAAATAATGACCCCGGAGACTCCTCAGAAGAGCTGCCTGCACCCGAGGGGCGGCTGGGAGAGTTAATGAAGCCAGTTCCACACGAGAGGCGAGCATGGGGCGCCTGGGTGACGCAGGGCCAGCAAGGGAAGGCTGAGGGTGATCCCCTCCCCAGGGACCAGGAGAGGGAGGGGACGGAGGCGGGGATGGGTGTTCCCATACACAGATCTGGGCAGGCATCCTCATCGCCTCGCCTTCCCTCCTCCCAGCCTTCCCCCAGCCCCTGCATTATGCAAATGAAGGGACTACACATATTTGCATAATTCATGCCTGATTAGTATGCGCTCTTGGCAAGCTTCTGGACTCCACAAAGCAATTTTGCTATCTTTCACGGAGACTGGGAGTCAATGGGAGAGATTTTCTGTTCTTTTCTCATTAAACACACACACACACACACACACACACACACAAAATGTCTAAATCTCAAGTTGAGGAGAGGGTCATTAAAGAAACAAAGGTGCCCTAGCTGGTGTGGCTCAGTGGACAGAGCCACAACCTGTAGACTGAAGGGTCCAGGGCTGGATTCCAATCAAAGGCACATGCCCGGGGTTGTGGGCTCAATCCCTAGTAGGGGACGTGCAGGAGGCAGCCACTCAAGGATTCTCTCTTATCATTGATGTTTCTCTCTCTCTCTCTTCCTCTCCCTCCCTCTCTGAAATCAATTTTTAAAAAGAGGCGGAGGAAGGGGAACTTCTAATCAGACACTTTGCCTAAGAGCCTATCAGGTGGGGAGGCAACAGTTTTACCCCCATTTTAGAGAGCGGGAAGCCGCGTCCCAGAGGGTAAAAGCTCCTCACCTGAGATCAAATGTGGGCTCTCCTTAATCTTCCCATTGCCCCCAGGATGGCCAATGCCCGCCACTCCTCCACCTCCCGTGCCCAGGACAGACATCACAAGTCGATCACAGAACTCCTCCCTCCAAGCTCCGAGTGCACTCAGAATCCTTCTGCATGCAGCCCCTCCAGCAGCTCCCACCAACTGTTCAGAATGGACACTCAGATAACAGCGGTCTGCTGCTCCTGCGCTATGTCCTGCCACCTCCTCGCCACCCAGCCACCCTGTGCCCGGCCAGGAGCTTCTGGGAAGTGCCTGTGGGCTAAGGGTGGCCGGGCTGCTCAGCCAGGAGCTCCGAGGGCCACATGTCAGCCCACTCCTTGGCCCCAAATGGGCTCCACATAGAACCAGACACGCCTACTTCTGGGAGCCGATCCCGAAGAGCCCCCACTGCCTTCGTCCCAAAGCCTCTGCTCTCCGCACTCGGGCTGCCACCGAGGCCGCCTTCCCCAGAGGGACACACAGGCCGTGGGGCTGCCCTGGAGGGCGCTTCTGCCCTCGCTGCCCATTGGCCCTACTAACGTACTCGCCACCATTTACCCATCCAGACCCGTCACCCACACATAGGGTGGGAAAGGGATGGAGCCAGTGGGACACGGTCCCTCTGGCGCCTGTGCTGGGCCAAGTCCCGGCCAGAGCCCGGGGCAGAGATGGGCCAGGCTCCAGGAGGGAGGCCCTGCGGGTGTGAGGACCAGGGCTGGGCGGGCCATGGTGACCAAGGCCTGCACACCGCCCTGGCGCTGCCCGTGGTGAGGTGTGTTCTGAGAAGCTCACTCCCAGTTAGTGAGTTTGGATTGCTCGTGGGCTCCACACGAACAGAGGACCCCAACTTCACCCGGGGCCTCGGAGAGCCTCCTGGGACTCCCCGAACCCCTCAGAGCTAGGACGAGCTCACGCCTCAACCATTTCCCCGTCTCCATTCCTTTCAAGGCCACACCCACCCGGCAAGGCCAGTCTGCCCCCATGTCTTGTCAATTCAACATAGGGGCCAGCCGTAGCCGGTTTGGCTCAGTGGATAGAGCGTCGGCCTGCAGACTCAAGGGTCCTGGGTTCGATTCCAGGCACAGGCATGTACCTTGGTTGCAGGCACATCCCTAGAAGGGGGTGTGCAGGAAGCAGGTGATTGATGTTTCTCTCTCATCAATGTTTCTAGCTCTCTATTCCCCTCCCTTCTTCTCTGTAAAAAGTCAATAAAATATATTGAAGAAGGAAAAAAAAAAAAGTAGGAGCCAGCCCTGGCCGGGGGCTCAGTCGGCTGGAAGGTGGGTTCTCAGACAGGCACGTTCCTAGGTTGCGGGGCTGGTCCCCATGGGGGTGCTTGCAGGCTGCAACCTCTCCCCGCTTCTCTCTCCCCCTCCTCCCTCTCTGAACATCGATTTTAAGGATTGATGAGAGAAGACAGTGGAACGAAGAACATGACATGGTGTTCTCACTTAATCCCCTCTATAACCACCCGGCGAGCTCAGGATCACTGCCCCCAGCTCATACCCGCAGACAGTGGGTCCGGGGACCAGGCAGGTGCCGGCCGCACCGCCGGCCACAGCAGAGCTGTGCTGCCAGCCTGAGTAGCCCAGCTGCTGCCCTCCCTCCTGGTCTTTGGAGACGAGCAGGAGGGGGGGGTGTTCTCTCTCCCGCAGGCCTGGCCGGGGGCCAGCGCCGGGCCCTGGGGGTTCCAGCAGGGAAGCCCCCAGCCAGGGCAGCTGCTGCAGGCGCCGGGCCACCCGCTCTCGGGGCCTGGAAGGCTACAGAGTACTCACGGCCCCCCATCCTCCCAGCGAGGGCTGCTTTGGGACTTTCTTTCTTTCTTTCTTTCAATATATTTTTATTGATTTTTTTACAGAGAGGAAGGGAGAGGGATAGGAAGTTAGAAATATCGATGAGAGAGAAACATTGATCAGCTGCCTCCTGCACACCCTCCACTGGGGATGTGCCCGCAACCAAGGCACACGCCCTTGACAGGAATCAAACCCGGGACCCTTGAATCCACAGGCCGATGCTCTATCCACTGAGCCAAACCGGTTTCGGCATCTGGGGCTTTCTTTCCAGCTGAGCAGGAATGGGATGGGGCCGCAGCACGGGCATTGACCTTCACACATAACCTAGCTATCAGGGGCAGAGAGCTGTGAAACCCAGCACAGCACCTGCTTCCGGGGGCCCCAGCGGGCCCTCCACCCCCGCACCCCGCTTCCCTCCCCGTTGCCTCCAGCCTGCTTCTCTAGAGCCTCTGCAGGAGCCTCCCACCAGCCTCCCTGCCCGGAAACCCGTCCTCTGCAGCGGCCTGGCCGCCCGCAGGCTGCTCAGACCCAGGCACACACCCCCTTGGCCGGGGTGCGGAGCCGAGCAGCGCGCTGTCAGATGCGTTTTTCTTCCCGGCACTTCCAGGAAACCTCTGTCCCTTCCCGGGGACACCTGGCACGCTCCCTCCCGCGCTGGGCCTCTGCCCAGACTGTCCCTCCGGCTTGGAGCCCTTCCCTTTTGCCTCACGAAACCCCACTTCCCCGAGGCCCCGCTCCGCCCCGGCTCCTCTCTCTCTTCCCGGAGGCTCCGGACGGGAAGGTCACGGAGATGCCCTTTGCAGGACGCAGCCCCTCATCAGGCACCCGGCCACCCCCTCTGCTGTGCACTGTCCATCTGTGCCCCCCCCCTCCTCTCTGAGGCCGGCGCCTGGCACAGAATGGCGTCGGGGAGGTTTGCCTGGGCCCGTCAGCATGTGGGTGCAGACCCTGCCCCGCTGGCTAGTCGCGAGCTCAGAACAACAATCGACTCCTTGAGGTGGTCACAGGGACTCCTGGCCCACTCACCCCGAAAAGGATCCCAGCGGGACCAGGCTGCCCCTCACCCAGCTGCCTCCCCCTCGCATGGTACAGAAAGAACAGCTCTTGTTTTCCGGCAAATTCCATCTTCCCAAACGGAGACGTTAGCTTCCCGGGACCCGGGAAACTCAAAACCAAAGAAGACGGAGGGGCCTGGGAGCCAACACGTGGCCTCACGGGGGCCTCCCTCACCCACAGACACCTCGCAGAGCCCTGCAGAGCGAGCACCCTGGGCCGCCTCCTCCCCACCTTGCTCCTCCCGCCCGGGCTGCACCCCAGCCCGCCCTTGGGGAGCCCCCACGTCCCATTCGCAGGTGCCGGCGGCGGCGCTGGGAGGAAAGGCGAGGGGACTGGAAACCAGGGAGCACGCCCCGGTCTGGACTTGAACTTGGGTCTCCTGACTCGCAGCCCAGAGCCCAGGATGCACACCGGGCAGCCTCTGGGCGAAGGTGGGAGGGAGGGATTAGAGCGCACCCTGAAGCGGATAACCGGCCTTGCCGTCTTCTTGTCTGTCCTCAGCGAGCCAGTGAGGATGAGTCATCGAAAGCAGGTTTCCCGAGTTCGGTGCTAAGGACACTGGGCCGGTAAGTCCGTGCTGTGGGGACAGGCCTGTGGCTCGCAGAGCACTCAGCAGCCCCCCGGAAACCACCCTCACCCGCCGCCTGGTAATGACCTTCCCAAACCCCCGCCTCACCACAGAGGATCTGGGTGTGGTCCCTCAGCCCGGTCAGCAGGGCCTCCCTTCCAGAGGCTGGGCCGACCCCTGTCCAGCTCCTACCCACCAGACGCCTGGAAAGACCCTTCCCCAAGCTGTGGCAGCCAGAACCATCTGCAGACATTGCTAACCGTCTCCCTGGAATCAAGGTCACCCCAACTGCGGCCCCCGATCAAATGCATAGTTCGCTTCCCAGGTCTCATGGAAAGCGGGGAGCCCTCCTACTTCCCCTCCTCCTGAAGCTGCTCACAGCACCCTCGCCCCAGTGCAGCTCAGACGTTGCCTCTGCACCGGCTCCTCGGGCATTCCCTGCCTTCACCGCCGGAGTGAGGGGGAGGGGAGCTGTATCTGTGCTGAGGTTAACATTGCCACCCCTTCACAAAGCCCTGCGAGGCAGGCACCATCACCCCCGCTCAGCCCTCCCCCGCACCCCGCCGAGCTGGCGTGCCAGAAAACGCGTGTCTGCTGGTTTTGTCTTGGTTCCGGAACTTCCCACCCAATCGATCAGGTGCCAGCCTTGCTGGGGGAGCTTCTGACCCTGTGTAACTGTTTCTAGTCCCCACACTGCTCTGAGCAGGAAGGGGGAACCTTGACATGTGAACGGACCCAGAAGGACCCTGGCGACTGCCAGTGACCTTCGGAGAAGGGAGCACCTGTGGTGCTGGAAACACGGAGAACTTGGTAGGATTTTTCCTTTTCACAGAGAGGAAGGGAGAGAGATAGAGAGCTAGAAACGTCGACGAGAGAGAAACATCGACCAGCTGCCTCCTGCACACCCCCCACCGGGGATGTGCCCGCAACCAATGCACATGACCTTGACCGGAATCGAACCTGGGACCTTTCAGTCCGCAGACCGATGCTCTACCACTGAGCCAAACCGGCTTCGGCGGATTTTTCCTTTTCAACTCGGCCAGCTATGCCACGGACTCTGGACAGGGAGGGAGGGGAGTCATCGGGAGCCAGGCAGCAACTGTCTGTGCCCAGGTCTCTGACCTTCCATGATCTCTGGGGCGTGAACTACCCACATTATATGGAACGTGACACCCCTCACGCCTAGCAAGTCCGACCTCAAACTCCCGTCTTCTCCCTAAAACGGCTTCTCCCACGTCATCTCCACCCCAATGAGCTCCGTCCTGACATCTGCTTGTGCCGAGGCCTCGTCCTTGACTTCCCACTCCCCACTCCCCCCACCACCACCCGCCACGCCCAGCCCATCGGAACGCCTTTCGTGGGGATATCCCCAGGACCCAGCCCCTTCTCACCCTCTCACGGCCCCCACCCGTCGCTTTATGGATTCTAAATACAGACACCGTATTTCCCATGGAGACTGACTCCCCAATGGTCTTGTCAGGCACACACTGGACTACAGAGACACAACACGGAAACCAAGGTGAGCGATCGCAATGACATGTCCCAGGGGTTGGATGTGGAAATGGTGATATCTGTGCCAGTTTGGATGCAATAAAAAACATGAACATGAACGTCACATTTCTCTTCTCACTTCCTCTCATGCCTGCTGGATAATGTAACATCCCAGGGGCAGCCCTGGCCAGTGTAGCGCAGTTGGGTGGGTATTGTCCTGGGCACCTAAAGATTGCTCGTTGGATTCCCAGTCGGAGTGCAACCCCAGGTGGTGGGCTTGATCCCCATTAGGGGGCTTGCAGGAGGCAGCCAATTAATGTTTAGCTCTCACACCAATGTTTCTCTCTCTCCTCCTCCTCTCTTTTCCTCTCTCTCTAAAAAATTAATTAATTAATTAAAAATCTTCAATAAAATTCCAGATGCAGCTCACATTCCATTTCTATTGCACGGAGCTGACCGGACCTTGCCAGACATAGTCCGGACTCAGAGCCTTCCCATCACTATTTCCTCTTCCCATTCCCTACCCCCACCCCCCAGTGCCCACTCCAACACTCCCCCCCCCCGCCCTCACAAAGACCTTTCTTCAAATATCACCTCCTCAGAGAGGCCTCCCTGAACACAATTAAAACAACTGCCCTCCTACCCAAGTTTTATTTCCCATCGTAGCACTGATCACCATCTAACATAACCTATAATTAACGCACACCGTTCATTGTCAGCTCTACCGACCACAGTGTACGTGCCCGGAAGCCACGGATTTCTGCCTTCTGTGGGCTTTTGTTCTGCTGTGTCCGGGGTGCCCAGAACAGTTCTCACACATAATGGGTGCCCGATAACTCTTTGTTGAATGAACAGAGTTATCTATCATGTCCTGCCTGGGCTCCCCACATGGCTGGAAATTTCTCAAGAGCAGTGCCAGGCACACCGGAGGGGCTTGGTAGGTGGCTGCTGAGCGGCAGGCTGACCTGGGCAAGCTTCGCTGAGTCATCCTCTGGAAGGCCGAGGTGAGCGCCAGGGTCCTTGGGCTGTCACTGTGTCCCCTCCCCGCCCCCCCGGCTCCTCTCTCCTCAGCCCCAGGAGAGCTCCCCCCACAGCGCGAGGACTCCAGGGGAAGGTACATTTCCTTTCCTTCCCATCAATTTTTATCCTCCCGGTGAGAAGACAAACCTGCTTCCCATCCGCCAGAAGGCCCTGAGCCACACTCCTTACATTATAGTAATTAACTCCCCGCTGATACAGGGCTCGGGAGCGGACAGGCCTCATGCCAAGGGCTGGCCTGCAGGGAGGAGGCAGCAAAGCAGGCAGGGATGCTGGCCAGAGGGGCCATCTCCCTCTCTCTCTCTCTCCCCCCTAGTCACAGATCTGGAGGCTGAGGCTCTCTCTCTCTCTCTCTCTCTCTCTCTCTCTCTCTCCTGGGAGTGAGAAATCCCCTTAGCCACACGCATCTTTTCTGCTTTCGCTTACCTCCCCCACCTCCCTACCCTCCCCCCTCCCCACCGCTCTGAAACGCACCCAGTGAACAGCAGAGTGAACAGCAGAGTGCATTCCGATTGGGTGTCACAGCTTTCTCCCAGTCCCTCCTGACTCCCAGCCGGTCCCCTCCCCCCCCCGCCCCTGCGAGATGGCCCGTGGAGGAATCGCCCTCATCCTCAACCTCGCCTGTTCCCATTGTCCAGGTGACAAAACAGAGGCCCAGACACCGAGGTCCCCACTCCAGGCCCACGGCCGTTCCCTTCCCCGCCACCTTTCCCGGTGCTCCCATGAGCCCCAAACTATGCCCACGCCTTACACACAGTGGTGTCTCCTTAGACCTCACAGCGGCCCCCAGGAGGGAGTTAGGGTCCCCCCCGCCCAAGAAGCCAGAATCAAAGCGTGGAAGCAACTTGTCCAAAGCCACACGGGCAGCAAGCCTAGATCTGTTGTTGACGCCTGTTTTGCTGCATGCCTGTGAGGGACAGAGGGTGGGAGACAGACACGGGGAGGAGGGAAGAAGTGGAGGCGGGATGGGCCTGCCGGCGTCCAGGGCAGGGGGCAGGCAGAGGAACGGGAGCCCGTCTCAGGTTGGTGTCGCCTATAAGACCTGTCATGCCTGTCATTCTTGTCCAACACCTGCCTCCCCGTCCGCCTGTGAGCGCCATGTCCCGCTCAAGGCTGAACCCCAGAGCCAACCAGAACACCTACTAGGAAACAGAGGTGGATTGGGGGTGGCCGGCGGCAGGGGGGGGGGGGGGCCTGGGATAGACGTGGAAAGGAACCACCAGCAGAGAGGGGGCAGTAGGCACTAGCGTTTGCACGAGACGAGACTGGGGGGCAGAAGTGCGGCCACACGGGCCCGGAGACACCTGCTGGCCAGACCAGCACACAGATGGCCGGGGAGCTCCCTTCTGGGCGTGGAGCTCAGTCAGACAATGAGGAAATTAGCCGTAAAGGCAGCCCGCGTCCACCAGCCCTCTGCCGGGAGCTCAGTGCTGGGTCGTGTCTCCTTTGCTCTTCACAACACACATCTCCATGAGATGAACCCACCCTCCCGGTCACAGGTCTGGAAGCTGAGGCGCACAGAGCTCACCTTCCCCATCTCCTGGCTCTCCCCGCACAGCCAGGGCGCGCAGACCCGGGACAGGAACGCCAAAGCGGACCCCGCAGAGCCCACAGGAGACTGGCCTCAGCCCCCGGGCTCAGGCCTCCCTGTCAGCGTACCCAGGATTCCTCTGTGTCTAACTGATGCCACCCCCCCTCCCTCCGGGGCTCCAATCATCCAGGAGGCTGGTGGCTGGTGAGGCTGGCAGGCAGCGGGGGTGACACGGTAAGGGGTGGGGGCAGGGGGCCAAGGTGGAGAGAGCAAGAACAGCCTTTGGGCTCAAAAGAGCCCAGGTCAGGAGGCGATCTGCACAAGCCTGTCTGTCGCACAGGGCGTGGGGCTTTGGAGACCTCCTGGGTTCGAATCCCAGCTCTGCCGTTTCCTGGCTGTGAGACCCGGGGCAAGTGAAAGAGAGATTGTGGTGAGAATTAAGTGAGACTGGTGAATGCCGCCGTCTCCGTTTACTAATGGGGAGGCTGAGGCTCGGACCGTTTGAGCAGTGACCTTGTGGTCACCCAGCACCGAAGGGGAGGGCCAGGATTAGCCCCAGGGCAGTCTCTGCCCAGCAGATCACTCGCCTCAGGCTCAACACCACACCAGAGCCCGGGCAGGCACGGCCTGTCCAGTCCCTGGGGGAGTGTACCGTAGGCAGCCTCCCCGCTCCTTTGACATGGAGCACCATCCCGTCCTTTCAGAAACATGCCTACCACGCCGGCTCCGAAAATAACAGATGCCAACTTGCATATTAGTTCGCACATCATTTGCATGTTCATGGTGTCGTGTCTGTCACCCGGGCTCCACTCAGAATACCACCTTGTGGCCAGGCCCTGGGCCAAAAAAAAAAAGGAATGGCCTCTGTGCCAGGCCAGCCCTGAGCCCCTGGCACTTCCCTCTCCCCCTCGGCTCCTTGTGCCCCTCCGTGTCCATGGGAGAGCTACCACCTGCGAAGGGAGGACAGAAAGGACCTGGATTCTCAAGCCCCCACCGCCTTTGGGATTCAGAAGGTGCCCTTCGCCGGCCCCAGAGGAAAGTGTGTCCCGCTGAAGACACAGGGAAGCCCTGGCCTTTCTCGTCCTCGCTGGCCTGTCCCAGGGCCGCGTCCCGGGCTCCCCGCCTCTCTGCCTGGCCGTCCCGTGTCCCCTGCCTGTCCCCAAGGTCTCTCGGCCGGCCTCTGGCCTGGCTTCAGGGGCTTATTTCTGTTCTGCCTCCACCTGTCCATCCCCGTGTCCACACCCCAGGAGCGGTGCCCGGGCCACAGGCCGCGGCCTGAGTGTAGAATAACGGGGTCCCATGAGGTAAGAAGGCTCCAGAGGCCCTGGCCAGATCGCCCTGCCCTCCAAACACAGCCTGGCGCCTCTCAGTGCTGACTCACCGCGGGCCCCGCCCGGGAACATGCCCAGGTGAGGCCACGTGATCTGATGAGAAAGGGGGCACATAACACGTGTGCCCACCTTGTCCAGGGCCCCTCGGACGCTGGAGAGGAGGGCTGGCCTGTGCACGGGTGCCCTCTAGAGTGCTCGGGGCGCCTGTGGGGAGGCATCGTCTACGCACTGTTCTCTTAAAAGCAACAGCCGGCAGACCCCAAGGGTCCCTGTGGCCCAGCTCTGGGCTGGGTGCGGTTCCACAGGCAGGGGCTAGGCTTCTCTCTGAACAGCTGGGAAACGGGCTGCAACCTCAGTAAGCTCCCTGGTCTGCAACTGAGGCCGCATTTGAACCCAGAGCCCCAGGCCTCAGCCACCCAGGCAGGCTGGTTGCGCCAACTAAGAGACTCAACCCCGTGGTGGCTCAGGCTTCCCGCCTGTGAGATACCGTGGATCGCATGGCCTCCCGGGGCCTTGGGGGGGGGTCCTGGGGGCCATGAAGATACTTGTGGATGGAAATGCCGAGCCCGTGGGGTCACCCCCATATGCGGTCCTGCAGCCAGTGGGGGGGGGGGGGGGGAGGCCCGGAGCTGGGTGCAGGAGTGTCCCGCTCAGCGTGGGGCCCGCTGGCTCACAGGGCGGGGCTGTGGGCTGTGGGGATGGACTCCTGCTCCCTCTGTGGTGCCCACACCTCGCCCTCCCAGCTTGCTCAGCGCCGCCCTGGGGCCGACCGTGTCACCAAACCTCCGGGTGGGTAGGCACCCTGAGCACTGGCCTCCGGCCTGTCCGCAATCTCCCTGTACCCAGGCTGCCCCCAGAGCACCCCTGGCCCTGGCCACCTCCCAGTACAGTCTTTGCTGGGTTCCTGCCCTGGTCTCCCCTCACCCCCACCCCCCTCCATCAAGCTCTCTCTCTCAGGAAAGTTCCTTCTGGCCCAACATTCCTCATCGCTGGTCTCTGGCCCACAGACTCTCGAGGGAAAAGCTGGTGTAGAATGTCTGACACGGTCCCTGCCGTCCCTCTCCTGTCCCCCAGCAGCCTTCCTGCCCCAGCCCTGCCCCACTCCTTCCTCGGCTGAGCCCCGGGGGTGGGATGACGGGGTGGCAGAGGGGCACCTAACCCCTGGGGCTTTCCTTCCCGAAAAAGAGGCAGGAGAATCCTCCACCCCGCAGCTCCTGGGAGCAGCATGGTCCCAGAATCCCCCACCCTCGTTATTTAAAGAGAAATGGGTGCTTTCTTCTGTCTCTCTCTCTCTCTCTCTCCCTTTGGGGTTTTGAAAGAAGAAAAACAGCTACGAATGAGCAGCCCAGTCTGCCTGCCACCGAGCGGAGTGAGGCGGGTTTCACCACAGACAGCCACCCCCTTGCCACCCCTCCACCCCTCCTCATGTGCTCGCTCACACTCTGTCTCTCCCCAAACGTGCGTTACAAACAGCGGCCATGGGGCCGAAGCTTTCTGTTCCGATCTTACATTTCCATGCGGGCCTCAGCCTCCCCACAGAGGTGACTCAAACCGGCCTCATTGCGTTCCCTTTGCCTTGTGTTCTGTAGAGCAGGTCCTTGGACCATGGCCTCACCGGGAGACTCCCTGCCGGGGGGGGGGGGGGGGGGGGGACCAGCTCGCTCACTAGCCCGAGCAGCAGATCCAGGCCCCCGAGGGGATGTCAGCGCCGTGGCAGGCCACGCCGCCTGTGGGGAAAGGAAGTCCAGGCGCATGCTGAGGTCTTTCCCCGGAACAGTTATAAATAGTGTGCTGGCAGGCAAAGGAGAAACATATAGACAAGGTAGCTGGCCCCGCTGTGGGTTACCAATGGCTGATTCATGGCACGCTGTCCACAAGGTTATAAATAAAGCGGCCACCACCCTGACCGGGCCTTGTGCTCGCCTTCCCGGAGCTGCACTTGCCTCCTGAGGCCAAGACACTCATTGTGACCCGTGGAGACACAATGTTTTCAGAGGAATGGGGGGGCATGGTGCCCGGCTCTCCACTCCTGCCTGCAGCCAATGGCTTATAGCATCTCCTGCCTTCTGTGACCGTCCTACAGGCACCCCACACGGAGGGCCTGCGAAGAGGTCTGGCCTATCCTTCCTTCCCCAGCATGCCTGGCACCACAGACCCATCGGGACACGCCCCACAGCCAGGAACCTGCCCCACATGGCCATGCACCCCGCCATGCCCCACTGCTGCTCTGCCTGTCTGTCCACAGGGCCTTCGTGGCCCTCAGGGCACGGGGGCGGGGGGGGGAGCTGAAGCCAGAGGTCCCGCTCCAGCTTCAGGCTACAGGCTGGGCTAGATCACGGACCCCAGTGAGCTGGCCCTGCGGGGCCCCAGCCCCCCGGGAAGAGGGAGTGGCCGGGAGCCACGCTCCCCTGGGCACGCAGAAAACCCAGTTCTTTTCTGGGGGGCTTCCCGCTAGGCCCGTGGTCGGCAAACCGCGGCTCGAGAACCACATGCGGCTCTTTGGCTCCTTGAGGGTGGCTCTTCCACAGAATACCTCAGCCTGGGCGAGTCTATGTTGAAGAAGTGGCGTTAGAAGAAGTTCAAGTTTCAAAAAGTTGGCTCTCAAAGGAAATGTCAATCGTTGTGCTGTTGATATTTGGCGCTGTGGACTCATGAGTTTGCCGACCACGGCCCTAGGTGGTCTGAGGATGGAGGTGAGAAAGACAGCCAGGCCTGGGAGAGACAGGACAGCCAGGTGGGACTGCCATGTCAGCTCCTGTGCTGTGGCCTGGGTGACCCCGGCAGCAAGGCCAGGCAGGGGGAGCGTGCAGAGCAGAGGGGCAGGAAGTTGGTGGAGCGGGCAGGGGTGGGCACGGGGTGGGGCCGAGAGCCTGCTCTGCCTAGGAAGTGAAACTCAGATAAATGGTGAGGCCCGGGGTGGAGAGCGGTTTGAGGTTGTGAAAACTGGAAACCAAGAGCCACCTGCTGCTCCAACGTTTCCCCGCCCCCCCCCCACCCACCCAGATGACTCATGAGGCCCCTGAGAAACAAGGCCCGTCTGGGACCGGCCAGCTGGACAGACTGAACAAGGGCCCAGCCCAGCCACCAGCAGGATGGCAGGGGGCGGTCCAGGAGGCCAGAGCCTGGAGAGGAGGAGAGGGGAGGGGAGGATCGGCCGAGCCTGGCCCAGCCCCAACTCCCTCCCGATCCCACAGAGGAAGCACAGCCGGCAGATGAGGCACCGGAGTGGGTGTGCCCCGAACCAGCTCCGGGAGAAAACCCAGAATCCCAGGAAGGTCTCCCTGGATCCTCATGGCCCTCCTCCCAGCGGACACGGAATTGCTAGAGACACTGTCACCACGATTTCTCAACAAGCCCTCGAGGCCTGGCCGTGTCACGATGTGTGAGCCCTCAGGTGACCTCACCTATTTCCAACCAACCAGCACACAAGCCGGCCGCCTGGTGTAGCTCAGGGGCCAGAACCACTAGGCGCCAGGTCGGCCATCCCGTGAGTGTGGCCTGTCCCTGTGTCTCACCACCTCTCACCGGCCCCCTTCTGCATTAATATGGATGCGCTCAGGGACATGCATGTCCATCTCAGGGGAGCCAGGCCTCATGGTGGAGTTCTCCACCAGGAACAGACCTTGGTCAAACACAGACACACAGGACGGCCATGGCTCCATGGAGGAAAGCGGGGACTTCCAAAGGCAGCTCAGGCCCACGGTTGTTAGTCCTCAGTCACATGGGGGGATGGAGGGTGGGGGGTAGGGGGTGCTCCTCCCCCCAGGGGCCTTTGAGTGGGACCTGCCACCATCCGTGCAGAATGACCCAACCTGACGGTCCACGAACCTGCTTTCAGACACACAAAACCAACCAGATGCACAAGGTCTCCAGCAAAAGAAACCACCTCCATCCATCCCAACCCCAGGCCCCCTGACAACTCCGAGTGCCCCCTGTAGGTGGCTCTTCACGCTCACCCAAGCCCCCTTGTCCCAAGAGAGCCAGTGTCCCCCACGAGGCCAGCGGACAGACGCCCGCCTCCCTCCCCTACAACAGACGCGTGTACAGAAGACCCAGCCCCTTCTCGGACCGTCTCCCCTCGAGATGCAACGTCTCGACTCCCTCGACAAGCTTTCCTTCCCAAGTGGTGAAGGCCCCATCCCGTTCCGGAGCCAGAGAGAGGCAGCAGGAAGAAGACTCCCTTTTCCTCTCATCAGTGCCATGGTCATGAAGAGCAACAACACGCCCAGGGTATGGAGCAGGCACGGAACGGAGCGCCCCACCTGGTCTCAACCCACGCTGACGAAGCCACATGGCCTGTCCAACATCACACCACTAGGAGTGGCACTCAGCCTGGTCTTTCAAACAACCCTCCTCACCCACAGGAGGGGGGGAGGGCCTACCTCCCCCACCCCTGGGCCCACCAGGCCTGACAGAGGACACGCCCAGCCTGTCCCCGTTTCATAATGACTCCATGTGCAGGCAGACAGACGGAGGGACGGATGCATGAGGGATGCTGCTCATAACCAGCACCTCCCCACCCCCAGGTGCACAGGAAGTGGCCGCTCCACCAGCGGAGGCGAGCAAGGCCTTCCCAGTTGCCGCCTGCTCTGTGCTGCCATCAACCAACCAGGGGGTCCCCGTCTTTGAAAGGGGACAGCCCGGCCCCTTGGGCCCCGTCGTCACCCCAGAGCCTGCTCTCCCTGGCACTGGGAAGCCCCTCTCCCGGAACACTCGGCGGGCATGGCACCTGCTCCCAGCCCCTGACGGAGAGCCACCCCTCTCCCCCATTGCATCAAAAAACAAATATGCACCCACAGATCCCTCCGCGAGCTGTCACTAGGAAGAGCTGGCCCTGGGGGTCAGTGAAGAGGAGGGGCTGTCTTCCCCTCACCCCCAGCACTTGGGCCTTCCTCCGTTTCCCAGCAGGGGTTCCGGGCCCCAGGGGGTGACTGGAGAGAGCCAGGGCTGTGCTGAGGTGGCTGCTGAGCCTGCAGGGAGGTGGGGGGAGGGGGGTGCAGCCCCCTCCCCCTGCCACCAGAAGGGAAGGCGGCGGCGAGCAGAAGGACCTGCAGACTCCGAGCCTCATTACCGGGAATGACTAAGTGACTGCGATTCCGGGGGAAACCCCGCTCGCTCGCTTCTGCGCGCTGAGGGCTCCAAACCCTCGCGTGTGTGGCTAGATGGAGGCAGCTTCCAGGAGCTGCTCCGCGGGAGCCCCTGCGAGCGAGCGGCCAGGTTCCGGGGAACCCTCCACCTGGGCGTCTCAGCCCTGGCTCTGCCCCAGCCCTTTCCAGCACAGCCGGCCGGCCGCCCGGCCCCGTGCGGGCTCCAGGCTGGGAATGGGGAAATCCGATCAGCACCTCCCAGGTTTTAGCGGCTGGATTTCAGCGAGGAATGTGACAGTCTCGCAGCAGCTGTGCCCCGCCTGAATCAAGCTCTATTTGAAACCTCCAACAGCTGAGCCCCTCCCAGCTCCAGGCAGCCTGCCCAGCCACCCCCTGCCCAAAATGACAAATAAGTGAGAAATGCGGCAACCGGGAGGCGCATGCACACACACACACACACACACACACACACACACACATGCACACCAACAAACTGGGGGTGAGGGATGCATGGGAAAAACCCACTTGCCTCGCCACTCCCCAGGTCTCCAAGCCTCTGAGCCCCCAGCAGGCAGAGCACGCACGAATCCACCTTCCTCAACGCCCACCGCCTCGGAGGCCGCGGTTTCCAAGCCCCCCCCCCCCCCCCTGGGAGGGTGCCCTATTCTCCATCTCCAGCCGGATGAGGCTGGAGCAGCGGGGGCCAGCTCCCCACTCCAGTGGGCGCTGCCGGCCCCATCCGCAGGCACTCACACACACACTCACCCTCATTTACCAAGAGGAGCGGGGGGGGGGGGGGGGGGGCGGGGGACCGGGGCTGCGGGAGGAGCAGAGCGGGTGCTTGGAGATGCCCGGGAAGCCTTGTCATCCCGTCAGAAAGAGGCGCTCCCCCCTCCCTTCCTCCCCCCACCAGCCTGGTGCCAAGGCGGTGCCCATCTGCTCTGCCCGGGGAACACCTGTAGCCATTTTACCAGGGGCTGTTCATAAGCAGCAGCAGGTTTATTCTGAGTCCTCTCTCCTGGGGGAAGAGCCGCTCGTTCCCTCCACCTGTATTTTTATCCCAGGCCCCCGGCGGGGAGGAGACGAGACCGGCCACCCGGTGCCTTTGGATTTGGCCCGGAGTCTCTCAGGGATGGGGAGGGAGATAGAAACTTGGGGGGAGAGAGAGAGAAAGAGAGAGAGAGAGAGAGAGCAGACACACACAGAGAGAAGGGACGGGCAGGGCATCCCTACCCCCCACCCAGACATTTATTTCTCTTTTATCCTCGGGAAAATGGAGCGGAGCGGGGAGTGGAGGAGAGGAGGGAAGTCGCAGGAACCAAGGCGGAGAGTAATTAATTGGTGCGTTAAGCTGCCGGGATATGCGTTAGTGACCATGAGCCGGGCGGGGCGGTGGGAGGTGGAGGGGGGGGGGCACGGGGCAGGGAGCAGGGAGGGTGATTTCTCAGAAGGGTTTCTTTAATCCTCCCCAACACCCGAGTCTGCAAATGAGAACACCGTGCACGGAGGTGTCCTCCCACCGAGAAAACCGCCGATGGATTCTCCCAGGATTAAGCAGCAAAACCACGGGAAGTTAGTGTTCCATAGAATGGAGCTACCCGCCTCTCCCCACCACCACCACCACCTCTCCCCCCAGCCAACCTCTCCATCACTCTCGCTATAGAGACCTATAGGTTTCCTTTTGTGCTAGGTATAAAGAGAAGCCGCAGCCCCTACCTTTGAGTACAAACCCCAAGAGAGCTCGGTCTCTATCACCATAACAACAATTCCAAACATCCCAAAAATCAGAGCATAGTCACTCAGCCGCTTTCTCTTTTCAAACAGGGCCCTCCTGTGTCCCAGCTTATAGCCAATGTTTTGGTTTTTCCGCTTGTTGGCTTTGGGGAAGGTGGTGCCGCTGGGGGCGGTGCCGGCGTGCTGGTGGTTCTGGGTGGCATTGGGGTGGTGGAGCAGGGTCTGGTGGGCATGGTTGTCCTCCCGGGAGGAGATGACGATCTCCGGAGGGTTGCCAGGGCCGAAGAGCTGGAGGGGCTGGCCCTCGGGCTCGGCCTCGATGAGGTTCCTCCGGGAGGCGCTGAGGCGGCTGAGGGGCTTCATGACCCCGCCGCTGTACTTGCATGAGCTCATGGCGATCTCGGTGAAGGGGTTGCTGTCCCGCCGGTGCACCAGGGGGCTGGCCTGCCGGTGCCGGCCGCCTCCACCGGGCCCACTTGTGGCTGTGGAACTTGGAGAGTGGCCAAGCAAGTGGTCACTGAGGTTGAGCTGGCTGCCTTGCCTGGAGGAAGGGTGGAGGGTGGCGGTGGAGTTGGACAAAGGGGGGGCCCTGAGGGCGGTGGGAGAGGAGTGGAGCAGGCCGGGGTGCACGGGCTGGCTCTGGAGTTGGGCGAGCTGAGACAGGGGATGCGGCGGCTGCTGCTGCTGCTGCTGCTGCTGCTGCTGCTGCTGCTGCAGAGGCTGAGGCTGCAACAGGGGTCCCGGGGGGTGCTGGGGGGCTGCTGGTGCTGCCGGCGCTGGTGGCGGCTGCGGCGGCGGCTGCTGCTGCTGCTGCTCATCCCCGGAGGATGGACAGGGGCACTTGGGGTCTTCATCCAAGTCCCCCACCCCCGAGTCATGGAAGTGCCCGGAAGTGTCCATCTTGGGGCCTGGCTGGATTCCCTGCAGCACCACCCCCCACCCCAAAGCCACCGTTGCTCCAGAGATGTCCTCACAGAGTGCCAGGCATCCAGCACTCCCACCAGAGTGTCTTGGCTCCCGTCCTCCTCCCAGTGGTGGCTCGCTCCGGCTCTCTGGGGCTGCTAGGAGTCCAGGCGCTGCCGGTCAAGAATGCATTGTACTGGGCAGGCAGGGAGGGCAGCGGGGCGCTGGCAGAGGGCAGGCGAGGGGGAACGGACTCTGCCCCGGAGGTGGTCCTCTGGAAGCATGCGAGGCCAGGCTCAGCTTCACTCCTCCTCGCTGGCTCAATAGCTTTGCTCTCCTCCTCCTGCCGCTGTTAAAGGGGAAGCCCCGCCCACCTATTAGCGGACGGGCTCATTGGCTTGGCTTCCCTCTCCCACCACCTCCTGGCCCCGCCCCCGCGCACGCCCCTCCCAGGGGGCGGGGCCTGCGCCCTCCGCTCCCGGCCCCGCGGCAGCCGCACCGGGCGGCTGGGAACTGTAGTCTGCGCTCCTCTCTCCGCCGCCGGGTCGGGAGCCGCCGTCCCCTTTCCTCCCACAGGTAGAACCCGGGGCCCCGGGACAGTGTACGGGCAGTGGGAAGGAGGAGCAGAGAGCCTCCTACCCGGGGTGGTGGGGGGGTGAGGGGGGCCGTGCACCCCGTTTCGCGGGCAGGAAGCAGGGAAGACAGACCGTTATCAGCGGCCAGGATGCACTAAAGGTTGTCTCACACATACTGTCCGATTGCACCCTCCCAACACCCTCGGATGTGAGCATTGTCACACGGGATGCTCAAAGACGTCGAGTGACAGCTACGAGGTCAGAGCAGAGGGGCCCTAGCCGGTGTGGCTCAGTGGGTAGAGTATCAGCCTAAGACTCGAGGGTCCCAGGTTCGATTCCGGTCAGGGGCACGTACCTTGGTTGCGGGCACATCCCCAGTAGGGGGTGTGCAGGAGGCAGTGATTGATGTTTCTAACTCTTTATCCCTCTCCTTTCCTCTCTGTAAAAAAAAAAATCAATAATATATATATATATATATATATATATATATATATATATATATATATATATATATATATATATATGAAAAAGAATCAGAAGGGCCCTGACTGGTGTGGCTCAGTGGATAGAGCGTCAGCCTAAGACTCTGGTGTCCCAGGTCCGATTCAGGTTAGGGGCACTTACAGCTGCTGGAGACTGCTGCTGGGTGTTTCTCTCTCATCGTGGATATTTCTGACTCTATCCCTCTCCCTTCCTCTCTGTATAAAAAAAAAAAATCAATAAAATATATTTTAGCAAAAGAAAGGAAAGCAGAGGGGACTCAGGCCCTCCTGACTCCGGGTGGATGAGCTCACCTGCGGAACCCCTGCAGGAGGTGTGCGCGTGCCCCCGCTATTTCTAACCCTCACATCAACGCTAGGAAACTATTGTTCTCTTTTTGCAGACAAAAGCTGTGGAAAACAACACAGAAAATCACTCATGTCACCAGCTTGTAATTAAGGGTGCTCTGCCTTGAACTCTGGTCAGTCTGCCCCTGCACCTCCTACACCATCTCCCAGGCTGCCTTCTCGCCATGGTGCTCAGCACAGGGGCTGCTCCGTGAATGTTGTCCAGATGATGGGTGGACAGGAGCCGAGGAGAGCGGTGCAGGAGGAGCCGGACGCCCCGAGGCAGGATGTGTGAAGCAGACCCCTGCTCCAGCGGGGTATGGAGTCACCAGAGGGCCTGGCAGGAAGACTGAAGACCCCCACGGTCACACCCCCACGGATCTGCCCCATGGGGCTCTGAGTCAGAGTCAGGAACAGCTGCTAGCTTCCCAGGTGCAGAGCCATCATCAAGTATTTATTAAGCTCCCACTGTGTGCAAGGGAGCTTGAAAGAGCTGAAAATTCGTTTTCATTTCTATCTGCAGCTTCTCCATCTCCCCCAATCCTCTGGCCAGCTGCTCCCTGGGTAGGAAAGGGGAAGAGTGGGAGCCATGCACACACACATACGTGCACACACACAGAGATACATGCATGCAGGAACATGCATGCACATAGGTGTGCATACACTGGCCCTCAAATATGCATTGGCCCACATACGTGGACATGCAGACACTCAGCGAGCTTCTAAAACAGCTCCCCTGAGTGGTGAGCAGCAAATGGCCAGATCAGGAAGGGGTAGAGCTCCCCTCAAACCAGCCCGTAGTACCCTCGGCATACCAGTCCTCACCTCCTCAACCCCTTATCCGCCCTGATGACCGAGGGGTAAATATTACAGACGCACAACTCCAGAAACCTGGATGATTGCAATAACTCACACATAATAATCTTGGTTGCTGATATTATTATCAATGACATCATTCCTTCTCTCACGACAAGTCACAGTGCTGGGACTTAGACACAAGCCTGGGGTCCCATGTATTTTCCAATGAACGTATTACACGCCCCCCCAACACACACACACACACACACACACACACACACACACACACACACCCCTTCTAGCATGCCCTGCCTTTCCTCCCCTCCCCTTCCACCTTCTTGGTTTCCCTCCCTCCGTTCCCGAACAGAGTCAGCTGTTTGGTTTCACTGCTCCTTATCACCAGTAGGCTTCATGATTCCTTAATACATTCTGGCTACTCTGTTGTGAAGAGCAGGCACGGGCTGTCAGTATTGGTTCTCAGTGCCAGGGCAGCATCTGGGCTGGGACAGGCTGTGCCCACTCCACCGCCATAACCTGCCTCAGCCTCCACTGGCCTTGCCCGGCCAGACTCTGCCTCCAGGTTTCCTGGCTGTGCCCGCTGATCCCAGCGGGAATGTTAGAGCAAGTCCCGTGATTGGGGATGAGAAACAGCTGGGGGTGGAGGGAGCGGGAGCAAACCACGCCTGAGCCAGAGATCAACCGGAGACTCACCTGGACACGGGCGGGAGCTTGGCCCCTGGTCACAGCCGCCCATGGGAGTGGGGAGAGAACAACATCACGGTCAGAACGTGGGCTCTAGAGTCAGACCCACGCGGGAGCCCCTCTCGGCTACGCAATAGCTGTGTGGCCACAGGCAGGATCCTCAGCTTCCCACTCTGTGAAATGGGAGCATGAGGGTCCCTACCTCAAGGGGTCTGGGAGGGTTTTAGAAGCATGCCAGGGTGCGTGGACATCAAGGTACATGATGACCTTGAAGCCCTCAGTGGTGTGCTGGAGCTGGCTGGTACTGGCTCACAAAAGCCAACTGCACACGTCTCTTCCAAGTCCCAGATCCATTGCTGTTACAACGACAGCTCGGAATCAGTGACGGTGGGAGTGTTTACACCACAGGCATTGGCAGACACTTCACAGCAGGGTTGGCCTTTCCTGGCGAGCCAGTGGTTAAACACTCAGTGGCTGTTAAACATTTACCCCACACTGCTGCCTCTTATCCCATGTTATCAGCCCCGAAATGTGCGCTCCGTCCTCCTCTGACCACCTGCAGAGCACTTCCTCTCCTCCCTCCCTCCCTCTCATGAGCACAACAAGCTTTGCCATGTGTTTGCCCTGTGACCTTGGGCCAATTGCTCAATCTCTCAGGATTTTAACTTCCTCAGCTCCTATGGATTAGCACAAACCAGGTACTTGGTTGCTGTGAAGTGCTTAATGGGTTAGCACAGGGCTCGGCAAACTGCGGTTCTCGAGCCACCTGCGGCTCTTTGGCCCCTTGAGTGTTTAGCAAAGGCCAGCGGAGGAGTACCCTAATTAAGTTCATAGCAATGTACCTACCTATATAGTTTAAGTTTAAAAAATGCGGCTCTCAAAAGAAATGGCAGTCGTTGTCCTGTCGATATTTGGCTTTGCTGACTAATGAGTTTGCCGACCACTGGGTTAGTAAATCAACTGGAGCCACTCAGCCGCAGGGCCTGATCATGTCAGCTTTTCCATCCCCCCTCTCCCTCCATCCCCCTCCTCCCCCGCTGCTCTCACGTCTCTGCCCACTTTGGCTGCAGGTCCAGTCCTCACTGTTGGGAAGCCCCCAAGGTTCTCCCTAGCCCCTAGCTAAAACCATGGCTCCAAAACACCAATGAGCTGAAACCGGCTTGGCTCAGTGGATAGACCGTTGGTCTGCAGACTGAAAGGTCCCAGGTTCGATTCTAGTCAAGGCATGTACATTGGTTGCGGGCACATTTCCAGTGGGGAGTGTGCAGGAGGCAGCTGATCAATGTTTCTCATCAATGTTTCTGACTTTCTATCCCTCTCCCTTCTTCTCTATAAAAAAATCAATTAAAAATATATATATATTGGATTGCCCAATTGAAAAAAAAAAACTAACGAGTTGGAGTTATCACCCATTTTGTAGATGAGGGAACTGAGACATTAGACAGATTAAAAACTTCCCCACAGGTACTAACTAGTAACTAGTGGCATAGAAAGACTCAAACCCAGATCTGTCTGACCCCCCGGCCCAAGCACTTTTCTGAAATACAGATCAATAGGATTCAGACTTAGTAACATGGGACTCACACAGCCAGCCCTCCTGGATGATAAAGAAGCACAGCAGAGAGTCCCGAGGTGTGGTGTAGACAATCGAGGTCATCGAATGCAGAGGGGAGGTGATGAAGGCTCTGGAGGCGGTGGGATTGGAGCCACACCTTGAAGGATGGGCTCCTCCTTCCCAGGAATCAGGCCACTTCCCTCTGAAAAGACGAAGGTTTAGGGGGTGTGGTGGGGTTCTCAGCTCGGAGAGTAGAGGGAAGGTGAATGAGGGCTCTCACCAAACCCAGGAAAGCGGAGACAGCCTTCGGCCATCCCAGCTCCATCTCAGCCCGCATGGCCCTGCCCTCCTTTCCACACTCACCCCTCACCACGTCCTTCTTGAAGCTCCAAAAACACCAGCTTCTTATGGTTCCTCTGATAAACCATGCTACCTCAGACCTCCATGCTTTTGCTCATGCTGTTCCTCTGCCTGGCAAGCCCTTCCCCTACATCTTCACCGACACATTCCTTTTCTGCCTTCAAGATATATCTCGTGGGCCGAAGCCGGTTTGGCTCAGTGGATAGAGAGTCGGCCTGCGGACTGAAGGGTCCCAAGTTCAATTCCGGTCAAGGGCATGCACCTTGGTTGTGGGCACATCCCCAGTGTGGGATGTGCAGAAGGTAGCTGATTTATGTTTCTCTCTCATCGATGTTTCTAATTCTCTATCTCTCTCCCTTCCTCTCTGTAAAAAAATCAATAAAAATTTAAAGAAAAGATATATCTCGTGGGTTTTCTTTCCGGGAAGCCTCCCTCAAGTTTCTCAAGTCCCGATTAGGGGTGCTTCTTCCATGGTTTCAGTACTTGATGCTCACCTCTCTCCCTATCTGTATTCCCCTAGACCCGTGGTCAGCAAACTGTGGCTCTCGAGCCACATACAGCTCTTTGGCCTCTTGAGTGTGGTTCTTCCACAAAATACCACGGCCTGGGCGAGTCTATGTTGAAGAAGTGGCGTTAGAAGAAGTTTCAGTTTTAAAAAGCTGGCTCTCAAAAGAAATTTCAGTCGTTGTGCTGTTGATATCTTGCTCTGTTGACTAACGAGTTTGCCGACCCCTACCCTAGACTATAGCCAACTTGAGGGCAGGACAATGTCTGCTCCATCGCTGTGTCTCCAGTTCTTGCAGAGAGCCTAGCATCTGAGAGATGCTTAATAAAGACCAATTGAACTGAAGTTGAAACCTGGGAGTGGTCATTTAGAAGCAAGTAAGAGGAAGTAGTAGTACTTGCCACAACAAATAATAACCACAATTTCCCCATCAGCAAAATGAATGATATAGAAAAGGTGATTCCTACAATCACTCAGCTTTAAAATCCCATAATCTGCTCTAATCAGTTTGGTTCAGTGGATAGAGCCTCGATCTTCGAACCAAAGGGTTCCAGGTTCAATTCCAGTCAAGGACATGTACCTTGGTTGCAGGCTCTTCCCTGGCCTGGGCCCTGATCTCAGCTTGTGCAGGAGGCAACCAATCAATGTGTTTTTCTCACATCAATGTTTCTGTCTTGCCCTCTCTCTTCCGCTCTCCCTAAAAATCAATGGAAAAATATCCTTGAGTGAGGATTAACAGAAAAAATAATGATAATAAATGAAAGAAATGGACCTAAGAAAAACAAGGCCTTTTTAAAAGTAAAATCCCATAATCTGTGATCTGTGCAACTTAGTGCCCCAAAGATAGAACTGGCTGGAAAGTAATGGTTTAAGAAAAGTAACGATCTGTGGTTTATATGGCTCTTTTCTCCACTAGGCTATGAACTCTGTATCCCCAGGACTGAGCAGGGTGCCTGGTCATGGAAACACCCATTAAAGGCTTATTGGGTGGATGGATAGATAAGTGGATGGGTAGGTGAGTGGGTGGATGAATGGATCAGTGGATGAGTATGTGGGTATGTGGGTGGGTGGGTAAGTGGATGGATGGATTGGTGGATGGATGGATGGATGGATGAGTGTATGAGTGGATGGATAGATGAGTAGGTGAATGGATGGATCAGGGATAAGTGTGTGGGTGTATAACTGAGTGTATGGGTAAGTGGATGGATAGATAAATAAGTAGATGGATGGGTGGATGAGTGAATGGGTAGATAAGTAGATGGGTAAATGGATGGATGGGTAGATGAGTAGTGGATGAATGGATCAGTGGATGAGTGTGTGGGTATATGGGTGGATGGGTAAGTGGATGGATGGATGGATGGATGAGTGGATGAGTGCATGGGTGAGTGGGTAGATAAATGGGTGGGTGAATTAACTTGTAAGCAATACTTTACTAATAAAAGCAACCTCTGTGTTTGCATAGCACTATAGTTTCCAACTACTTCCACTTAAAATGCTCCATTTGCCCCTTCCGGCAGCCTGGAAGGGAGGCCAGAAAGGTTGCTCCAGCCCTTACACTCTCACCCCCAATAAACACAGGTTTAAAAAGGTTTAAGTAACTCGCTCAATGTCCCCAAGTAGTTTGTAAATTTAAACCTGGATCTGTCTGACCTCCAGACTGTGCTCTTCCCCACTTGTGCTGCCTGGAACCCCACTCCCCGCCTCACTCCATGTTCAAGCCCACAAGTTAGTGCTGCCCCACCCCGAGCTTCCAGCCACCTCTCTCTGCTCTTCCTCCCCGATTTGACATTGTCTCTCTCTTCGGAATCCCCTTCGCCCTGGATCTCTCTGGGGACGTTTCTCCCCTCTTGCCTTGTACTGGCGCTGTCTGCGCATCTGACTTTCCCTCCTGCTTTTAATTTACACCATGAGCTCCTTGGTGACAGGAGCGTATGGTGTAAATTATAAAACACACCCACGCAGTGCTGCACCTCGCCCTGCACCCGAACGGGGGGCATTGAATCGGTGAGCGAGTGAATGAGTGAGAGTTCAGGTCACTTTGACCTGGGCCCATGGATCGACCCGCACCTACACCACTGGCCACAAGGGGCGCCCGTGGGTAAGTGTAGGTCTCGGTCCCAGCTTCCTTTGTCTGACTCCCTGAATGTCCAGACCCTGGTTTGAGGCCACTCATAATTTGTAGTAAATCTCACCCACCCTTCCCCAAACCACCACAGAACGAGCGAGGCAGCCCCACAGCACCCCCCCTCCTCCGCCTTCAGGCCACACGCCATCCGCTCGGGGCCACCTCCAGGGGCCGAGGCTTCCTGAGCCTCACCATATCACCGCCAGCACCCTGCTTTGCTGGCGAGAACAAAACAAAATTATTGTGTCTTGTCGGGGCCTTTCTATAAAGAGGGCATTCAGCCCAACATCCTACCCCTGGCGCTTCCACTGAGGGACTGCTCTGTGCACAGGTGGCCCCAGCAGCCAGCAGGCCAGGGCCAGCAGCCCCGTTCGATAGACGAGGAAACGGAGCTCAGCTCCAGACAAGACAACCGGCTTGTTCTCAGAGGAGGTCAGAGGCCGCACTAAACAGGTCTGTCCACTCAACGCACGGGTCACCCTCTCTGCTCAGCCACCGCCACTGGGTAAAAGAACCCCTCCTGCTGAAACCGGTTTGGCTCAGGGGATAGAGTGTCGGCCTGCGGACTCAGGGGTCCCGGGGTTCGATTCCGGTCAGGGGCATGTACCTTGGTTGCGGGCACATCCCCAGTGGGGGGTGTGCAGGAGGCGGCTGATCAATGTTTCTCTCTCATGGATGTTTCTGACTATCTCTCTCCCTTCCTTTCTGTAAAAAATCAATAAAATATATTTTTTTAAAAGAATACCTCCTGTCCCCATTCCTGTTCAGGTTCTCCATAAAACCCCCTCGAGCAAAAGGAATGGGTGGGCTTTCACAAGAACCGCTCTCTGGAGAAGTGTCTGGAAGAAGGGTGGCGATTCTGCTCTAAGACCCTGTGGCGTGCCAGGCAGGCTCTGGGCATGGAAAGACCACGCAGTGGAGCAGCCAGGCAAGGGGGACTGGGGCCAGGAGGGCCTTGGCTGGGAACCTGGCCCGTCTGGTTCAGCGCGGCCGTCTGGTTCAGAAGGTCCTGGTGGCTCCTGCCCAGCTGGCTGGGGCTCGCCCACCGCCCACCTGACGGCAGCAACCTGTGGAGGGTTAGTGAGGAGTGTGGCGACCTCTGCTGGTGGTCTATGCACATAGCTCTGCACTCCTGGCACCTTGGGTGCCACGAAGGGAGATCACAGTCTGCACCAGGCTTAACTTTCTGTCTCCTCCCCTGGAGGCCCAGGGACCACGTGTACCTGGTGCCAGGACTCACCTTTGTTACCGTTTTTGCAGAGGTGGCTCCTGGTTGGCAGCTTCCTGGAGTTTCCCAGCATTGGGAAAGCGGAGGCTACCCCCGTCAGACTACCCCCTAGGTGAGGCAGCTGGTTTGAATGAAGGGCTCAAAGGGACCACAGAGATGCCTCGGGACCCATTTTTTTTTAAATATATGTTTATTGATTTCAGGGAGAGAGAGAGAGAGAGAGAGATCAATGATGAGAGAGAATCATTGATAAGCTGCCTCCTGCCCACCCCCAACTGGATTGAGCCCGCAACCTGGGTATGTGCCCTTGACTGGAATCAAACCTGGGTCCCTTCAGTCTGCAGTCCGATGTTTTATCCACTGAGCCAAACCAGCTAGGGCAGGACCCATTCTTTCTTTTTTAAGTCTTTTTTTAAATGTATTTTATTGATTTTTTTACAGAGAGAAAGAGAGAGGGATAGAGAGTTAGAAACATTGATGAGAGAGAATCATCGATCAGCTGCCTCTTGCACACCCCCCACTGGTGATGTGCCCGCAACCGGAATCGAACCAGGGACCTTTCAGTCTGCAGGCTAACGCTCTATTCACTGGCCCAAACCAGCTAGGGCGGGACCCATTCTTATTAGCAAGAGAAGAACTCTCAGAGATGGCAGGTGACCTTCCTAAACGCACATGTGAGTTAAGAATAAAGCTGGTACCTGAGCCAGGGTCCCCGTTCCAGGGGTCTAGCATCTCTCAGCTGCTGTTGTACACCCAACAGCACAGCTCACCACATCCCCTCCTCCTGCCATCTCCCACGTCATCCAGTCCAAGCCCCCACCCCCACCCCCCGCTACCTCGCCACTCCGTGTCCGCTGCTGTGTGAGGAAAAGTTCCCTCTTGTGCCTCACCCACAGGCACCCTCAGCACCCAAGGCCCCGGAGCCCGGCCCTCTGAGGTGAGTAATGCAAGAGGGCTCACCTCCCTTCCTGTCTTTGTCTTCCTCCTCTCCCGGTGGAGGGGGAAGAGGAGGGTTGCTATGGACACGGCACTGGGGCTCTCCCTCCTCGGCAATAAGCCACGCTGCCCGCCCTGCTGGAGGTCCGGTCTCTAATTGCCAAGGCCTTGGAGGCAGCAGGCTGCCTCGCAGGAGGCACCAGGCAGCCGGAAAAGCCTGGGCTGCGGGGAAGGAGAGAGTGACAAGATGGAAATCACCCGGAATTGGAAGCAACAAGCTCGACCTATGTTTGGTGGGTTGACAGAACCAATGTCGATGTGGCCAGAATTGGAAAAGCAACCGTGTCTTATTGGACACGTCATCTCGGTGGCCAGCGTATCACCAGCAGGATGCCGAGGGGAGGGGCGGGGGGCGGCCCCCCGCTGCGGGTGTGAGCAGTGCCCACAGGAAAGGCCTGGGCAGACCTCCTGCTGTTATATAAGCACAGCCGTGCGCCCGGGCACTCTTCTGAGCTGGACTCCTGGCCACCCTGCTGCCCTGGGGGCAGAAGCGCCCCAACTCGATCGGTGACACAGCCCCCCGCCCCCCGTTTATCCTCGCAGGGGTTACATTGTGATCACCACTGCTGGTATCCCCAACGTGAAAACAGCGCCGTCCGCCCTCCCCCGCGAGGCTACCACCCTAGGACCATGGAGCTACCACCTCCAATCCGAACCGGTTCACGAGGACCAAAGCCGACCACCACTCTGAGCATCCCCACCCAGAGACCAGGGAGGACGCTGTCCCTGCCACGCTTACCCCCACCGCCGGGCTCTCCACCGTGAAGTCAGGGCATTGCCGCCCCTGCACGTGCCCCACCGCTGCCCACCGGTCCAGCAGAGCGGGTCACCACGACCAAGACCAAGACGCCACGCAGCCCCACGGACGCAGGGCCACGTGGACGGCGAGGTCCATTGGGAAACACACGTTCCCTGTTTCCTCCGGGAAGGACCCGCCAGAGCTCCCAGTGGCCACCATGAGCCTCTGAAGAGAGGGCCTGCAGGAAAGTGTGCGGGGCCCTCCCCGGCACTGAGCATACGTGTGGTGGAGAGGTGACTCCTGGAGGCTTTGCCTGTCTCCGCACGACCATGAGGAAGGCAGTTAGCTTCCCTCTGCCCTGACCCTCCCCACAGGCAGTAATCTAGACTAGGGAAGCCCATCTCCATCCCAAAAAGATTCCCGAGGTAGAGGTAGATCTAGATGTAGATGTTGATATAGACATACAAACACACATACCCATGTTATGTGTATATACACTGAGTGGCCAGATTGTTATGATCTCTGAGGCCCGGTGCATGAATTCGTGCATGGGTGGGGTCTGGCCAGCCTGGCCAGGGAGAGGGGACACCATGGGTGGTTGGCCGGCCTGCCTGCTGGTCGAACTCCTGGCCGAGGGGACAATTTGCGTATTAGCCTTTTATTATATAGGATATACACTGAGTGGCCAGATTACTATGCGTTCAGAGACCATGATAATCTGGCCCACTCAGTGTATATGTGTATACATGTATAAGTGTATAAAGAGATTGAGAAAGAAAGGTGAAGAACCCAAAAGCTCTCCGTTCAGTGATTGCAGTTGGTTTCAGTTTGTGCTGTTGTTCTGGAGAGGAAAGAGGGTGGACACCTTTGGTTGATGCTTGTGCCCCACGGGAAGGAGCCGTGAGCGTGAGCACGGGCGTTAGCCGTGCCCTGGGGGCCTGGGCAGGTCCCACTGCGGGGAGGAGCTGGTGCTCACTTTCACCGGAAGGACCCCTGCACCTTCTCGTCCTTGACCTCCGCAGGAGCTTGGAGAAAATGTCCACCCCAAGGCCAAGCTCAGGCAGGCAGCCTCCAGGCTGCTCCTGGCTGGGAGGTGGTGTCAGCCCCCTGGCTTCTCCGCCAGCGCCCTGGCTACGGCTGTTTCTGGAAGCAGCTTTGCCAGGCGATGCCCTAGGAGAGAGAGGAGAGACGCGCATCCGAGTGGCAGTGTGTCAGAGGCACCAAAAAAGCGATGGTGGGGGAGGCAGTGGAAGGCAGTGACTCAAAGCAGGTTCGGGATTATCTGCTGTTTCCAATTATCCACATCCCTCATCACCATGGAGAACTGAGCATTGGGTGTAGTTGCCTCCCCCTCCATGCTGTTGCTGGCATGGGAAATGTGATCTGTGCTTGGAGCGACTGCGGGGAGAAGGACTCAGAATGGTCTCTTTACAGAATTCTCCCCAGCACGGAAATGTCATTGAATACCTCCGCACCTGGCTCCTCTCGGCCCCTTTAAAAATAGCGGGGCCTTGGCCGTTGCAGCTCAGTGGGCTGGAGCATCATCTAATCCAAAAGGTGTGGGTTCGATTCCCAGTCAAGGCACATAGCCAGTTGCAGGTTCGATCCCCGGTTGGGTTGCATGCAGGAGGCAGCCAATCGATGTTTCTCTCTCACTCTCTCTCTCTTGCTCTCTTTCTCTCTCCCTTCCACTTTCTCTAAACATTCAATGAACATGTCCTCAGGTAAGGATTAAAAAAAAGAACAATAGTTGCCCTGGCCAGTTTGGCTCAGTGGACAGAGCATTGGCCTGCAGACTGAAGGGTCCCATGTTAGATTCTGGTCAAGGGCATGGACCTTGGTTAGGGGCACATCCCGGTGGGGGTGTGCAGGAGGCGACTGATGGATGTTTCCCTCTCATTGATGTTTCTGGCTCTCTGTTCCTCTCCCTTCCTCTCTGTAAAAAATATATATATATTAAAAGAAAGAAAGAAAGAAAGAACAATAGCTGGGGAGAAGAGAACAGAAAAAGCACCTGTGTGGTGCTCTATACTCATTTTTGGCCAAAGGAACTTCAGCTCAGAGAGGTTAAGTGACTTGCCCTTGACCTGTTACAATGCAGAACAACAGAGTTCGTGCTCCAGGGCAGAGCCATCTGACCCCCCTCGGTCCTCTCTCCGTGAATTCAGGCTTCCCTTATAAACATCGTGGGCCCAGCCTGGACCTCTCTGTCTATATCTGCTGAGATGCTTTTAGCGGCCAACAGAGAAAACCCAACTCTAGAGTTTCACAGACAAGGGCATTTATCACCCCACACGCTAAGAACTTGAAAGGGAGGACACTTCCAGGGGCCATTGATTTGGTGGCACGTAAGTTCTTTCTGACCTTCTACTCTGCCGTCTTCAGCATGTTGGCCACTCCCTCATCATCACAAGATGGCTGCCGCACCTCCAGGTATCGCATCCTCACCCTTCATAGTCCAGAGACCCTAGGGAAGCACTCCTGTCTTAGATCTCTTATTAATAAATAGAGGCTCAGTGCATGAAATTTGTGCACGGGGATGGGGGTGGGGATTGTTCCTCAGCCCAGCCTGCACCCTCTCCAATCTGGGACCCTTCAAGGGATGTCCGACTGCCCGGTTAGGCCCAATAGGATCGGAAAGCTTGGCTTCCTCCATTGCTGGGGAAGCCCAAGCCTCCTGCTCGCTCAGTGGCTGCAGCCATCTTGGTTGGGTTGATTTGCATAGTTGCTCCTGATTGGTTGGTGGTGTGGCTTGTGGTGTAGTAGTGGGCGATGGCATATTACTCTTTTATTAGATAGGATGAGAAAACTGTCCAAAAAGTCCCTAGGTTTTCCTCCACATGTGACTGGTCAGAAATGAGTGACATGCTCAGACCTAAGCCAGTCAGTGGCCAAGGGTGGGTGGGGTTACCATGATGGCTTGATGGAGGCGGGTCTTCCTACGGAGCAGATGTTGGCCAGAGGAGTGGGGACTCAAGGAAGCAGAGAAGCAAGTGCTGCACCTGCCACACCAGCCAGAGGCCCAAGTGCACCCCGTCACAAGGATTCTTGCCCCCCTGGCAGCTCTGCCTGCGGACCCTGAGGATAAGTGTCAGTGCGGCGTCCTTGGGACTCAGATAAGAAGGAGCGAAGCACCAGCTCGCACCAAAATGAGAACCACCTGCCTCATTGTGAGCTTGCTTATCTGGAAGACACACACGACCGGCCTCATTGGCGAGATCCAGGAGAGAAATCTCATTAAAGATGTCCTCTACCACCTCCCAGGGCAGCCAAGCCTTTCACAACACTCCACCGGCCGCGCAGGTGAGGGACAGCCACCCAGCGCCGCGGTCTTTAATTTCCTGTAGGAAGCTGATGATTATCTGTCTGGAAATGTTTCTGCTCGAGTAGGGATCTGTGAGAGCCAGCACGAACGAGCTCTTTCTACTTCCACGCTACAAACTCAGACTCCTTAGACACAGATGCTTGTCCTGGAGGCCAACCAAGTTCACGGTGTCCCACTACCTCTGCCCTCTCCAAACACCCTCACAGGCAAGCTGGGGCTCCCTGACATGGAGAAAATCTGAAAATGGGCAAGAGAGCAGAAACCAGTGTGGCTCAGTGGATAGAGCATCGGCCTAGGGACTAAAGGGTCCCAGGTTCCATCCCTGTCAAGGGCATGTACCTTGGTTGCGGGCACATCCCCAGTAGGGGGCATGCAGGAGGCATCTGGTCGGTCTTTCTAACTCTCTGTCCCTCTCCCTTCCTCTCTGTAAAAAATCAATAAAATATATTTTTTTAAAATAATAAAATGGGCAAGAGAGATGAGAAAGAGAGAGCGAGAGGAAGGTGTGAAATGCAAGAGAGACAGGGACCCCGTCAGAGAAACAGAAGGAGGCAGAGTGTGGTCAGGAGATGAGAGAGAAGAAGAAGGAAGAGAAAAGAAGGAAGATGGATGGGGCAAAGAAGGAGAAATGGGAGAGAGGGGAACACTGAGACACAGAAGGGAAAAAGAACTAGACAGACAAGACAGCCACTTTTCCAAGGCTTCTTGTTAAGGCCAGTATTTACCCCTGGGGTTTCCTGGGTAATCTTCTTGCAGCGAGTCGCTTGCTTTCTGCGTGAGGACAGAAACCCAGGGGCCACGCGCTGTTTCCCCAGCCCACAGGATCCAGATGTTTCCAGTTCCTGGACTGAGCAGGACGGATGGGTTCAGGGTTCGTTATTCCAAGAGGCCTTGAAGAGGCGTGACTTTTAGTTCAAGGCGAGGGAAGAGACAAGCGGGACTCAAAGACGTGATTCTGACGTTGTGAGCTTAGGCCTTTGAACTCACAGCTGACTCTCTTCTGAACTCACTTCCTGACTCCCATGGCTGAGATGAAGGCATCTGTCCATAAACAATCCACTGTCCTACCTTCCTCTTCGCACACGTAGGCATCTCCAAAAATAACGCTCAGCGGGCGCAGGCTCCGTGTCCCTGCACTTGCTGCCCAGAGAACACATTCTTCCTTCCAGGCCCTGTTCTGACAAACCACTCCTGTGCGGCTTCCCGGACCCCACCATCCCAAACGGGTCAGCTGCTTCTCTGCGGTTTGATCTCCAGCAACTTCCACTGAGGCCCTTTTTTTTTTTTTTAAATATATTTTATTGATTTTTTTTTTTTTTTTTTTTTTTTTTTTTACAGAGAAAAAGAGAGAGGAATAGAGTCAGAAACATCTATGAGAGAGAAACATCGACCAGCTGCCTCTTGCACACCCTCTACTGGGGATGTGCCCGCAACCAAGATACATGCCCTTGACCGGAATCAAACCTGGGACCTTTCAGCCTGCAGGCTGACGTTCCATCCACTGAGCCAAACTGGTTAGGGCTGTTTAAATTTATTTACTTTCCGGAATTTTCACAGTAAATACTCGCTCCTTATAAAATGATAGGAAAGAGCGCTATCTGGTGTGGCTCAGTAGTTAGAGTGTTGCCCCAGGCACCAAAGGGCCACGCGGCACATCCCTGAGGTGTAGGTTCGATCCCACACCCCAGCAGGTGCGGGAGACATCGGTGTTTATCTTTCTCTCTCCACACCTGCCCCGTCCCACTCTGTCTAAAAATCAATAGAAAAAATAAATATTTTTTTTAAAGTTAGGAAAGGCTAAAACCCAATAAACATTGTTAATATTTGCCATATTGCAGTCTTTTGCTATGCGTTGTTCTCCCTACCACTGAGATGACAGTGCGTACCCGTGGATTTTACAGAAGCGGTCATTAGTGTGTACCTGGTGTTTTATTTCTGCTTATTTCATTTAAAAAAAATCTCACAGGTACATTAAATCCCATCTTATTACTACAGCAACATGATCCCACCTCCTTGACATTTTAATTAGACAACATCATGCTGTCCCATCACATGTCTCTAGTTTGCTCAGTCCATTCACTATTCTTTTTTTTTTTTTAAATATATTTATTGATTTTTTTTTTTTTTTTTTTTTTTACAGAGAGGAAGGGAGAGGGGGTAGAGAGAAATACCAATGAGAGAGAAATACCGATCAGCTGCCTCCCCCACACTCCCTACTGGGGATGTGCCCACAACCAAGGTACATGCCCTTGACCGGAATCGAACCCGGGACCTTCAGTCTGCAGATCAATACTCTATCCACTGAGGCAAACCAGCTAGGGCCATTCCCTATTCTTGATCACTTGTCAGTTTCTGGCCATGGTCAGTATCAAGGCCCCAAACCTCCAGTAAGGAGGTATGTGTGGTTGGGAACAGTATCATCCATGGACTCTGGAAGCGCTGTGTCTCAGCCAGCAGATGGCAGAGAGGATGATGGGTGCTGGCAGGCTCTGTAGGTGGCTGTGGTGGCAGTGGCACCCCGGTGTCTGGATGCATGTGAAGTGTGTGCGCTCGAGGGGGCCAAGGCCAGGCCTGTCTTACTGCCATGATGCACCTGGAGCCCAGCACAGGGCCTGACACAGGACAGGTGAGTGAGTGAGTGAATGAATGAATGAATGAATGAATGATGCATGGCTGGGTAAATGGATGAACTGTGCTCAGATTCCTGGGCAGTGTCTCTGGCCTCCCCGACTATAAAATGGAGCCCCCGGCCTCTGGGGAAATCCGGGAGTCATGTGCTAGTGGCAGAAAAGTGTCCCAAGTCCTTGGACTAACCAGGCTGCCCTGCAGCCAGGCCAGGCCCCCAGCTGAGCGGAAAATGGCGAGGAACGGTGATGAGATGCTGAGTACAACATCCCCCAGCTCTCCGTGTTGTGTTTCTCTCTCACATTTCTACTCGTGTGCTCTCCTTCTCTGCTCTCCTCTGGGGTGACTGCCAGGGGAGTCTGCTCCGGCGGATAACCTGCTGAGAGAGGACATAGCAGGAGCAGCCCGTGTGCTAGCCACTCAGCCGGCAAAGCCGGCAGCAGCCGGAGCCTGTCTGCCCAGTTGTTCACAAACAGTCCTGGGGCCCTTGCTGGGCCCAACACCCAAGAACTAGAGGTGAGTAGGACATGATCTCACTCATCTAGGGGAAATGGTGAACAATATAGACTGAGGAACAAGAACAGACCCAGCGATAAGGAGCCATGGGTCAGACTGTTGGACCTCAAAGGGAGGGTGGGGACAAAAGGGAGAGATCAACCAAAGGACTTATGTGCACTCATATGAGCCTAACCAGTGGTCAAGGACAATAAGGGGTGTGGGCATGAGTGGGGGGGATGAGGGATTGGAATGGGGGGTTGAGGACAAATATATGATACCTTAATCAATAAAGAAATTTGAAAAAAAGAATTAGAGGTGAAAAATAGGTGTGTTCATCTTCCAGGAGTTCACCTCAGGTCCCAAAGACCTCTGGGTTTGCTTCCAAAACCATCCCCTGGGCCGGTGCCCCCCCCCCCCAGCCAGAGCCCCGTCACCCCCAGAGGAGAAGAGCCATCCTAGCACCTGCTTCTCCCCGATCCGGCTGACTCAGCCCCAAAACCGCAGCATCATCCTCCTTTCCCTCCACTTCTCCAGCCCAAGTCACGACACGAACACCGCCTGGCTGGTCCCCTCCACCCCTCCAGTCCTCAGCCCCTGCCCCCACGTGGAACAGAAAGGTCTTTGGAAAACGCAGATCTGCTCCTATTGCCCCAAAACTCTGCCCCAAACTCCGTGCCGGCTGCCCGGAGCTCCCGGGATAAAAGCCGAAACCCTCTCAGTGGAGCACACGGCGCTGCCAAGCCCACCTCGCTCTCCTCCCCTGTGTCACATGCACCACTCCCTCCCGACTTCTGTACGCCCGCCCCACCAGCTCCCCCCTCCAGCTCCTCAAAGCACCGGTGACCTCCCCGCTCAGGGCCCTCCCAGGTGGTAGCCCTCTGCCCGGACTGCCACCAGCACCCCCTCTCCCCATCTTCTCCATCCGACCTCCAGCTCTTCCTCGTCCCTACCGTTCCCAGGAGCATCCCGCACTTCCTCAGGAAAGCCACCCCTCCCTCAGACTAAGTCAGGCCCTCGGTTACTCATTCCACTCGTGCCCCTCCCCCACCCGGGCCTCTCTCCCCGGCACCGTCTCAGGGGCAGCCAATCCCTGAGGAGCTGGGACGGCATCAAGCCCGGAAAGCAGGTGGGGATGGAGATGCTTCCCATGGTCAACCTGAGCTGAGCCTGAAGGATGATTCGTGAGCAAACAGGGGGGCAGAGATGAGAAGATTTGCACTCCAGGGGGAGAGAGAACGCTCTGGAGAGCTGCTTTGAAGAAACTGTAAATTATCCCGCCAGCTTGAGTTCCCGTGAGAGCACTTTAAGAGAGGTGGCTGGAGAAATAAGTAGGAGATGGGGGAGAAAGGTAAAGGAATGGAGCGCGTTAAAGGATTTAAGCCGGAGGGTGACCTTATAAAGGATTTAAGTTTGAGAGAGCGACCTTAAAAAGCACCCTCTGGCTACAGAGCGAGAATGGATGGCTGCAGAGTCTACAGGTTGGAGATAAGGAAATCCATTAAGAGGCTGAACCGGATTCCAGGGAGCTAAGGAGAGCCTGAACGAAGGCCGTAAGGAGACGGAGGAGGGAGAGACGGAGGTCAGAGAGGCAGTTGAAGGTAGGATGGCAGGGCGGGGTGACAAGCTACATCTGGGGTTAAGGGAAAGGGCCATCCCCACATGCCTGTCTTGAGCAGCTCAATAAAGGAACCTTTGCCGAGACGAGAAATGCAGGCGAGAGATCAGGGCACGACGGTGATGCACCACTTATTGGACTCGCTGATTCCAGGGTCCGTGGGGCAAGGCCAACGCACGTGCTCAGCGGGCCTGGAGCTCAGGAGAGAAGCCGGAAGGGGCTGCAGTTCGCCAGGCGCTGGAAATGGAGCTCGGTGCGCAGGAGTGTCCACACCACGGAGGCCTCAGGAGGGATGTGCCGGTGCCGCATGGACCACAGAGAGGCTCTTGGCCCATCTGCACGAGCCCGGAGCCTCCGGGGCAGTGCTGCCCGGCCTGCGCTCGGGGCCAATGGCGGGCTTTGGGAGGAAGGTGGGGGAGGGGGGTAGGCCTGGCTGCAGCGGGAGGTAATGGTCAGGTTGTGGAAGCCTAGAACGCCATGCCAGGAACTCACAATTCAGTCAGACGTTACTGCGCAGCTATTGAAAGGTTTAATCAAAGGTGTGCAGCTACTGGAATCCCCTTGGCCTGTGGTCTGCAAACTGTGGCTCTTTGGCTCCTTGAGTGTGGCTCTTCCACAAAATACCACGGCCTGGGCGAGTCTATGTTGCAGAGGTGGCGTTAGAAGAAGTTTAAGTGTAAAACATGTGGCTCTCCAAAGAAATGTCAATCGTCGTCCTGTTGATATTTGGCTCCGTTGATTAATGAGTTTGCCGACCACTGCCCTTGACCAAAGACGGGTCCTTCCTAGATCAGAGGAACAGAATGGAGACTCTAGAAATAGGCCCTTACACATGCAGACTGCTGATTTTCTTTCTTTCTTTCTTTTTGTTAATATATTTTATTGATTTTTCACAGAGAGGAAGAGAGAGGGATAGAGAGTTAGAAACATTGATGAGAGAGAGACATCGATCAGCTCCCTCTTGCACATCCCCCCACTGAGGATGTGCCCCCAACCAAGGTACGTGCCCTTGACCGGAATCGAACCTTCAGTCCTCAGACCGACGCTCTACCACTGAGCCAAACCGGTATTGGCCAGACTGCTGATTTTCAACACGTGTGCAAAGGCGTTCAGTAGAGAAAGGGTGGCCTTTCCCACAAACGATGCTAGGACGACTGGATATATATACGGTATCTGCATAAAATATTAAATTTGATCCACAGGGGACGCAGCAGCTGTCGCGATGCTGATGCTCCTCTTTCAGGAGGGGGTGATGGTGGCCAAGAAGGATGTGCACGTGCCTAAGCACCCGGAGCTGGCAGACCAGAGCGTGCCCAATCTTCACGTCATGAAGGCCATGCAGTCTCTCAAGTCCCGGGGAGGAGCAGTTTGCCGGGAGACGCTTCTATTGGTACCTGACCATCGAGGGCACCATACCTCCGCGATTACCTGCACCTGCCCCCTGAGATCGTGCCCGCCACGCTGTGCTGCAGCCAACCTGAGACTGGCCGCCCAAGGCCCAAAGGTCTGGAGGACGAGCGACCTGCAAGACTTCCACACGAGGGGAAGCCGACAGAGACGCCTACAGACGGAGGGCTGTGCCCGCTGGTGCTGGCAAGAGAGCGGAGGCCGGGGCTGGGTCAGCAGCCGAATGCCAGTTTAGAGGCGGATTTGGTCGTGGACGTGGTCAGCCAGCTCAGTGAAGTTGGGCGGGTTATTTTGTGTTGAATAAACTTATGGTCAGAAAAATAAATAAATTTGATCCATATGCAAAAATTGACTTTAAATAGATCACACACTTAAAATGTAAAACGTAAATCTATAGAACTTCCGGAAGAGAACATAGGAGAAAACATTCGTGACCATGGGTTAGACTGGGGGGTTTTATTGGGGTTGCATTGGATCTATGCTGGAAGCACAGTCCATAAGAAAGATTAAAAAAATGATAAGTCGGACTTCATCAAAATTAATAAGAATTGGCCCGGCCGGCCGGCATGGCTCAGTGGTTGAGCATCGACCTAGGAACCAGGAGATCACAGTTCGATTCCCAGTCAGGGCACATGCCTGGGTTGTGGGCTGGATCCCCAGTAGGGGGCATGCAGGAGGCAGCCGATCACTGATTCTCTCTCATCCTTGATGTTTCTATCTTTCTCTCCCTCTCCCTCCCTCTCTGAAATCAATAAAAAAAATATTTAAAAAAAAAATAAGAGGAGCTGAAACTGGCTTGGCTCAGTGGATAGAGTGTTGGCCTGCGGTCCGAAAGGTCCTGGGTTCGATTCCGAGCAAGAGCATGTAACTTGGTTGCGGGTACATCCCCCCAGTAGGGGATGTGCAGGAGGCAGCTGGTTGATGTTTCTCTCTCATCCTCTCTTTCTTCCTCTCTGTAAAAAAAAAAAAAATCAATAAAATATATTTTAAAAAACTTTTTTAAAAAATAAATAAGAGGAATCTGACGGCATAAAGTACCATGGAGTAGAGTGGCTCCTGAAGCTCAGTCATTGAGGATAACAGGTTCTCTCTATCACTCCAGTCCATTTGAACCGATTTTCCTGTGTCACCTGCAATCAAAAGCACGCTTACTGATGCAGGTGCGTGGAAGAGGGCCACGCAGTGTGTCCGGCTGCAATGAGGGAAGCCTTCCCAGAGGGGAGGTCACTGAGCTTTGCTTTCCAGGATGAGTAGGAGCCAACCAGGAGGCAAGAGAGGTAAGAAAACGGAGGCCACATCTGTCAGGCAGCTGGGTCAGTGCCTGCGGGACCCTCAGGTGTCCTTGCGGGCCAGGCTTCCCTCTAGCCCTGCTGCCGGAACCCGGCCGCTCAGTTCCCCCTCCCCACGCATCCTGCACCCTCATCTCCACTCACCGGGCGGCAGCTCACTGCCAGCGAGAGGAGATATCAGAGCCGACTCCTCCCGCCCGGGAAATGGAAAGAACCCAGAAGGGCTCTGGAGAAAACCTATTAAGCAACAAAGAACGTACCCAGCTGTCGAGGCGTCTTAAGAATTTTAAATCACGCAGCCTGCCTTCCGAGCGGCTCTCCCTGCCTGCAGGGCCTCTCCGTGTCAAGGGAGCCTTGGAGACCGGTGGGTCGGACACACTCCCAGCCTGAGCACACCTGGTCCGTCTCCCCTGCGTGCCTCTCCCTCGCCAGCCACAGGACGTGGACAGCAAAATCCGTAATCATACCCCGCTCCCTACTCCACACCCCCGCCATGAGCACAATGACTCTCCTTTCCTCTCGAACAGCAATCCTTTCCCCCTTGGGCCGAGATTAAAACCCAGCCTGAGAGTGGCCTGTGAGCTTTGCATAGATAAGTGTTGGCTGTGCCGGGCCGTCTGGCACATTCTCTCCTGGGAGCGCCATGGCCACCGGAGACCCAGGTGAGGCTCCCGGCCCCGGCAGCAGGGGGGACTGGAGGCTCCAAGAGGCGGGATGTCGTGTTCAAGGTCACGAGGCTTAACCTCTGGACCCCTGTGCTGCCTCTCGTCTGGCCTGAGGATTCTCAGATCATCGCCTTCCCGGCGCCTCCCGGCCTGCCCGGCAGACCGCAGCCGGCCTCACAGCAACAGAGCGTGCTGTCCTCCCCGATCCCGGGATCCCTGGTGGCCGTGCCAGGGCTCAGGTGCCCGCGGGAGGCCTCGGGCAATCACTCGCGTGTCTGAGCCTTCAGCCCCACCGCGTGCCTGCAGGTCAGCCGCCTCCGGGCACAGGGGAATCAGCCGGGGTCACCGTGTTCCTCTGACAGGCTGGCCTTCACCGCGGGCCAGCCGGCAAGGAGACAGCCCCGGCACACACACACACACACTCACATGCACACACGCACACACGGGCGCATGCACACACACACCACACACACGCACACACTCACATGCACACACACTCACACACACACACACTCACACACACACTCAATGCACACACACACACTGGCCAGGGCAGAGACAGCCCCCAACACACACACACACACACACACACAAACACACACACTCACACACACGCGCACACACTCACACACACACACTCACTCACACACACGCACACACACTCACACACACACTCACTCACACACACCCTGGCCAGGGCAGGGCCGGAGCCGGGTGGGAGCTGAGGGGTGGGGCTGACCTAACAGCAATCTCAGCACAAAAAAAAAAAAAAAAAAAAAAAAAAAAAAAACGGTGAAAAGCCAGGTGGGGCGGAAAGGGTCAGGGGAGGCAGCTTCCCGCCTGCCCCGTGGGAACCGGCAGAGCCTCCCGGGGCCGAAACCCGCCGCCTGCTCACAGTTTCCATCCTCCTCCTCCTCCTCCTCCTCCTCCTCCTCCTCCTCCTCCTCCTCCTCGGCGGCCACGCTTCCTCTCCCACAGGGTGCCGCCGCCGCCTCCGGGCCCGCCTGCCCCAGGCTCCTAGCCTGAGCGCGCTCTGCCCAGCCCGCCCGGAGCGGGTCACGGTGGGGCTTCCTGGACGGGGGGAGGGGGCAGCGTGGCTCTATTCCACCGCGCGTGCCCCCTCCCTGCCACCCTTCCCCCGTTCGGATGCCGGAGGAGGGCAGGAACAGAGCTCTGGGCCTGGAGACAGACGGACGGACGGACAGAGGCTGCCCCTGAGCGAGCGGCTGGAGCAGGGACAGGTCCATCTGCCACGCGTGCCCGGGGCGCCCAGCGCCCTCTCCGGGAACAGACCTCTCCCGTCTCCAAGTGACAGCTCATCCCTCCCCCCCGGCCTCCTACGTTCTCACCACCCCGGCGACCTGCTTCCTACTTCCTGGGAGACACCTGGTGCACTCTGACCCCCAGAACCCCCATCTGTCTGCCACGAAACCACGGGCTTCCCCACGCCAAGCCCGCCCCTGTGAGGAGGGGAGGGCTGCTCCAGTAGCTGTCCCAGGTCCACCCTCCTCCCGGGCGAGGCCCTGCACGCACCCTCTCCCCCACATCCGTCACGACTTTTCTACCGAACCTGGCAGGCGGTTAGACCCCGCTGAGCGAGGGCCATGGGCCAAAGACAGGAGGTCACGGGGTGGACAGGCCTGGGCGCCTGGCAAAGGGCAGGTGTAGGGTGGGACCTCGCCTCCACGTGACCTGTCCTCCCCTCGCACATCGCTGGCCACGCAGGATGGATGCCCCAGAGGTAACATCTAAGCTCAGTTGTAGTTCAGCTCCAGGCCCAGAAGAGCAGCCAAACCAGACCAGGCCCCATGGCTGCCGTGAGGACCAGCTGCACCGGAGAACGGCCCCTGCCCAGCACTGCCCAATCGGTGGAAACCTGGATCCCGAAAGGATGCAACGGATTCTATTGGGATTCTCCCCTGGGGGCACCCCTGAAACCCCCACCCATAACACCCACACCTCCTCCCCCTCCGTCTTTTACCTCCCCCGTCCTCCCTTCCCTCCTCCCCCCCCCCCAGGCACTTTACCCTTAGCTCCCTCACCCCAAGCTCCAAGGGCCCTTCCCACCAGCCTAACACCGCCTACAACAAATCCGCTCATCACTAAAGATGCTCTAGCCTCCCCATCTTTAAAAATCCTCCCGCAACCTCATACTCCCTTCCAGGTGCTCCCCATGGCTCCCCTATTCCCCCCCTGCACCCCCCCCCCCAGCGGCTGCAGGCCCGGACTTCACCCCTCAGCCCTCATTCTCTCTGCAGCAGCCCCACTGAGACCGCTGGGTCAGGAGAATCCCGGCTCCCCAGTTGCCATCACCTCCATCGGTAATTTACCCGGCTGACCATTTCCTCCCCGTGTCACATTCCTCTCTTCATTTCTACTCCACATTTCCCCGATTTGGCTCCCGTCCCGCCTCCAAGGCCACTCCTTCTCAGCCTCCCCCTGGCCGCGTTCTTTCTCCTTTCTGGGCCTTTTAATGCGTGAGGACCCCTCCTCCTGTCCATACAGTCTTCCTAGGTGACTGCTTCCCACCCTAAGGTTTTAAATCTCATCTATAGCCGAAACCGGTTTGGCTCCATGGATAGAGCGTCGGCCTGCAGACTGAACGGTCCCAGGTTCGATTCCGGTCAAGGGCATGTACCTCGGTTTCGGGCACATCCCCAGGAGGGGGGTGTGCAAGAGGCAGCTGGTCAATGATTCTCTCTCATTGATGTTTCTAACTCTCTATCCCTCTCTCTTCCTCTCTGTAAAACATCAATAAAATATATTTTTTTAAAAAAAGAGAGGTGTTTTAAAAATAAAAATAAAAATCTCCTCTATATGTTTATGGCTCCCAAACCTACATTTACAGCAGCGAACCCTGGGTCTCCCCGGAATTCTAGGCTCACCGATGCCCTGCCGACAAGACAGCTCCCGGTGGAAATTTAACAAGCGCCTCGAACTTCGCCTTGGGCCGAAGAGAACGCTGATGTGCTGCCCCTGAATCTATTTCCCCCGGAGTCCTCCCCATCTCGCTAAGTAACACCACCGTCCGCCTATTCGCTTCTCTCCGTTTGCACGCCCTTCACTGAAAACAGAAATCTATCCTCAGGTGAGGATTTAAAACACACGTGAATACTGTCCCAAGAATGCTGATCTAGTAAAACACACACAGGCCCCTCCTCCCTCAGAGCGCAGCTCAGCGCTGGCACAGGGAGGCACACCCCTAAGCATCCTCTGTGTGCCTGACACCCCCTCCCCTGTGGCCTCCAGATAAAGACAACTAAGCCACATGCCAAGACGTGGTGTCGACCGTGGCCCTGCCCGTGTCAGCGATGAACCTGCTTTGTTCGGAGGGCAGGGGAGACTTCGGTGGAGCAGTGCTCAGGAAAAAGAAAAGACAAGTTAACTCGTTTGTGAAATCCTTCCTTCCAGACACAACAGCAGAACACCCTTCGCCAGCAGGCTGGCTGTTCCCTTCCTAGCTTCCCTTCCCCCTTCAGTCAGGGAGCGTGGAAGTGCTCATGTGTGCACAGAGTATGTGAAGTGCTGCACAGGACTGTGGAGAAATATCTTCAGCATGACCTCATTCACATAGCCCTTACATGTGTCAATGTGTAGGTCTAGATGTTAAATGCATAAAGCCTGATAGGTATTATTTCCATTGGCCATCAGGTGGCTGTTGAATACTATAATTAAAAAGAGCCCTAGCCGGTTTGGCTCAGCGACGGAAAGGTCCCTGGTTCAATTCCGGTCAAGGGCATGTGACCGGGTTGCAGGTTCAATCCCAGTAGGGGGCATGCAAGAGGCAGCCCATCAGTGATTCTCTCTCATTGTTGATGTTTCTATCTCTCTCTACCTCTCCCTTCTGAAATGAATTTTTAAAAATATATATATATTTTTTTAAACAGTTGTGGGTTTTTGCCCTGGCTGGTGTGCTCAGTGGTTAGAGCGTCAGGCCAGGCACAGAGGGTTGTGAGCTCGATTCTCAGTCAGAGGTATGTACTTGGGTTGTGGGTTGTGCAGGGGGTTTTTTGTTTTGTTTTGGTTTGGTTTGGTTTGTTTTTAATATATTTTATTGATTTTTTACAGAGAGGAAGAGAGAGGGATAGAGAGTTAGAATCATCGCTCAGCTGCCTCTTGCACACACCCTACTGGGGATCATGCCCTTGCCTGGAATCGAACCTGGGACCTTTCGATCCGCAGGCCGACGCTCTGTCCACTGAGCCACACCGGTTTCGGCTGGGTTGTGCAGGTTTGATCCCCACCCGGTGGATGCAGGAGGCAACCCATTGACGTGTTTCTCTCACATCAATGTTTCTCTCTTTCTCTCTTTCACTCTCTAAAAATCAACGGAGAAAAAATATCCTCAGGAGAGGATTAACCACAACAAAAATAAATAGCTGTGGTTTTTTAAAACCCTCACTGAGGACAAGTTTTACTGATTTAAGAGAGAGGGAGGGAGAGAGATGGGTGGGGGAGAGAAACAGTGATGGTTACACCCCCCTGGGGCTCAAACCCGAAACCCAGCTTTGTGCCCTGCCCGGGAATGAGACTACACTCCAACCACTGAGCCACACCCGCCAGTTAGTTGTATTTTTATAAAAACATGTTGTAAGATTTAATTAAATGTTCATAAAAGAAAACCTATTGAAAATCAATTTTAATATTTTATGTGCATTTACTTCAACTTACATTTTAATGAAAAACATTCAAATTCTGTGGTTTTTTTGCAGTGTTCTTTGTACTTTTACCGTTTTTTCCACAACCTTGTGGAAAAGTATGTAGTAATTAAAGAATGACATTTATCTTTATTACGTATCCAATCATCTTGTCTCATTAACAGAACCCCCAGACACAATAATAATTAAATCCAATCCATACATATGGACATTTTGCTAACGCTGCTGAGTTATACTATTTTCCAATGTTGTCACTGTGTAGGTGTATGTGTCAAAGCAGGAGGTCAGTGTGCTGGTTTCGCTTTTACGTTTAAATATTCAGACATGAGGTCTGCGGGCCTCTCGCCCAGCCCCACCCTGTGGGCAGCCCCACGAGTTGTGCCTCCTCTCTCGGAGGGAGACAGAGGGAAAGCAGAACAGAGAGAGCGACCGGGCTGGGAGGGGGCCCCTCCTGGGCCCATAGGCCCTGAGGCCCCTCCCACCCAGCTGCCGAGGAAGGGGGGGCCCCATGTCCCAGCCCACCTACAGAGGAAGGAAGGGGGCTGTAACCTGGTGACACCCGCCTCCCGGACCTCGATCTTCCTTCCCCAGAATGAGGAGCCCTGCCAAGAGAGGGCGCTCGCGCTCTACCACCTCAGGCACAGCCCACCGACACTTGCCGTCTGTTAGCGGGAGGGACCCTGACAGACACAGGCCTCTGACCTCCTGCTGCCCTCAGTCCGGTGGACGAGGCGACAGTGTGACCACGGAGCAGCCACCCTGGCCCCTCTGGCCTGATGGACAAGCCGGTTACACGGCTCTGGCCTCAGTCTCCCCACCCCCCACCCCCACCCCGGGAGGTGTGAGCGCCTCCAGGGGTCCTGCCCGTGCTCCCCTTCACCCAGTGTCGGTGGAGATGGGAACAGAAGTCAAATTTGGAAGTGATAGTGGAGGAGAGGGGAGAGGGAGGAGAGGGGGGAAGGCATAGCGGGCGTACATAAACTAAAATATAATAAAGAAGTGAAGAGGTAGCCGCCCCTCCACTGCCCAGGCCATGGGGACCCACACCATGTGGGACACTGCCGTCACCGTCAGCCCAGTTTCTGACAGAGAAAAGAGGAAAGCCACCAAGGATGGGTGCAGTCCCGTGTGTGTGTGTGTGTGTGTGTGTGTGTGTGTGTGTGTATGTGTCCCGCTGGGGCCTGAGCGGAGACTGGGTGAGGCAGGGTCAGCTGCTGTTTGCAAGCCTGTTCAGGAGCCACACTTCTGAAGGTTTCAGGACAATAACCCCTGAGGGGCTCTGCCCCCCCCCCCACCTCTCGCCTCTGTCTCTGTCCAGGACCACCACTAACAAGGACACCGACGTACCCAACGCCTGTTTGTTCACCATCGACAGAGAAGATCGACACCAGGAAGCACTGAGTCACAGCTGTGAAGGGCCCTCAGGTGCTGTGTGCTGGCACGGAGTCCCCACCCCCTGGAGCATGGAGCATCCTCCTGTGCAGACCACGCCAGACCATGCCAGACCACACCGGACCACACCAGACCATACCAGGCCACACCAGACCATGCCAGACCACACCGGACCACACCAGACCACACCAGACCACGCCAGGCCACACCAGACCATACCAGACCACACCAGGCCACGCCAGACCACACTGGACCACACTGGACCACACCAGACCACGCCAGGCCACGCCAGACCACACCAGACCACACCGGACCACACCGGATCACACCAGACCACAGCCCCGGGGCCGTCACCAAAGCCCTCACAGACCTCCCTAGCGCACGCCCCGCTGAAGAGCGAGCCCAGGCGGCCATGGAAGACCGGCCAGCAGGAGCTGAGAGGGCTGGAGGCCGTCTTGCTTGGCCAGTCCCCACCTCCCACCCCCGCCCGTGCCCTTCTCCACCGAGCGGAGGACAGTGGTTTCCCCGCTGTGGCCTCCTTGGAGTGTCCCAGACCCCTCACCCCGACACCGCTGTGGCCTGGACACAGATTCTGTCTCATCTTCCGAAAAGGGTGGGGTAGGAAAAGAAAAATATACAAATAATAACTCGAACTCCTGGTCAAGACCGCCTCTTCCCACATCCTCATCAGCATGACAGCTGAACTCCGGAATGACCGTCCATCAGAGCCCCCTGACCTCGAGCTGAATGCAAGTCCTACAACCACAGAATTAAAGAAGCCACATCCAGGGGAACGGTCTGGTCCCACATCCATGTGTGACGGACACACCGGGAGGGATGGCTCGGTTTCAGAGGTCCCCACCGGGGGAGCGAGTGTTCCCAGTCCCACACCAGGCCCTCCGCCTAGGGCTCCATGCCAGAAAGTCCCCATCACTAAGCAATAAAACGTCCCCATAGCCGAAGCCGGTTTGGCTCAGTGGATAGAGCGTCGGCCTGCAGACTGAAGGGTCCCGGATTCGGTTCTGGTCAGGGGCATGTGCCTTGGTTGTGGGCATATCCCTGGTGGAGGGTGTGCAGGAGGCAGCTGATCGATGTTTCTCTCTCATCAATGTTTCTGACTCTCTATCCCTCTCTCTTCCTCTCCGTAAAAAATCAATAAAATATATGTAATTTTTAAAAATAAGAGTAATGATGGGATGGATACAAGGTATGTACAATACGTAGACACGTGCTATAAATAAATAAATACATGCATGCATACATAAATACATAAACAAACAGCAAAAGGGCCACTCAGATGAACCGGTAAAAGTGAAAAAGGAAAAAGTGTAGAAGTTTGTGGAATTCCTGCAGTAGGAAGGAGCCAGCTTGTGAGACCTGATGTTTAAGTGTTGGGTCATTCTGCTGGCCAGTGGCCTCACAATGATCTACGGTGGAGCGTTTACACTAGAGAGAGAGTCAAACACCAAACATCAGAAAGCCGTTGTTTGGCCATTAGCCAGCACACCACTGCACATACACAGGCAATGCAACCACAGTCAGCATGCTGTTGCTTCAGACACACTGTCCTCATCCCAGTGAACGCAGGCTGACTGCTGTAAGACAGTAGTTGGGAGGCCCTGTAGCTCCCTCACACTTACAGAACGTTCCCATTTCTACAGTGATGGAGACTATGTGCCAGGCCTCCCTGGTGGAGGAGTGAGGGAGCGCACACTATGAGGTGCTCTGAGGGGGGAGGTCCAAGCCCGCCCACTGGGAAGGGCACTTCAGGCAGAGAAGGCTCGGGTGATAGGACAACTCTAAAATTCCTCTGTAGCTGAAACCGTTTGGCTCAGTGGATAGAGCATCGGCCTGTGGACTGAAAGGTCCCAGGTTCGATTCCGGTCAAAGGCATGTACATTGGTTGTGGGCATATTCCCGGTAGGGGGTATGCAGGAGGCAGCTGGTCAATGTTTCCAGCTCTCTCTCCCTCTCCCTTCCTCTCTGTGGAAAATCAATAAAATATATATTTTTAAAATAAAATAAAATTCCTCTCTAAGAATTGGCTTTGAGGAAGTTTTAGAGTTGTTACATTACAAGTACCACTTATTCTAGCAAAACAAAACAAAAAGACCCAAAACTGGTTTGGCTCAGCGGTAGAGCATCGGTCTGTGGACTGAAAGGTCCCAGGTTCGATTCCGGTCAGGGGCATGTACATTGGTTGTGGGCACATCCTCGGTTGGGGGTGTGCAGGAGGCAGCTGGTCGATGTTTCTCTCACATCGACGTTTCTAGCTCTCTATCCCTCTCTCCTCCTCTCTGTAAAAAATCAATAAAATATATTTAAAAAAAAAAAAGAAAAGAAAGAAAGAAAAGAAAAAGACAAGTACATCACTCACCCTGTCCCCTTCACCAGACTGTAGCACATTTCCTTTGACTGTTTCCAAAACCCAAACCTGCTTTCAGGAGGGGGAATCTGCCACCCGAGACCAGCTCCTCCAAACAGAGGATCTCCAGGAGACATCGATGGCAGCGGCACTCCGAAGGGTCTGAGCCCAACACCCACGGAGTCGACCTGAGGCTGCAGCGGGCAGCGGGCGCGGAGTGTCCAAGGCCATCTGACTTCCCGTCTCATCGCTCAGGCACGCTTTACGGGAAACACCAAGCACCAACTTCTCTCTGCTAAGACGCGTCCACATTCTGCCTTGGAGAATGCCAAAATTTGAATTTCAAAAATGAAGAGGGAGAGGGTGGGAGGATCCAAAAGCTTCCAGACAGAAAAAAAAGGAGGTTGCCTATAAAGGAACAAAAGTCAAGGTGACCTGAGACTCTGCAGCATTAAATACTGTCAGACGTGAAACCAGGTCACGGACCCCATGCCGGCCAAGTCACTGCAGAGGTAACAGCCTGTCATTCACTCATGCACAGCTCAGCAATGCATCACCCCCATGCCCTTTAAAAAATATATAGATAGATAGATAGATAGATAGATAGATAGATAGATGTATAGATGTATAGATATATAGATGTATAGATATATACACATATATATAGATATATATACATATAGATAGATAGATATAGGTATAGGTGTAGGGTAGGGGTAGATATATAGATATATAGATAGGTATAGGTATAGGTATAGGTATAGGTTTATAGATATAGATATAGATATATAGATATAGATATAATTTGAAGGCACATCAACTGTCTGGAGAGGAGTTAAAATACGAAATTTCAAGGTGGAGACGTTGAGGTATCATATTGTTACAGAAGACTGGAGAAAAAACAAGCCACGCTTAGAGAAAGGGAGTTACGTTTTATTATGCACAGGCCCAAGAAAAATGTGTCTTTCCAATTCCGCCTCCCCCCCCTCCCCTCACGGAGGAAAGCTTTCTATGTATGCTTTTCCTGGCTCCTTTGTCTCCCAGATTTGGAAGGAGACTTCCGGGCCTTCTGGGAAGGGGCCATGCCCTGCCCGGGGGTCGGTCGGGCAGCTGCGTGGGCTCTCTGGGCACGGACATCCACTGCCCTCTGACCCAAAGCACGCCGGCTCCCTTCTCTGAGCTGAAGGGGCTCTTCCTGCCCACGCCACAGGCTGGCTTCGAACCATCGGAACGGCACCTACAAACCGTGCGAGGCGGCCTACACCCCGGGGCCGTCCCCGGCCTCCGCCGAACAGAGCTGCCAGGGCTCACAGGAGCCTGGCTCTCGGGGCCCCTCGGGGATACCCTCGGGGTGCCTGCTGCGGGAGCCTCTTTGGGGGCCATCCCAGGGGAGGGGACCCTAGGACCCCGACGCTGTCTGTGACACGAACAGCCCTCCCGCCTGCCCGGCCCAGGCCCAGGCCAGCCTCTGAGGACGGGTTCCAGCCCAGGAGCAAGGCAGAGCTCAAACCCACCGCCACCGGGACAGCCGAGCCCCGGGAGCCCACGGGCCGGGCCGGCGCCTGGGAGGGGAAACACGGCCAGCGCACAGCGCGTGCCCCGAGGAGGTTTATTCGTGGCCACACTCCTGCCCAGAACAAGGGGCCGCAAGCATCCTGATGGGGGAGCGAGGCCACCACGGGCTGCCGGCCAGGCGCCCACGGAGATGGGGATGTTCCTGCCTCCAGCACCGCCCTTTGCCCTTTCAGTCTCCTCCCGAGAGGCCGGGCAGCCCAGTCCGTAACGAAATGAGGTCCTGGCCCCACCGGTGTGGCTCCGTGGACAGAGCGTCAGCCTGCGGACTGAAAGGTCGCCGGTTTGATTCTAGTCATGGACGCACGCCTGGGTTGTGGGCTCCATCCCCAGTAGGGGGCGTGCAGGAGGCAGCCGATCGATGATTCTCGTCATTGATGTTTCTCTCTCTCTCTCCCTCTCCCTTCCTCTCTGTAATCAATAAAAATACATATTTTATAAAAAAAGAAGGAAATGAGGTCCTGGCCCCACTGATGTGGCTCAGTGGTTGAGCATCGACCTATGAACCTGGAGGTCATGGTTCAACTCCTGGTCAGGACACATGCCTGGGTTTCGGGCTCCATCCCCAGTAGGGGGCGTGGTGCAGGAGGCAGCCGATCGATGATGCTCATCATTGATGTTTCTCTCTCTCTCTCTCCCTCCCCCTTCCTCTCTGAAGTCAGTAGCCAGGTATTCAAGAAGAGTTATAGTTCCTGGAGGCTCCTTGTCTGGTCTGACACGTGCTGGGCCCAGACCCTCGGGGTGCTCCCCGTTTGGCCAGCATCAGCCACCCCGCCGGCCGGTCAGCCCCCGTCCCCGCCGCGGCTCCTGTGCGCCCAGAACAGCTAAAGCCTGGAGCGGGCGAATCCCAGCAGGGTCTCCAGCTGCTCCTCCAGGCGCTGCCCGTCTCCGTCGTTCTCGATGACCCAGTCGAAGGCCCCAAAGGCGTCCAGGCCACACTCAGACTCCCCGTCGTCCACTCCTGCGGAGGAGGCATGGCGGGGTCAAGGGTCAGGCCTGCTCCTTCCAGACGGGCACGGGCGTGGAGTAAGGCGACCAGACGTCTCGCCAAAAGCGGGACGTCTGGTCACCTTAGCGTGGAGGCCTGCTGGCCTAGGCAGGGCACCCACGCCCGGCCTCTCCCCTTCCACTCCAGAGCCAAGCCCCTCCCCACACCCACCCCACGGAAGGTACTCCCCGACCCCCGGGAACGCCCCGAAAGCAGGTTCAGGAGCCCGGGGCCCCCTGAGCCCTCAGAGGGCGCCGCTGACTAAACTGTCCACTGCGGCTTCCTACAGAGGGCGAACTGGGCCCCCTGAACCACAGACCACCCAGAAGGGGCTGTCACTCAGTGTGACGCTCATTGCTCCTGCTGTCTGTCCCTGAGTCTCTGTGTGCCACCCTCGTTGGAGGGGAGAAGGGCGCTATGGGCATCACCTGGCCGGTTTACGAGCGAGGTGCAGAGTGTTTAGCACAGGCCGGCCGTGCTGGGCGCCGGAGAGATGCACGGCCACCGGGAGGGGCTGTACCCACTGGATCTGAACTTCCCCGAGTCCCAGTGAGCGAGGGCAGGGGGGGCCCGGCCTGCACCTCCGCACTGCACAGAGCAGGTCCTCGCTCAGCTCGCACCACTGAGGCTGCCTCCCTCGCGCAGCAACCTCTTGCTCCCGCCCCCCACCCTGCCCATCAAACAGGCCTGGGTTGGGGGTGGGCCCTCGCCACTCCTCCAGGAGCCCACTGGCTTAGAGAGGACAGCCCGCCCTAACTGGATTGGCTCAATGGATAGAGCGTCGGCCTGCGGACTGAAGGGTCTCGGGTTCGATTCCGGTCAAGGGCATGTGCCCTGGCTGCAGGCACATCCCTACGAGGGGGTGTGCAGGAGGCAACTAATCAATGTTTCTCTCCATCTATGTTTCTGGCTCTCTACTCCTCTCCCTTCCTCTCTGTGAAAAATCAATAAAATATATATTTAAAAGAAAGAAAGGACGGTCCAGTGAGGGCACCCGCCAACATCACAGGGAACCTCTACTCCCTTCCCTCCCCCCATGCCTGCCCCACCACTCCCCACTTTCTAGCCTGGGACGCTCCTGAGTCTCGGATTCCCTTTCCTAAGCCCTCGCTCACTCTCCCACCCCTTCCGGGAGGAGAGCAGGCGGCCGAGCACATGGGAGAAGGCAGCCAGGTCTGCAGGTGTGTGGTGAGCTGTGCACCCGGTCTGCAGGTGTGTGGTGAGCTGTGGCCCGGTCTGCAGGTGGGAGGTGGGCTGTGCACCTGGTCTGCAGGTGGGTGGGGAGCTGTGGCCCGGTCTGCAGGTGGGAGGTGGGCTGTGCACCTGGTCTGCAGGTGGGTGGGGAGCTGTGCACCCGGTCTGCAGATGGGTGGTGAGCTGTGCACCTGGTCTGCAGGTGGGTGGGGAGCTGTGACCGGGTCTGCAGGTGGGTGGGGAGCTGTGCACCTGGTCTGCAGGTGGGTGGGGAGCTGTGCACCCGGTCTGCAGGTGGGTGGTGGGCTATGAATCGGTCTGCAGGTGGGTGGTGGGCTGTGCACCCGGTCTGCAGGTGGGTGGGGAGCTGTGCACCCGGTCTGCAGGTGGGTGGGGAGCTGTGCACCCGGTCTGCAGGTGGGTGGTGGGCTGTGAATCGGTCTGCAGGTGGGTGGTGGGCTGTGCACCTGGTCTGCAGGTGGGAGGTGAGCTGTGCACCCGGTCTGCAGGTGGGAGGTGGGCTGTGCACCTGGTCTGCAGGTGGGTGGTGAGCTGTGCACCCGGTCTGCAGGTGGGAGGTGGGCTGTGCACCTGGTCTGCAGGTGGGAGGTGAGCTGTGCACCCGGTCTGCAGGTGGGAGGTGGGCTGTGCACCTGGTCTGCAGGTGGGTGGTGAGCTGTGCACCCGGTCTGCAGGTGGGAGGTGGGCTGTGCACCTGGTCTGCAGGTGGGAGGTGAGCTGTGCACCCGGTCTGCAGGTGGGAGGTGGGCTGTGCACCTGGTCTGCAGGTGGGTGGTGAGCTGTGCACCTGGTCTGCAGGTGGGAGGTGGGTTGTGCACCTGGTCTGCAGGTGGGTGGGGAGCTGTGCACCTGGTCTGCAGGTGGGAGGTGGGCTGTGCACCTGGTCTGCAGGTGGGTGGGGAGCTGTGCACCTGGTCTGCAGGTGGGTGGGGAGCTGTGCACCTGGTCTGCAGGTGGGAGGTGGGCTGTGCACCTGGTCTGCAGGTGGGAGGTGGGCTGTGCACCTGGTCTGCAGGTGGGTGGTGGGCTGTGCACCTGGTCTGCAGGTGGGTGGTGAGCTGTGCACCTGGTCTGCAGGTGGGTGGGGAGCTGTGACCGGGTCTGCAGGTGGGTGGGGAGCTGTGCGCCGAGCCCTGGGGCAGAGGCTGCAAGCGGCTCACCTGGCGTGAACGCCCAGCCCCGTCGCTGCCGGGTCTGCTCAGAGGCCACCACGCGGACGGTCTGCGCCGCCGCCCCGTAGGCCTCCCGGAACCACTGGATGTCGGACACCCGCCGCGTGTCACTCACCAGCTGCAGGGAAGGACACAGACAGTGACCAGCAGGACGCGGTGCAGGGAGCACGGAAAGGGTGCTGCAGGGAGGGGAGGGAGAGGGGCAGACCCAGCCCTCCTTTGGATAAGCAGGAGCGCAATGAAGTTGCGGGGGGGAGGGGGCACACGAAAGAGCCCAGGCCAGCTTACCCCCATTCCCCTTATCACCCAACCAGCTGGGACAGACATCGCCTCCGCCTCCTCCAGGCAGCCCTCCCTGATTGCTGCAGCCTGCAGCTCACGCTGCCCACGCTCTGTCATTGTTACACGTGTGTTCGGGGGCCGTGCTGGTCATCGCTGGGCTAAGGAAGAAGCCTCGGGCTTTGCAATCAGTTCAAATAGTTCAGTGGTTGGCAAACTGCGGCTCTCAAGCAGAAGTTTGCTGCTCTGTTGACTAATGAGTTTGCTGACCACTGGGTAAGGCATTATCCTTACCCAGAAGTTTTGACTTCAGATTAAAGACATTAGTACATTATATATATATTTCCTTATTGATTTCAGAAAGGAAGAGGTAGAGATAGAAACATCAACGATGAGAGAGAATCATTGATCGGCTGTGTCCCGCACGCCCCCCACTGGGGATCTAGCCCACAACCTGGGCATGTGCCCTTGGCCAGAATCGAACCTGGGGCCCTCAGTCCGCAGGCCGACGCCCTATCCACCGAGCCAAATTGGCTAGGGCTATTAAAATGGCTTTTACGTGTTTTTCCCTAAGGCAGCGGCCGGCAAACTCATTAGTCAACCGAGCAGCAAACCGCGGCTCACGAGCTGCAGTGAGCCGACCACTGCGGCTGGTTCAACACACTCACTTCACAGATGAGCAAACGGGGCCAGAAAGAGACCCTCGTAACTCTACCCCCGCACCAGTGCGGGCAGGAGGCTGTCCGGGGGAGGGCTGGGCAGGGCTTGGGCCACGGGAGGTGGCAGCGCGGAGGGAGAAGGGGACACATCTGAGTCTCACCCGGGATCGGGAGGACTGGGGGAACGGAGTTTCCTGCTGCTGCCCGCGGCACCCTTACCCAGACCGGCTGGGCCACGCCCTCCACCACCTTCCTGCAGAAGAAGCCGGGGTCCGCCTGGCGCCGCGCCTCGCCCCAGAGGATCATGTCCCGCCGGTAGGACTCCTTGTAGGCGCTGGCGTCCAGGAGCCTCTGGAAGTTCAGGCCGTGCTCCTGCCCAAGGCACAGGAGACCCGATGTCCGATGTCCACGCCCGGCCTCACCCTCCCTTCTCCCACCCCCCTCCCCCAGGACAAGGCAGGGCCCAGGGGGTTTCCTCCAGGACAGAGGCCTGCAAGGGAGCAGGCTCTGGAATCGGAGAAATCCCAACCACAGACAGAAGCCACGCCGGCCGAAACCGGTTTGGCTCAATGGATAGAGCGTCAGCTTGGGGACTGAAGGGACCCGGGTTCGATTCCGGTCAAGGGTATGTACCTTGGTTGCGGGCATATCCCCAGTAGGGGGTGTGCAAGAGGCAGCTGATCAATGACTCTCTCTCATCAATGTTTCTAGCTCTCTCTCTCTCTCTCTCCCTTCCTCTCTGTACAAAAATCAATAAAATATATATTAAAAATCCTGTTCATCTTTATAAAATCCCCCACGGGGTTCAAAAGTCAAAAGATAGAGGTGCACGTGCAGTGAAAACGCCCCCTCCCGCCACGTGCCCAGCCCCCAGCGCCCGCCCTGACGGCCCCGATGGCACCGTCTCTCCGGTGCCCGTCCCAGCTTTCAGCTCGTCTGAACGGTGCTTAGCACAGCGGTCGGCAAACTCATCGGTCAACAGAGCCACATATCGACAGGACGACGACTGAAATTCCTTGTGAGAGCCGAGAACCGACTTCTGCGCGAGGGCCACGAAGGTTCAATCGCACCGTACGTACGTGCGCGCCCACACGCGGTGTTTTGTGGAAGAGCCACACGCAAGGGGCCAAAGAGCCGCACGTGGCTCTCGAGCCACAGTTTCCCGACCACTGGGTTAACACAATGCAGGCTCCCATAGATATTGGCTGCATGGCTGGCAATGGGAGCAGATGTATTTACCATCTTCCCCTGATATTATACAGCATCCTCTATCCACGGTTCCAAATCTTGTTTGTTTGTTTCACTTAATAATACAGCCTGGCAAACCATGCAACTGAATGTCAGGGGAGCACCCCTGGGTGTGGCACCAGCTGAGGCCAAGATGGTGGCCTGAGGGAGAGTGTGTGTGTGCAGGCGCTCACTAATCCACCTCCACGCTCCAGCCTTTCCTGCATGCCCTTTTTCTTTTTCCTTTTTTCTTTTTATTTTTTTAAATATATTTTATTGATTTTGTACAGAGAGGAAGGGAGAGAGATAGAGAGTTAGAAACATCGATGAGAGTCATTGATCAGCTGCCTCTTGCACACCCCCTACTGGGGATATACCAGCAACCAAGGTACATGCCCTTGACCGGAATCGAACCCGAGACCCTTCAGTCCCCAAGCCGACGCTCTATCCATTGAGCCAAACCGGTCCCTGCTCTTTTTCCTTTTTTATTGATTTCAGAGAGGAAGGGAGAGAGAGAGGAGAAACATCAATGATGTGAGAGAATTATCGATTGGCTGCCTCTTGCATGCCCCACCCTGGGGATCGAGCCCACAACCTGGGCATGTGCCCTTGGCTGGAATCGAACCTGGGACCCTTCAGCCCGCAGGCTGACGCTCTATCCATAGAGCCAAACCGGCCAGGCCTGGCAGGGCTGGAGGGACTTTCCTGAACCTGCCCTGGGGAGGGGCCTGACGTGAGAGAGGCCACGGGAAAGAAGTGCAGGTTGAAAATGCCCCAAAAAAGTCCGCTCACAGGAAACGGAGAGCTGCGCCCCCCCCCACACACACACACACACACACCCGCCAGCAGCGGTCACAGGGATCCTCCTAGCGCCTCAGACGACAGCCACAGCCACCGTGCCAGGCGCTGGCTCCTTCCCGCCCCCAAAGGTCCCGTGTCACCGAGAGCCGCCTCCTTCCTACCTGGGCATACTGCTCCTTGAGAGGGCCGGAGAGCCGCAGGACAGCGCAGACGTCCGCTCCGAGTCTGTGGGACAGAGACCCATGCCCAGTTCGCTGGGTCTTCCAGGCCCAGAGTCCCAGGTAAAAAGGAAAAACTATGGTGGCAGCGTGGTGTTCTGGGTAGATGCTTTCCTGCTGGACCCCTGAGCCCGTCTCCCAGCCGAGCTGGGGGGGTATTGCAGCCGCAACCGACTCGGTCACCACAACAGCCGTCATTCATTCATTCAGTCCAATGTACCCAGCCAGCCTCTGACTGTGCTGAACTGTATGCTCACAGATTCTCTCTCTCTCTTTTTTAATATATTTTATTGATTTTTTTACAGAGAGGAAGGGAGAGGGATAGAAAGTTAGAAGCATCGATGAGAGAGAATCATGCTACCCAGGTACATGCTCTTGACCGGAATCGAACCTGGGACCTTTCAGTCCTCAAGCCAATGCTCTATCCACAGAGCCAAACCGGTTTCGGCTGTTTTTTCTGTTTTTTGTGTTTGTTTGTTTTTCTTTTCAGAGACTCGGTTTCTGCATCTGTGAAATGGAGACACTAATACTACACAGAACCCTAACAAAGAGGTTTGGAGGATTAAATGAGATCATATATTACTATAAACACACAGCCTGGCTCATAATAAAGGCTCAATTAAACCCCAACTAGTAGATGGTGTGCTGAGCCAGGATTTTTATGTCTTTGGAGCCAGACTCAATCAGAGCCAGACACAATCCTTTCCCTGCAACTGTTTCCATGCCTGTACAGGTGAGCTCCCAGCCCTGTCGCTGGGTTGGGAACGGAGTGTAAAAAGTGCCTTAGTGCCCTAGCTGGTTTGGCTCAGTGAATAGAACATCAGCCTGCGGACTGAAAGGTCCCAGGTTCGATTCCAGCCAAGGCACGTGCCTGGGTTGCAGGCTCCATCCCCGGTTGGGGTGTGCAGGAGGCAGCTGATCAATGGATCTCATCATTGATGTTTCTCTCTCTCTCTCTCTCTCTCTCTCTCTCTCTCTCTCTCTCTCTCTCTCTCTCTCTCTCCCCTCTCCTTTCCTCTCTAAAATCAATAATATATATATATCATTTTAAAAAGTGCCTTAGTGGTAACTTATTAAGCTTCTTGACGAGCGAGACCTGCCGCCTGGTCTTGGGAGAGGTGGTCGCCTGTATCTTCCAGGTGGGCGGGTGTGTGTAGACTGCCGTTCATGTGCTGGTGACAATCCCCCCGCTTCCTCCCACCTGTACCCCAGGGCCCTGACGCCAAAGCTCACGCCCACCCAGCACACCCCGCGTCACGTGGCGGGGTCCCCCTCCCCTCCCCACCTGCTCTGCAGCGCCTCGGTCACGAAGTCCTTCCCGGATTTCCTCTTCCCGCTGAACAGCAGCACCAGCCGGGGGGCTCCTCCCTGCGGGGCCATGGGGCCCCACACTTCGGCGATCCCTACAAACCACACGACTCCCAACCCTGAAACTGGGCCACCCACCCACCGGCGCCGGGCGGGTGCGGCCACCGGGTGGAGCGGCCACGGGGCGGGCCCCGCGCGTCCTCCCCGCAGCCGTGGAGGGGCGACACCTGCACCCCCCGCACCTGCCCCTCCGCCCGCACCTGCACGCCCGGCGTTTTGATTAACGTCCAAAAAGTTCAACTGGAGGCAAAAACCCCAGGGCGGCCGGCCCGCTGCACACGCTCCCCCCCCCCGCACTTAGCACAGTCCGGCCCCGCCCACCGGCCACGGCCCCGCCCTGAACTGACAGCGGGGGCGGGGCCTGGGCGCGACCATTCTCCGCGGAGGGGGGCGCCGTCTGAACGTTTCCCGGCGGGAGCCTCACAGCCCCTCCCTCGTGACCCTGCGACTATGGCTGGCAAAGGGCAAGCACGATCGCGCGGGAGGAGCTTTCCGAACTGCCTCTGTGTCCGTGTGTGACGGTGCGTGTGCGAAAGCACGTCTATGTGGTCGCCACGGTGAAACCGGGTCTTTCTGTGGACCCAGCGATGACGTCAGAGGGTGGCCCGGCGGCGTCATCCTGGGGGAAGAGCTTAGCCGCACACACGCCCTTATGGTTACGGTGTTTGTAACTGGAGAGACTGCTGCGGGGCCGCCCTTCAGCCCAGCGAGAAGCTCACACCGCTGGTCTAGCCGCAGCCTCCTCCCCAAAGGTGTTGGGACCAGTTACAAAAGCGGGTTGACCTTTACCGGTTCATAATGCGGGTTTTGTAGTCAGAGAAAACACGGTAATTTCAAGAGAAACATCAAAAGTGCTTTGCTCAAAGTAATGTCCATCGCTAGCTGCACATTTTCCCCACCTTCCAGGTAATTTGCGGATACCGTCCCAATAGAACTTGTCTTGTTTTGAGGCAGACCATTCAGAGACCCAGTTTTCCATTTCTTCGCACGTTTTGAAGTGCTGCTCAGACAGTGCATGTGGCATGGATCAGAACAAGTGGTCATCTGAAGGAGCAAGATCTGGTGAATATGGCGGGTGGGTTCATACTTCCCAGGCAAGATCCTTTATCGGGTCTTTAACTGGTTTTGACGTGTGTGATGTTGCATTATCATGAAGCAAAATTCTTTGCTGTGTCTTCTGGCCCATTCCGGTGGCTTTATGATCAAAGTGTGGTTCAACTTGATTTGTTGTCGGGAGACGGGCCATGAGACTAACAGCTAAAAAGTCCAGCACGAGCAACTCTTGGTCCCCAAACGGGAGAGAGAATGTGAAATGCGTGAACTCTTGCAGGATGCTCGGGTATGCGCTCTCACTGGCTCTAACGACGCATGCACCTGTTGTTCCTCTGCCGGAGGCACCCGGCCCAGCTTCTGCCTGCGAAACAAGCTCCAGCTTGTACGGTAACACCTCGCCTGTCCAGCCCCCTCCCGTGAGCCTGCTCTGCTCTCCACCCGTCTGACTTATACCTCTGTTTTCTCTGCTCCGGATACACCCTGTACCCACGATATCACAGCATCGCACCCTCCACTATAATTACCCCTTTACTCATGTCTCTCCCTCCGGGTGGCTAATAGATCATATTTATCGAGCAGTTACAAGGTGCCAGGCCTTTTCTCAATCATGTGACATAAACACTACTACCCCTACTTGAAAATGAGGCAGCTGAAGCTCATTTTAGTTAAGAGATGTGTCCACGTCTTTATCAAAAACTATTATACATGTGCCTGGCTGGCGTGGCTCCGTGGTTGAGCATCGACCTATGAACCGGGAGGTCATGGTTCAATTCCCAGTCAGGGCACATACCCAGGTTGCACGCGGGCTCAATCCCCAGTGTGGGATGTGTAGGGGGCAGCCAATGATCTCTCTCATCATTGATGTTTCTCTCTCTCCCTCTCCCTTCCTCTCTGAAATCAATAAAAATAAAATAAAAAAGAAATGCCTTCCGGTGAGAGTGAGCCCCTCCCGCAGACCAAGGGCAGGCTGGAGCCTCCTGTGCACCCCCATGGGGGATGGAGCCCACAAGCCAGGCATGTGCCCTGACAGGGAGTCCAACCAGCGCCCAACCAACAGAGCCACACTGGCCAGGGGAGAAAGATTGGTGATGTAGATAGATATTTTTGTTTTTTTTATATTATTTTGTAGTGAATGCAAACCTTGGAGCTGAGGAACTAAACCCATTTCAAATGCTATGAAAGAGTCATTTACTGCCCTAGCCAGTTTTGCTCAGCGTCGGCCTGCAGACTGAAGGGTCCCGGGTTCAATTCTTTTTTTTTTTTTAATATATTTTATTGATTTTATACAGAGAGGAAGGGAGAGAGATGGAAAGCTAGAAACATCGATGAGAGAGAGTCATCGATCAGCTGCCTACCGGGGATATGCCCACAACCAAGGTACATGCCCTTGACCGGAATCGAACCCGGGTCCCTTCAGTCCCCAAGCTGATGCTCTATCCATTGAGCCAAACCGGTCTCGGCCCGGGTTCAATTCTGCTCAAGGGCACACACCTGGGTTTCGGGCTCCATCCCCAGTAGGGACGTGCAGGAGGCAGCCGCTCAGTGATTCTTTTCATCATTGATGTTTCTCTCTCCCTCTCCCTTCCTCTCTGAAATATATATATTTGACTGGTTTTTTTGTTTTGTTTTGTTTTTTTATTTTTATTTTTTTTACAGAGAGGAAGGGAGAGAGATAGAGAGCTAGAAACGTCGATGAGAGAGAAACATCGACCAGCTGCCTCCTGCACACCCACTACCGGGGTTGTGCCCACAACCAAGGTACATGCCCTTGACCGGAATCAAACCTGGGACCTTTCAGTCCACAGACCGACGCTCTACCACTGAGCCAAACGGGTTTCAGCTCATTTGACTGTTTTTTAACGATTTTATTTATTAAAATAAATAATGATGTTTATTTTTTAATGTATTTTATTGATTTCAGAGAGGAAGGGAGAGGGAGAGAGAGAAACATCAATGATGAGAGAGAATCACTGAGCGGCTGCCTCACTGTGGCCATCGCCAGCCATCTCTGCGAAAGGAGCCAGGAGTGCAGTCAGGGACAGCAAGAGAAGGAACCTGCTTTAAGGAGCAATCTCAGAGCCAAAATGCCCAGCCTGAAGAGCCAGAGAGGAGAGGGGAGGCAAGGGGAGAGAAGAGGAAGGGAGGGGAGGGGAGGGGAGGAGAGAGGTGGAGAGGGGAGGGAAAGGGTGGGAAAGGGAGGGAAGAGAAAGGGAGGGGAGGGGTGGGAAGAGGAGGGAAAGGGAGGGGTGAGGAGGGGAGGGGGAAGGAAGGGGAGGGGAGGGAGGAGCAACAGAGACTCTTCGTCAGGGGTCAGCGGCCATGGGCTCTGGTCTCCACTCTGTCCCTCGCGAGCTTTGTGACCTTGGACAAGTCACTTCCCTATCTGGGCCTCGGTTTCCACCGCTGGGCAACAAAAGAGGTGGATGTGGTGCTCTGAAGGGATTTCCAGGGGCCTTTTCCTGCCACACGCTAGGCCCATCCGATGGCAGCTGGTGGCCAGAGAGGAAGCACTCAGGGCAGGGGCCCAGGTGGCTGAAGTGGGGGGCACACAGGCCGGAGAGGAGGCGTGGGCTCCAGAGACAGGCAGATGGGAACGAAGATATTGCTTCCAGCCTCCGAGCCAGCCAGCAGGGAGGACATTCCAATGCCCGCTGGGGTCTGTGCTCAGGGCTGCCGGGCCGTCTTCCCACACTGTCACTCTTCAGCTAGGACGGGACCTGAGGCGAGTCCCGCCTCTCTCTATCTCAGGTTCCTCATCTGCAAAGAGGCGGTCATGGTCTTACCTCCGAGGTATGGAATGGTTCTGGAAAATTCACGGCCTGCTTCGTTGAGCCTCGTGGTTTCTTCAAGGACGCCTCCCTACACGGCTGATCAGCAGGGGCCCAAGGCCACGTCCCAGACGGCGGGCATATGGCTGCTCTGTGTGGCCTGCATCCCAGATGGCGGGCATATGGCTGCTCTGTGTGGCCTGTGGGTAGCTGACCTTGTGTGTGTGTGTGGGGGGGGGGGGTTGTTATAACATTTTCCTCTCTGCGGCTCTCGGCTTTGAGTTTCTGCCTGTCCTGCCACAGTCCCATGACCTGGCCTTTGACATGGAAAGGGACACTCCCTCAGGCTTAGTTAGGGAAGTGCCTGGTGCCGGTAAGAATGTCTCCAGGGGGCCCTGCCCCGGAGAGGAATTGGGGGCGAGATGGGACACGCAGCTTGGTGGAGCAGAGAGGGATCTGCTGGGAGGGTTGCCCTATCTCCTCTCAGATCCTGAAAATCTAGCCCAGCCGCTTCCCGGACCCACCCCAACGCGGTCAGCTGACCCACCGCCTCCGTGGCCTTTCCTCCTCTCCCGGTGGCGGTTGCAGGAGGAGGTAGTCATCCCGGAGGCGGGGAGCCCATGTGTCCTTGACTCTGCCCTGTCCAGGTCGGGTCCCACCCGTCCTTTCCACTTCACTAATCAAATCAGGCCCTGCCACGCCTCTCTTTTTCTTTCATATGCATTTTTTAAAATACATTTCTACTGATTTCAGAGAGGAAGGGACAGGGGGAGAGAGATAAAAACATCCATGATGAGAGAGAATCACAGATCGGCTACCTCCTGCAGGCCCCACACCGGGGACCGAGCTGCAACCCGGGCGTGTGCCACGACCGGGAATTGAACCGTGACCTCCTGGGCCATAGGTCGACGCTCAACCACTGCGCCACACTGACCACACCTTCTGCCCTCTCAGGCGTTCATCTCCTTCACCCGAAGGTGCCCAGGAGACCTGCAACCAGGGGGACCAGGGACAGAGACAGCTCACCGTGGGCTGGCCTCCTGAGCCTGTCTCCCAGGCACCTTCTCTCCGGCTTCCCGGGAGCCAGAGCGGCCCCACCCGGCCGCTCTCCTTTGGCTTTTAAACTATCCGGAGCACTTCCTGTTTCACAGCTCCAGCTTCCGTACACGTGCTGTCCATTCAAAAAAAGTAAGCAAGCCAAAACCGGTTTGGCTCAGTGGATAGAGCGTCGGTCTGCGGACTGAAGGGTCCCAGGTTTGATTCCGGTCAAGGGCATGTACCTTGGTGGCGGGCACATCCCCAGTGGTGGGTGTGCAGGAGGCAGCTGATCGGTGTTTCTCTCTCATCGATGTTTCTAGCTCTCTATCCCTCTCCCTTCCTCTCTGAAATCAATAAAGAAATATATTAATAATTTTTAAAAAAAGATTAAAGAGCAGATGCGTGTGGAAAGGGCCCGCCCATTTTTGTCCGAATCTGCCGAAGAGATGGGCAGCAGCCTTAGGGCAGAGCGCCCACAGGGGAGGGATCGGGAGCGCAGACAGTGCCATCAGAACCGGTGACACGGGGCTTCTGTGGCTCCCGAGGCCGAGGGAAATGGCGGGAGGGACCAGTTGTCAGGATTTAGGACAGTAACACCCCAGCCGCCGCCGCCGCCGCCACCGCCGCCGCCGCCCTGCAGCGCCCCCACCAGTCCTGCTGTGAGCAGGCGGAGTGTGAAGGGATCAGGAACATCTGTCCCAGAACAAGACGGAGGGAGGAGATGTCCTTGCCTCGGGGTGGCCCTGGAAGGTTCCCCTGCAACAGCCAGACAGCCCGGCGTCTGGCCGTGGGCGGGAGGGCAGTGGCACCCGGCGTCTGGCCCTGGGCGGGAGGGCAGTGGCACCCGGCGTCTGGCCCTGGACGGGAGGGCAGTGGCACCGGGGAGCAGTTCTAAAAGGAACACACATCTCTGACCTGAAGGAACTTACAGAGTGGACCGATCCTGAAGGTCCACCACCCAACCCTGTCACCCCCGGTGGGTGGGAACGGAAGCAGTGGGCACAGGCGGGGCCTGGAGGACTGGGAGACGGGGAGACGGGGAGCCGAGGGCTGGAGGGGGGTGATGAGGAGGCAGAGCTGGGGGCAATGGGAAGGACTGCGGCGAGAGGAGCTGAGAAAAGGGGCCACAGCGGAAGAATGAGGGAAGGTTGGAATGTGGGCGATGTCAGGGAGAATGAGTGCTGGGACTGACCAAAGGAAGCAGAATTTTTCCATCTGAGAGGCGAAGGCACCCGAGGGCCACCCCTGCTCAGGGACTCCCCAGAGGCGCCGGGGGCTTTGCTCTTCGCTGGGGGATTCCCAGAGGAAAGGGCAAAAAGCCACGAGCTCAGCACACCCAGAGCTCACGCTGGCAGGGCCAGAGCAGGCCTCCCCACGGGCTCCTGCTTCCCGCCCAGCCAAGCTGTCCCCAAGCCCGGGAGGGGGGGAAGGAGGGGCAGAAGCCCGCCGCCCAGTGCCAGCCTCCCTTGGCGCATCCCTACCCAGAGCCCGTCATCACGAGCAACCTGGGGCCCGTGCTGAGGCGAGTGAGTGCGTGTGATGGAGAGAGGGGCTCAATGACCTGCCAGGGCGCCGGAGAGAGGGGCCATCAGCGAGCCAATGCCCTTCCCCACACCCCACCCCACCCCGGGGCCTGGCCCTCCCCATCAGACCCCTGGTTTCCTGGCTCTCTCTCTCTCTCTGGTCCAGCCCTTTCAGAAACCTCCATCGCAGCCTAGCTGCTTCCTGAGTGGGCACGGAAGAGGGGGTGCTTGTGGGAACTTCCTAGCCTCCCCGAGAGTCCATTATGCAAATGAAGGAAACGGGCCCTAGAAACGAAACTGAGCCGCCCCACACCAACGCCCTCTGGGAACCCAGGGAGGCCAGGTGTGCCCCTCCCCTAACCAGCCCCCCCCCCCATCCTCCCCAAGACACAGCGTCCCACCTGCCTTCCAGCCTGAACCCCTCTCCTGGAAACCCAAGTTCACAGTCCGCGTGCAGCTGAGCAGGGCGGACAGGGCGGGACGGCTTCCGAGGGAGGGACAACGGTCCACGGAGCTGGGATGCCAACCCCAGACCGGGCCCTCCACCCCCCGGTACCTGCTCCTCCCGACGCCCCTCCAGGGACTCAGCCCGGCGCTGACTCCGCCTGGGAGGGAGGCTCCCCCGGGCTTGCTGCAGAAAGCAAGCACCCGGCAGGCTTTGTGAGCACGTGTGGAATGTGGGGTCCCTGCTCCACCTTCAGCCGGCCCTGCCCCTCCCGAACCCGAGGCCCCTCACAGGGAGCGGCAGGTCAGGATGCCACAGGCACATCAGCACGGGCTGCCCCGCCGCCCTCTCCCCTTTGCTAACGTCCTCACCGGCCTGAAGCCACACCTCACCCTGCCCCCAGGGGTTCGCCGGGTATCAGGAAACCCCCCAGGATGGACTTCCTAAAACACAGCCTAAGGGAGCGGGTCTTCTTGGGAAAGCCAGCGAGCAGGCCGGGGGCAGAGGGGGGGATGGGAGAGCTGGAGTGCTCTCACGGGCAGTCCTGGAGCCAGGCCTGGAGCAAACGTAGAGCCAGAGCGCCACCTAGTGGCCCCTCACCTCCCCACCCCAGAAGCCTGCTTTGGGGAGGGTGGGGGGGGGGTCCTTTCCTCCCTCCAAAGGGAGTGAGCCCAGCGGGCGTGGCTCAGTGGATTGAGTGTGGTCCCCCGTAGGCCAAGAGGTCCCGGGTTCGACTCCCGGTCAGGGCGCATGCCCAGATTGGATGCTTGACCCCCAGTAGGGGGCGTGCAGGAGGCAGCGGATGGATGACACATCGATCAAGGTTTCTCCCTCTCCCTTCCTCTCTAAAAAAAGCAGTAAAAAGAGTTTTTTAAAGGGGGAATGAAAACTTTATTTTTTACTATTGACACTGTTACAGATGATAGATGTCTCCATTCTCCCCCTGCACCTTCCCTCTGCCATCGCCACACTGTAGCTCGTGTCCATGCGTTATACCTATGTGTCCTTTAGCTTGAAATAACTTCCAAACACTGGACATTTTGCTTCCGTCGCTTTATTTACTCTTACCCCCCCCCCCTCCAGACCCGCAAACCCCGTTAATGGGGATAAGAAACACAGGAGATGAACACGGTAAGTGCCATCCGTCACCGGTGACTGACACTGGATTTCCCGTCCCGAAGGCAAACAGGCTGGGCGCCTAACGTGTTAACTGGCCCGAGATCACTCGGCCTGGATCCGAACCCACACTCGCGTCTTTCCATCTCCCAGGTGCGGCCAAGGCGGCTGTAAGCCCATGCGGCGCTCCAGCCCAGGGGGCTGAAGTTGATGGGGGGGGGGGTGTATGGGAGCATGTGTCCCTGCACTTAGAAACCACCCAAGTGACAGCCCCTCCAAAGGCTCGGCTCCAACAGCTCGTTTTGTTTTTTTATTTTTAGGGGGGGGAGGGGGGGAGAGAAAGCAAACATGACTGGCTGCCTCCTGACACCCCCACTAGAGATTGAGCCTGAAACCCGGACATGTGTCCTGACTGGAATCGAACCCCAGAATCGAAACAGCAGCCTTTCGGTGCACTGGACGATGCTCAAACCACTGAGCGACACCAGCCAGGGCTCCAACAGCATTTTTTTAATTATTATTATTGATTTCAGAGAGAGGAAGGGAGAGGGAGAGAGACAGAAACATCAGTGATGAGAGAGAATCATGGATGGGCTGCCTCCTCCACGCCCCCCCCACTGGCATGTGCCCTAACTGGGAATCGATCCATGACTTCCTGGTTCATAGGTCAGCACTCAACCCCTGAGCCACAAGGCCTGGCTCCGGCAGCTCTTTATTGTGATCGGAGTCTACAGTTCCAGGGAGGGGGGCAGTGAGCCGTGTGGGGAGCTGGGCAGAAAGGGGGCCTCGCCTCTGGAGAGAGCTGCTTCCGAATCCACTGAAACCCGGGGAAAGCCTGCCGGCGGCCTCCAGCCGGCAGCCCTGCAGCCCCAGGGTGCAGTCAGGGCGGCACCCAGGCCCGCTCCGGAGGGGAGGAAAGCTCTTTGGCTTCCAAATCAATGCCATCCCCCCCACCCCGCCCCACCTAACCCAAACCAGGCCTCTCCCCCCACCCCCTTTCACATTGGCGGACACAACCAGGCTGCCAGGGGTCCTGGCCGGGCCCTGAGCATTTGTATACGTTTGCATAGATAGCGAGGCAGCCCAGCCAAGGCCTTCTCCTAGCAAAAGTGGCATCAGTGCAGGGCTGGGTGACGTCTGTCTTCCAGAAGGACGTCCTAGGACCCCCTCGGAGCCAGGTACGGCGGTTCCAGTCCCCGGGCGGGCAGGCGGGCATCGCCAGGGGCAGCCTCAGCCTCTGCGGTGGTGGCTCGGCTCCTCCCTGGGCCCCATGGGCCTGGGGCTCGGGACGTGCTTGTCTTTCTTCCCTGACCTGAGGGGAGAGGGGGCAGGGCAGGAAGAGGCCGTTAGAGGACAAGGCCATGTGATGAGAAGGGATCCCCAGAGGAGAAGGGGGACCCCCTTCCGCCTACAGCAGCCGACACAGGCAGCCACCTCCAGCCATACGGGGGCCAGACCTGGCCTCTAGGACGAAGGCCCTGGCTGGGGAGGCGGGAAGGCGGGAGCTGTCTCCCTCACCCCCTGGGCCAGGCCAGTCGGTGGGACAGAACCATGGGGAAGGGGATCCCCAGCCCAACGGGGAATCCCTCTGGTGCGTGGGCGTCCTGCCCACCAAGATGGGAAAGTATCCGAAAGCCTTGCTGAGACCGGTTTGGCTCAGTGGATAGAGCGTCGGCCTGCGGACTGAAAGGTCCTGGGTTCGATTCCGGTCAAGGGCATGTGCCTTGCTTGCAGGCACATCCCCAGTAGGGGGTGTGCAGGAGGGAGCTGGTCAATGATTCTCTCTCATCGATGTTTCTAACTCTCTATCCCTCTCTCTTCCTCTCTGTAAAAAAATCAATAATATATATATATATATATATATATATATATTTTTTTTTTTTTTTTTTTAAAGAAGCTGGGGGGAGGTGGGTGACTACAAGGGGAGATGAGGACTCAAACTGGAATGCCCTGGACTCGGGACCCTCACTCCCTCGCACACGTACCCCCTCGCCCCTTCTCCGCTGTCCCGCCCACACCCCCAGCCGCCCACCTCTTCCTCAGGGCCTTGTCCCCAAAGAAGTGGCCGAGGATGAAGTCCTCGAAGTCGTCCACCTCGTCGTCGTCGCCGGTCTGCCTCTCGGCCGCCTCCTCCAGGCTGTCCTCCAGGGCGTCCACAAAGTCGCGGAAGCGCAGGCGGTCGTGGCGGAAGACGCCGTCCTCCCCGAAGTACGCGGGCGAGAGGGGCAGCTGCTCAGCCAGCGGCCCGGCCCAGGGCAGCCGCGCCAGGTAGGTCCTGAGCAGGGAGGCCAGCTCCTGCCGCCGCACCGGGGCCAGCTCCGCGCCGCCGAGGGCCAGGCCCTCCTGCCGGGCGCACTCCCGCACGCCCGTGCAGCCCTGCGGTGCCCGGTACTTGTGCCTGGACAGCTCTGCCCAGGCCGGCGGAGGGCCCTGCCGGCCTTCAGCCCCCTCCTTCCCCTGAGGGTGCTTCTGTTTTTCTCCGTGTTTCCTGGGGGGCTCCTTGGGGCCCTGCCGCTTCCTGTCCCGGCCCTGCTCCTCCGCCCTTGGCCTGCCCCCCCTGTCCTCCTTGCCCCCCCTGTCCTCCTTGCCCCGCCAGCTCTCCCTCCGCTCCCGGCCGGACTCCTCCATCCTGCGCTTCCAGGGCTCAGCCTGCCGGTCCCCGGGCCCGCCCCGCCACCTCTCCTTCCCACCCCGCTCTCTGGGACTCTGGAAGGGGGACTCCTGGCTCCCAGCTTCTGAGGAGGCATTGCCAGGGACCCCCGGGTGCTGGCCCCAGGCCCCCAGGCCCTGCAGCTTCTGGGCCAGCCGGTGGCCCAGCTCGGCGAGGCCGGCGTGAGCCGGGTCCCCGCGGCCTGCCTCCCTCAGGCTCTGCTCCAGGTCCCGCTGCACCGACCCCAGGATCCGCTGCTGCCTCTCCAGCTCCCGCCTCAGCGCCTGGGCCTCGGCCTCCAGCCGCTCCTTCTGCTCCAGGAAGCCAGGGCCCGGCTCCTGCCCCGGAGGGCCCGGCTCCTTGGGGGCCCGGCTGCCCTGCGGGCCTCGGCCCTGGCTGAGGCACGCCCCGTCCTCTCCCCGGAGGCAGGCGGCCTCCAGGCCCTGCAGGCGGGCCCGCAGCTGCTGCAGCTCGGACTCCAGGGCCCTCTGGGAGGCCTCGCCGTGCTGCAGGGCCCCCCGGAGCTGGGCGTTCTCCGCTTCCAGCACGTTGGGCTGCTGCATCAGGCTCTGGAGCTCTTCCTTCTGGGCCTGGAGTGGGCAGAGAGCGCGCCATCGAGAGTCTTCTCAGGATGGGCCTAGAGGCTCCCACCCAAACCCTATTCCAGTGTGGTATGGCCTGGGACACTTGGAGGTTTCGGTCCTAGTCTTCCTCCCCACTCGCCTCCTGCCCTAGACCTTGGAGTCCCCAAATCCCCACACAGGCCTGAGCGTCTGCATCCTTCTAGCAGCACACACTGCTCCCAGACTCAGGAGAGCCCATATGTGGCCTTCACTGCCCGTGGCCTGTTCTTATCCTCCTCCCCACCACCGCCAGGCAGAGCATAGCATTCATCGGAGGCGGAGGGTCACCAGGAACGGGGAGGCCAGCCCTGGCCTGACCGTGAGCAGGAGGGACCTGGGAGAGCCAGGCAGGTGGCCTGCTGGTCCATTTCATTGTGGGGAGGACACTAGGACAGACACCGGGCCTAGGAGGGGGGCTGGCCTCGCCCACCCCTTCCTGCCTGTGCCCACCTGCAGCTGGGCCTGCAGCAGCCGGACGTCCTGGTTCTCCTTGGCCAGCTTATCCAGCAGGAGGCCCATGTTCTGCAGGCTGGGGGCACCGTCAGGGGGCGCTGAGGCCTGCGGCTGCTGCCTTCGCCCGTCCTGAGGGACGAGGAGCCGGTGAGCCGCCCTGCCCCACAGCCCGGAACGCCCCCACAGGCCCGCACGCCACGGACAGTCACGTACCTGCCCGTCCCCCGCAGCATCCGCCATCCTGTGGTCCACCTCAGCATCTGGAAAGACCTGCATTTCCACCTCCTCCAGGGCCCCTGAGGCACAGCAAGTCCTGAGGCTGGCCCCAGGGCAAGAGAGCACCCTCCCACACACGGCCACCTCCTGCCCTGGACCCTCCCATGCCTGCGGGCCAGGCAGGTCAAGGGCCATGGCTTACTCCCAACAGCTGACGAGGCATAAAGAGGCATAATGTCCAGCCCCCAGCATCCCTACTTCTGACCCAAAGAGCCAGCCCACGGGCCTCCCTTGGGGCTGGGAGGGGACAGGCGGAGCCACCCAGGCCCTCCCCACTCACCGTTCTCAGACTCCGAGAGGCCACCTGGGCAGGGAGACAGAGCAGCTGGTGAGGCCTCGGAGGAGGGGGCGGAGGGGAAGGGCAGGGGGACAGCAGGGGCCAGGGCAGAGGCCCCAGGGCCGCGGGGGGGGGGGCATCCTCACCTGAGAAGAGGAGGATGCCCAGGCCCAGCAGGACCAGGGCCCCGAGGAGGCACATGTTGAGGGAGATGCCCGGCTCCCCGCTTACACCCGGGCCGCCGGCCGCGGCCTCCGCACACAGGGGCCCCTCGGGCGGAGGGGCGCCGGGCTCCCGCCCGTGCCGGCGCCGCCGCAGGCCCTCCAAGTCGGCGTCCGTGTCCTCCTCGCTGCTGGTGCAGCGCGCCGCCTCCACGGTCCACGCTGGAGGGAGGAGGAGGACAGGGAGGGAGGGACGGGAGGGACGGGACACAAGGAGAAGGACGTGAAGGGGGGCACGGGGAGACCCTGCCCGTGTCTGCCTGGCATGGAGGGCAGCCCTGCCCGGCCAGGAGGTGGGAGACCAGGCCTTCGGTCTGCCAACTGCAGGAGCAGCTTCATCCTGAAAGCACTGTCCTCCCCACGGGCCTCAGCTCAGCCCACAGCCATTCCCACCCGCCCAGGCCAGTCCGAACGGCCCACGTCGGCTCGGTCCCCCCCGGCTCTCCTGACGCCCCCTCTGCTCTCGGCTCTCTGCGCTGTGCACACAGTCTCCCGGGGTCTCCCCCACACGCTGACGGCCCCCCAGAGATAAACCTGTAGCGCCCGCCAGGCCTCCCTGGAGCTCCGGGTATGTCTGCCTGCCCACCTTCGCCTCCCACCCAGACAGTTCGACACGTCTACACCTTCACATCACACGCCTGCATCTGCCTTGGTCCAGGAACCTCCTAAATGGCCGAGGCCCTGGCCTCTACCTCCACCCTGTCACCTTCACAGAGATGGACTCACACCCCGGGGCAGCCTCCTCAGTACAGGACGGGTGGCCCCCAGCCCTCTGCTGAGGCTGCCGCCTTGGCCTGGAATGTTCTCCTCCTCCTACCCCACCTACCAAAAGCCAAATTTATGTCCCAGGCTCCACTCAGGTCCTACGTCATCCTTTCCCCAGGGATGCCTGCTTCTCTTTCCCCTCAGCCTGTCCCGACTGAACCAGCTTCCTCCTCCTGTGACAGCAACTGAGTAACAGCTCCTTCTGCGCCCCTCACCGGTCTGCCCTTCACCTGGGCTCCGTCTCGTCTGCCTCTTACCCAGGCCATGAGCCACCCACAAGCAAAGAGCCAGCTCCTGGAAGGGACGCAGGGCATGAGTAGAATCTCCAGAGGCAAGAAAAGAGGAGGCCCAATGGCAGAGCGGAAGGAGTCAACCAGATCTCAGCCCGGCCACTTATCAGCTGTGGGACCTTGGCCAAGTCACTTAGCCTCTCTGAGCCTCGGGCTGGTGCTGAGGACTCACTGATAGAATTTAAGGAGGCGCTAAGCTAGTCCCCGGCCTGGGCCAGAGCGATGCTCCGGAGTGATGGCTACCCCCACAGCCAGGCCTCCGTGCCCAAGGGACCCCACCTGCACCGGGAGGTGAGGGCGGGCTCTGCGGGAAGCTCTGGTCCTCCGGGTCCCGGGTGTCGGGTCCCAGGTCTGCCACCTCGGGGGTCTCCTCCACGTCTCCCAGGGCCACCGTGTCTCCGGAGCCAGGGAGCTCCGTGACATCACCATCGCCTTCCGGGCCGTCCTGATGGAGACACAGCCGTGAGCGTTCCCGGCCCTTCCCACTTCCTTCTCCCCGCAGCACCCCATCCCCGTGGAGGTCCTCACCTGGGCCTCTGCTTCCTCTGGCGGCGTGGCGCCGGGCTGGGAGCTGTCCTGCTCGGGGAGGGTCTCTGCCGTGGAAGGAAGGCCCTGTAGCCTCTCAGCCACGCCTCCTCGGCAGCCCCGGGCCCCTGCAGGCCCCAGCCGGGCTGGGAGAGGCGGGAAGAGCCAGGGTGGAGGGGGGAAGCGTATCTTCTACTGAGGCTAACGTGGGAACTAAGACTAACCGGTCTCCCTTTCCCCGGTGAAACGGGAACCCTGGAAGATGGAGGAGAGAGGGCTGCACCCCACCCTCAGCCAGGCCCCTGTACCTTCTCCATCCGCAGTCCCAGCTGGCTCCTCACCATCTGCCTTGGGGGGGTTCCGAGGGGCCGGGGGAGCGCTCTGTGGGTCTGGGGCCATCGTGGACCCTGGGCCCAGGGTCTCCACAGGCAGGCTCTGGGGGAAGGAGCAAAAGCAGGAGGTGCTGCAGAGGAGGGAGCACGGGGCCTTCGCCGGGGGCCCTGGGACCAGCTGCACTGCGCAGGCACCCACCCACAGGAATGGAAGACACTGAGCGACAAACTGGTCTGAGGGAGGGGGAGGGAGGGGAGGACAGAGGAGTGGAGGGGAAGGGAGGGCAGGGAAGAGGAAAGGAGGACAGGGGAAGGGAAGGGAGGGGAAGGGATGAGAAGGGAGGGGCCAGCTGGCGCTGCAGCATCACAGCTCAACGTGGTGTGTGTGGCCCTTCCTTCACCGCAGGAACGGTCAGAGGCTCAGTGTCTATTCCACGAAGAAGCACCCTGGACCCAAGCACTGGGCACGGTGCAAACTGCCCCCACCGGAGCCGGCTACACAGAGCCGGGCACCAGCACCTCCCTCCCCACCAAGAGGACCAGGTCTTGGTTGGCAGGTGGGAAGAGGAAGAAGCAAGAGAACCAAGCCCCTGGGCGCCTAAGGGTCACCGCCATGGCCCCACGGCTTCCCTGCAGCTGCCCACCCAACAGGCTGCCCTTCACCATCTTCTTCGCTTCGCTGGCCTTGGTCCCTCACCCACACACCCTTCAGCTGCTCGCAGAAGCCCATCCACCCCACCCTGGCCTGCCTGTCCCCCTCGGAGCTGCCAGCCTCTCCTCTGCACGCTCCTCCTCAGCGGGCCCATCGCCCGCGTCCCCCATCCTGGCTCCCACCACCATGCCTAGCCTTAGTATGCGTCTTTGCAGTTTTCCAATCACTTCCTTCTCGTGGCCACCTCTGCAAGGCAAGAGTCACAACCCCCTTTTACGGTCAAACGCCCAGAGGTTAGCAAGGCACCAGGGGTCTGGCCGAGTGACAGCAGAGTGTCCGCCCTCTCCACTGGCGAGCTTGGCCCTGTGTCCTGCTCCAGCGCTACCGAGCGCGGCTGCCTCACCCCCCTCCCCACCCCGCTGACTCCCCCAGGGACTCCTCGCCCTCTCTCCTCCTGGCGCTTCTAACGCACCAAGCCCCTGGGGTTCGGATCCCTTGACACACTTCCTCCGGCCACTCAGGCCTCCGACCCCCGGGACCCTTCGTCCGTCTCAGTGGCTTGAGGAGCACAGGAGCCCCCTGGGTCCCTGCCCCACCAACTTCCTGGACTACAGACTCTTACACACACTCCCCGCTATTGCTGCCAGCCACACGCTGGCTTCACCCTCTGCACCCGCGCGGGTCCTGATCCCTTCGGACTCAGAGCCCTTCGGTGATTTCCCCTAAGAACCAGGCCTGAATGCCCGAGCCAGGCCCTTCACAGGTTCCCTTCCAGAGGATCCCAGCTCCGCCCCTAATCTCCTTCCAACACTGGCCCACGTCGCAACCTTATCCACGGGGCCTCCTCATAGTCTCCCCCGGAATGGCTCACGCAGGTCTCCCCACCAGCACTCTTCCTGACTTCGCACAGCTCATCCCACGCCACCCCTCTTCCCGGCCATGGCCCAGTCCCAGCACCTGGCCCCTGGGCCCGGTTTCCTCCCCCGGCCACCAGTTCCTCTCCCGGCGGCAGGAGGTGATGCAGGTGACCATCAGGACAAGGAAGGAAGAGACCCAGAAAGCAGCCTGATCCTGCAGGAGCCTCCCCTCCCCCCCAATGTGGTTCCCAGGCTGCTCTTCCTACCTCTGAGCCGGCCAGCACCCAGCTATTGTCCGAATCTGGGCAGGAGGCCATGGTCGCTGGGGTCCCTGAGGCCGGCACCTGCAGAGAAGAGCTTCAGCAACCCTGCTCCCTTCAGGAGAGGCGGGATGGAGGGAGCAGCAGGCTGGGCTCTGAGGCTTAACGACTGGGCAGCAGCTTCCAGAACCAGCCTGGTTCCAAGCTCTTCTGGACGGCATTTGCCTTGCAAATCAGAACCTGAGGAGGGACAGCCACGGAGAAGCCCGCCTCTCCCAGGCACCAGCAGGGTCTTGGGAAACTGAACTGACCTTGAGAGGTCAGTGAGGCAGAGGCCTGGAAAGACTTTGGGGAATAATCCAGCCAACTCGCTCCTGCTGCCGTCACGGCAGATGAAGGCCAGAAAGTGACCGATCTGACTTGCAAAGACGAGCAGCTCAGGAGAGTGAGGAAAACAGGCCGCCCTCCCTTCACCCCGACAGACTCTCCCACAGCCATTACCTTTTCTCCCAGGGTAGAAAGAGAAAGCTCCAGAGCCTCCTGCAGCCCGAAATCACCCACCCACCCACCCACCACACGCCAGTGTTGGGAACCCCTGGCCGGGGAGTTTGATTGGTTAGAGCATCATCCTGATACACCAAGGTTGTGGGTCCCATCCCCAGTCAGGGCACATACAGAAAGCAAGCAATGAATATATAAATGCATGGAACAACAAACCAAGTTTCTCTGTCTCTCTCTTAAATAAATTTTAAAAACACTGGCTGCACACTGGAATCACCTAAGATTTTGATCTGATTCAATAGATAATATTATCTACTGATCAGGTTCAGGAATTTTATATATATACATTTTTTTCTTTGTTGATGGCAGAGAGAGAGAAACAATGAGAAGCATCAATCGGCGGCCTCCTGCACACCCACTGCGGGATCAAGCTGGCACCCCGGCATGCACCCTGACAGGGAATCTCTCGGTGCATGGAGTGATGCTCCGCCACTTGAGCCACATGGACCCTTTTTTAAATCTCCCGGATGATTCTCACCTGCAGGCGGGGTGGAGACTAACTGGCATAGCTTACATCCACCTGAATGTACCTTTAGTAAGTATTCGGTCATCCTCACTCTCCGTTCTATTTTTTTTTAAATCAATCTTTATTGTTCACATTATTACAAAGGTTCCTCATTTCTTCCCCCTTCCACCAGGTTCCCACTCCACCCTCTGCCCCTCACTCTCCGTTCTAAATCCTGTTCCCTTATTAGTAACCTCCAGCTTCATCTTAGGGAACCGGAAGGGGACTGAGGAAAAGGCTTCCTGGCCACTCTCAGGGATAAAGACTTTACAGTTTGCCGAAGCCAGGGCTGTGGGCCTCCCCCTGGATCTCTCTGATTTAGCAGGGTGGGCGCAGGAAGTCCCCCAGCTTCCAGAGCCTAAAGCAGAGCAGGGCGACAAGAGAGGGACCGGTCCCTTCATCCAAAGCCCCGCAGGCTGGGCAGCTGCCACTGGAACTTGGCATAAAGGCGAGGGAAGAGAACGGCTGACCGCCCCCCAGTCTTGACCTGTGACCCTTCAGAGGAGGATAAACAGCGCCTTCCTGCGGGGCTAGACGGGTGGCAAGTGGGAAAGGACTCTGTAAGGGACGCTGGGGGAAAGGGAGGCTGGGGAAGGTGGATGGCAGTCCTACCTCGGGAAACCACCCCTGCCATCTGAGCAGGTGTAAGGGGCACAGCGCCCTACAACCTCTCGTGGCCCTTCCAGAACCAAGTCCAGGACAGATGTCTTCCCCAGGGCCGATGCCTCCCAGACACACAAACCGTCCCGCCGGGAGCCAGAATGGCTGCATCGATACCAAGTCACTCCCGACCAGCTTCCACAGGCATCCAGAGCCCCTGCTGAGCAGCCTTCTGCCCTCAGGCCCCTCCTCCGCTGTGTCATCGCTCCCCAGCCCCCCTTGCTGTGTGAGACTACTAACAGGTGGTGGCAGGAAGGAAGTGGCAGCAGCTTGGGCTGAAGTCCCTGTTTATCCCTGGCTGGTGTACAGCCTGCTCCGGTCCTCCAGAACCAAGCACCATGGCAACCAGGGTGATGTCAGACCCACTGTCTCATGGAAACCAGCAACTGGTATTTGGGTCAACAAGACCAACACTTCTGAGACTCCCACAGGAGACCTTTCTGGGACCCCTGCACTCGGGGTTCTGAGCCCCGGTCTCTCTCTCGGTTGGGTTCACCCAAGATTCCAAAAGATTCCCCCGTCCTCCCAGGCCAGCAGCATCTCACTGCCTTATTAGGAGGTTCCTTCTGCGGTCTAATTCCACCCTCCCCCTCGGTGTTTTCAGATCTCCTCTCACCATCACCCCCACCCCCCTTCCTCCTCCCTTTTCATTCAGGCAGGAGTCAACAACATCGTCCTTTAGGGATGGACAGAGACCTCTGCTGTTCCTAAAAGACAGCTAAAGGGGGAGCTCTCCCACTCCGTACAAAGCTGGGAAGTCTGGTCTAGCTCATTCCAACCCCTCTAAGAGTTGTTCCCCCAAACCTCTAGCCAAGGACCCAGGGCCACAAGTATTTGCTTGGGGGAGCCAGAGCAAGTTCCTGTTTTGGTCTCCGTGGTCTTCCTTCTCACAGTGACAAGCAGCTCTGTGAGGCTCGGGGGAGCCCACCCGTTGGGGTTCCGCCCTTCCTCTCCGCTACCCTCCGCCCCATAGCCGGTCCGGGGCCCCTTCCCTGCCGGGCATTACCTGGTCCGGCTTCCCCTCCAGCCTTCAGCTGAACTTGTTGCGGCCTTGCCAGGTTCCCAGACCCAGAGGGGAGTCACGTGACCAGGCGCTGGCCAATGGGGAGCCAGTTTCCCTGAGGGGGCGGAAACTTTCGGCCAATAAGAGCCGGAGGTGAGAGCCGGGAGGCGGGGGACAACAAGGGGCCTGTGTGGTCCAGAAAGCGGGGCTGACCTCCCGATGGGAGGCTGGAATCCCAACCAACTGAATTTGGAGCAACTTCCCCTCCTTTCCCGGCGCCTAGTGATTAGGAGGAAGACCCCAAACCGAAAGGCAGACGGTGCCTCTCCAGAGGCGACGGGGGCAGAGACCAGCGTGGCCCGGACGGACACGGGCAGCTGCAGGACGGGGGAGGGGAGGGAGGGGAGGGGCAGATCGCGGGTTGGAAATAGCCCTGCCGCCACCCTCTCTCTCCTGGGCCCCAGTGCGGGTTAAGGAAACCACTGCCGCTCTGACAGGGGAGGGCTGTGAAAAGCGCCCAAAAGTGCCTGCTGGGCCAGGTGCAGCCCCTCTCCCCACCTGGATGCTGCACTGACCCCTCACCCAAGCACTGGGGGATGGAGGGTGGGCGCCAAACCCAGACGCGCTAAAGGCGCTGGTTTCCCTGAGGCCTAGGAGCCGGAGCTCTCTCTTGGCTCGAGGCCCGGCCCAGGAATGTGCTCAGAAAAGAAACTTTCTCTTAGCGGGACACAGCGGCAGGGTGGAGCACACAGGATTCTCTCCGCTCAGGCTGAACCAGCAGCTGAACCAGGGTTGTTCCCCAAGACCAGATTTTTTCTGCCATTCCCACCACCTGGGCCCCTCAAGGCTTACATTCCTTCCCCCGCCCCCCCCACCCAAGCACCCTTCCCAGTGATGACTATAGCTCTTTCCAACCTTTGTGCACATAAACAGCAAGGAGTCCTTGTCTGGATTTTCACGTCATTTTATTATCCAACCATTTTATTAATCCAACCGTACAAAAGACCCCTCCCCCCATCACATTGTCACCGCCCCTCCTTTCTTCCAAAACAATGGAATGAGGGACTAAGCAGATATTCCCCCAGGAGCCACTTTACAAAATGCCAAGATGGGGGAGGCAGCACAAAAATAGCAAGATAAAAAGGGGGCAAACAGAACCACACACACTCAAAGCTGAGGGGCGGGGGCTGCCCGCTGCTGCTTCAGGGTCAGGGCGCCCTGAAAGGCGGGCACAGAGGCCGCTGACTCCACGTGGGCGGGCAAGTGAGTTCTGTGGTGAACCTGTCTTCTCTGCACATGCTGGGGGTTCAGGGCTCAACTAGCTCCTCAGGCCCGCCTTCCCCACCCACTGGGTCATGTGTGCATGCGCTGCCAGAGAGAGCAGCTGTGAGGGGCTCCTGACCAGGCCCCAGGCCCAGCTCTGGCAGGCAGTGCTTTAAAAATAAAAAATAAAAATAAAGCCCAGTGCAAAACCGTGGCTGAGAGGAATGACAACTGCTAGAACACCAGGCCCCAGTGATACACGGATGGCAGGGGAACAAGAAGGAACACCCAGGCTCTGAACTGCATTTAAGTCCCTCGGCGATGAGGGTCCTGCTGCCTCCCCCGCCACAGGCTGCGCCAGGGATCCCTTTATCAGAAGGAATGAGGTATAAGGGCTCGGTGGCCTTTCAAGCTTTCCTTCAGCCGAGCCAGGGAGGCGGGGGAATAGGGCACCACAAGTTGAAGACCAACGCTAACAAGGTGCACCGGATGGGCAGGTGGAGGAAGGTGGTACCACACCGAGTCCAGGCTTCCAGGACCGTCCAAACCTCAGATTCTGGTCAGACCACATCTCCCAATTTTTGGCAAAAAAATATGGTCATTAGGAGAAGAAAAAGCACGAGAAGCTGGGAAAGGACCAGTAACTTTGGTACCAGGGAGAACTGTTCCGACAGCATCTCTCGTCTGCCGTCTCGAAGCCCCAAATCACCAAGAAACTGCCATGGCCAAGAACTCTCCTGTTTCTTCAAGCTATTTGGTTCTTTGAAGGGGGAAGAGTTAGCAGGTTTTGGAGGAGGCAGGGGAGAGTGGGAAAAGAGGAAAACCCCTCTTTATTCCTCCAGCTCTCTCCCAGAGCCCACGGAAGGGCTACTGCAGGGATGGGAGCGACCCAAACTCCTCCGGCGAGAAACCTTTGACACCTAACTCCAAAAGCTAAGGCTGCAGCTGCGGGGCTGGATGGGCGCGTGAGGCACAGGTGTTGGGCGCACCCGCCATCTGCAGATCTGCCTTCCCTGCCTTCCGGATCTTCCTCCAGGCTCTTCTCTCGCAGCCATGCCCCCAGGCCTCCAGAAACATCCGCCAGACAATGGCTCCTGCGGCAGGCCTTTTGTTTCCTGGATCTCTGTATCTCGGCGGGAGAGTTTCCAGAACAGTGAGTGATCCAGGCTCTTGCCTATCCATGTCCACCTCAGGTCCTCTGCCGCCCTCAGGAGACACTGCGTTTCTTCTCCGAGGAATGGAAAGCCAGTGGGAACAAGGACCAAGAGCCCCGCACGGGAACAGCCCCCTGGAGGAACAGGGAGGAACAGACGCGCTTCTCCGGGTCGCCGCGCCAGCATCACCCGTCGTTGGCAGCCACCAGCTGTCCCATGCCCTCGCGGATGTAAACAGACTGGATCTCCTTGGTCTTGAGGCAGAGATCACAGGCCCAGACGGCAGAGGCCTCGGTGGTCAGCAGCCCGTAGGCGCTCTCAGTCATGCCCGTGCACTCGCGGTGGAACCACTTCTGGCAGGAGGCCTCGCACAGAATGGCGTCCTGGTCGTCGTTCACCTCACTCCGGCACGCGCCGCACGGGTACACCAGGCCTGGGGGAGGCTGGGGCCCCGAGCCCCCACCTGCCTTGCCAGGGGGTGCCAGGCTGTTGGCATCTGGAGTGCCCCCGCCCCGCCCACTGCTGTTTGGGGGGAAGCTGGGCTGACTCCCGTTAACGGCAGCAGCTGGGGAGCCCGAGTGGGGCTCCTGGGGGAAAGCCGTGGGAGCGGGCGGGTTCAGGGGCTTGCCCCCATCCTCCACCCCAGGCCCAGGAAAGCCGGGGTCAGGGCCGGGGAAGGGACTTGTGTTGGGGGGCAGGCTGGGGAGCCCCGGACCAGGTCTCTGAAGAGGAGAGGGGCCGAATGGCGCCCCCGGCTGGGCAAAGCGCTGGGAGAGAGGAGGGCCCAGCTCCCCTCTGGAAGGCTGTCCCATGGTGGGTGAGATCATGGGGCCGAACCCCCCCACCGGGCCTGGCATCATCTGCCCGCCCGGAGGGCTAAAGTTCTGACCCAGCGGCTGGCTGAAGGGTTGGCTGGAAAAGTTCATGTTGCCTGGGGGCGGGTAGCCAGGGCCCTGGGGGGGCATGTTGAAAGCAGGGCCCATAGGGTTGGGAGGGAAAGGGGGGTGCTGTCGACGAAGAGGCTGGGGCCCCCCTCCACCTCCGGCGCCATAGCCCGGGGGCACCTGGCCTGCCATGCCCCCTTGCACACGGAAGCCTCCAAAGGGGACAGGGCTGCCGAGGAACGGAGGGGCCGCGCCCCCCACCTTAGGGGCTCCGAAGTCATCCTCAAAAGGGTTGGACGCAACCAGGTGATCCACCATAGGAGTCGGGGGTGGCGCAAACTCCGTCAGATGCGAGTACGCAGGGCCCTGGTGGAGCAGACGAGGGAAAGAGGGTCACGGAGGGGGGACTGCAGAGCTAGCCCAGGACACCAGAAACACGCTGCTCGTTTTGGAGGCTGGTTCCAGCCAGCTCAGACCGTCAAAATCAAGATGGACCTTAGGATACAACAGAGCAGAAGGCGCAGCCCACGGTATTCACTGCACTTTGAAAACAGGCAGAACTAGGCTGGAATCCCAGCTCTAACACTGAATAACCTCAAGACCCTGGAGCAACGATTTAACTTTTTAAGCCTCACGTTCCTCTTGTGTAAAACAGACAACGTCCCACCTCCCAGAACTGGTGAAGCGCTATCCCCCAGTCCCGGCGCTTGCTGTAAGTGGAAGGCGTTACCATGAGGGAACCAGGACAGGAAGAATGGGAGAAGATTCTCATCCTGGTTGACAGGGTCTTTGGGCAAATCATCCCATCCCCCTCCCCGGGCCAATGTATTATGAAGCTGAAGGGGCAGGACCAGAAACAGAGCCAGAGAACTTTCCCTTCTCCCTGGACCTGACCAAGACACAGCAGACACTGGAGCCACAGAGCGCAGGGAGGGGCTGCTGGGCATTCTCCCGCCCATCTGCCGCCGCTCACCTGAGTGTTGGACTTCCTTCGCTTCTTTTCCGGGCTCTTCATTTGCAAACCTGGGAGAGCAGCAAAAGGCAAACACAAACAGGTTTCCCCGAGGTCCCCCAGCCGTGCTCGCAGGAACGCTCCCAACTTCAACCTACGCTAGCTTGTTTACTTATCCAGTAAACACTAACAAAGGCGTTAAGGGGAAAAGCAAACTGCATCACCCTCCCCACTGCTGCTTCCTTTCCGGGAGAGACAGCCCCTCTCTGGGTAGCCTCAGCTTTCCAAGCGGCTCCTGAATTCCCAACCCTCGGATCCTCAACCTCTGACACCTGCCCCCCACCCCTGGAGGGCTTCACCCCCGGCCCCCATCTCCTTCAGGCCCCTCGGCCTACGGACCCCCGTCTGCCCACCGCCCAGCCTTTCTCCGAGCGCCCCACGCCCTCGGCTCCTGCAGCCCCGGCCCGCTGCCGCGCGCTCACCGGCCTTGCCCTGCTTCCTCCCAGTGCTGGGCGGCGCGGGCGGCGGCGCGGGACCACCGCCTCCCTCCAGCTTGTCCGGTGGGGGCGGCGCCGAGGCGGCCATGGAGTGGGGGGCCCGGGTCAGCGGCGGCGGGAGGCGGACGCGCCCTCGGGTCGCACCATCGCCCGGAAGGGGTGTCGGGGGGCAGCCAGGCCCCCGCGCTGTGGCCGCCCAGAGGGCAGCGAGGGGCAGGCGCCGAGCAGGAGCGCCGCTGCGCGTTCCTCCCGGCCTCACAGCCCGCCCGCGGCCGCAGCCACCGGAACCGGAAGTAGGTCCGGCCTCCTCCTATGAGCGGGCTGGGGAGGCGGGGCCTGGGAGGCGGGGCCTGGGATAGGCCCGCCCAGCGCCCCGCGGGGAGGGAAGAGGGGAGCGCTTCACCACCGCTCGGCTCGGGCGGGGGTCGTGGACTGCGAGGCAGCCGCACTGGCCGGCTCCCGGGGCAGGCGGGAGGGCCGCCGCCGAAGGGCGCCTCCCAGGGCCCGCGGTTCCCATGCCAACTCGAACGTCACCCCGGCCAGTGGTCCCAAAGGTGCCGCCCAGCGCACCCCCCGGGGCACCCCAGCGCTCGCGGGCGATCGCCAGCTCGAGCGAGGCAGGACGGGTGTCGCCGCCGCCCCAACTCCCCGACACGGAGGTAGCGACAGTGACTGAGGCCGAGGTAGAAGAAATACGGACTTTAATGAAGATTCTTTCCCTTTGGTATCAGTGAGGCCGGTGAAAACATCTAACCACAAAAAGGAGGCGAGGGTTAGGGACGGGGCTGGAAGGCTTCTAAGGCGTCGTGGGCTTCCCAGACTCCCCGAGAGTCGCCCGAGGTCTTCAATATCTGCAGGTTTTAGGTCCACGCCCACCCCGTGAACCAGGCTCATTCCGCTGCACTTCCCGCAGCCTCCCGGTAAGAGGCCCAAGTGTTTCTTATTCCAGCTCACAACTGACTTCCGACCTGGGTCTCCTTGAAAAGACAATGCTGCCCACCTCAAGTGGGCCGCAGGCTGGGGTGAGGAAAATGCCAACAGTGATGTATAAATGTAATCGATTACCATCCTTTTGTGCTCAAGAATAAGCCATAGAAAACAAAATAGGAAAGGAAATCTACAGCCTAAAATATGTGCATAAAAAATAAATGCAGATCCAAATCTACAGATGGTATTTGGGGATTGTCTACTGCTTCTGAGTCTCAATGCCCGTTCCTGCCTCCACAAGATCTACCTCGGAGAGCTGTCAGTTCAGGGGAGCCCAAATTCGGTCATCACCCCACCGCCCTCGCACAGGGAGGCAGCATGGAGGGCGCGGAAGGGCTACACTTTGGCTGTAGAATATAACATGCATGCAACATGGAAGGGGTGGGGGGAACAATATGTATATACAAACCCCTGGGACAAAGGCCCCGGCCAGGAGGCACTGAGCAAAGGAGGGGTCCATCTCCCCCCTGGCCGGGAGGGGAGCTCTGAGGCAATCGGTGAAGGTGGCATATGCCTGGGAGAGGTACAGCTGCCACTCCTGCTTCTGTCCTCCCAGCCTGAACTGGAGGGATGCTGAGCAAGGAGAGGGCAGGGTCCCAGAAGCCAGGGGATCAGCACCCCGATCCTTGGCCTCAGGGGCCCAAGAACTCTTTGCATAAAGTATCTTCAGAACTAGGAGATAGTCAAAGGCACAAAGTTTACACACTGGGCAGGGAGCGCTGCTGAGAGGGGCTGGACGCCCTGAGCGCAGGGGGAGGCCGGAGATGTGATTTGTTCCTCGTTTCCCGGAAGGGTGGCTGCCTGTGGTCACAGGGCGTTTTCCCTTACAAGGCACGCTGCCCAGGCCTTGAGCACCCACCTTCCTGAGGAAGGGGACATCAGGTTGGCACAGGAAAGGCCCTGGGGAGGGGCCGCTCGGTTTGTGGAGGAGGAGGATTCTGCCCCAGGCTCCTGACTCAAACTCTCTCCCTGAGCTGGATGCTAGCCCCAGTGTCCACGCTACACCCAGCTCCTACACAAGGCCAAGCTCACAGGACGCCCCAGAGGGAGGTCCTGAAGTCGGGGAATAGCAGACAGGTGGGAGGGAGCTTTCTGGAAAGCACCTGGGACGGATCACAATTTCCGCTCCACCGGCTGCTGCAGACACAGTTCGCTGCCCGCGGAGATGATGGGCAGGTGATTGTCCATGTGGTAGCTGATGAGGTGGCTGACGCTCTCGAAGCGGTGGTCCTTTGTCCGGACCTGGGGGGTGGGAAGGAAGAGGGTCCCTTCAGGTGAGGCGTCAAATGAAGGACTCAGCCCCCACGCCTCAGAAGCTGCCGTATTCAAGAAGGTGAGGAGAAAGAGATGGAAGGGGTGGGAGGGCTGTCCCTCCTGATCTTTGAGGCTTTTCTAGAAAAGGAGCTAGAGAAGGTCATGAATGGGAAGGCCGTGAATTGGGGAACGCCGAGAGAACATCAGAAACTGGGAGGGATATCCACTCCTCCCTTGACCTGGAGGAAGGCAGCAAGTCTTGGGGAGAATACACAGGACAAGAAGGATGTGGCACGGAAGCTGAGAATGCTGCAGAAGAGAGACCAACGTTATGAGGGACGGAGCCTCTGGCTCCACTGGTAAGAGGAGACTTGGAGTGTCTAGCCCAGTGGTCTAGCCTGTAACCATCTGACACTGAGCACAACCTCTCCAAGATGGCCACCTCATTTGACTAAAAAGGGGGGCTCCAGTGAGATAAGCACCTTCTAACTCTCCTGGGCATCGTTGGTAGATCTGAGGACTGGCCAGCACTGAAGGGAACACAGCTCATGCTCAGGAATGTGAGAAGGGAAAGAACCCTAAGCTGCCGGATGGGGGATGCCAGGCACTGTGAGAGCGGGGAGGACCATACAGAGGCGCCCAGCTGGGAAAAAATAAGAAACAACAAGCGAAGGAACAGAACCGCACAGGAGGGCACCGCCACCCATCCCCCTGCCACTCACCACGCCCTCAGGGTCCACCAGCAGCAGGTGCTTGGGCTGCCCGCTCTGCAGGCCGGTGAGCACGTACTGGCCAGGCGTGGTCGTGCTTTCCCGCACCAGGAAGTCCCCGTTGAGCTGCAGCAGGGCCTCGGCCTCCCGCCGGTTCAGCTTCCCGTGGAACCAGGGCTCCCCTCGGAGCTGCTCAGCCATGGCCACTGACTGGGGGGGTGGAGGCACCCGAAGGGCATCTTCAAAAGGCTCTGGGGGTGCAGAGAGAGGACTAGGAGAGGCGGCCAGCACAACACACGTCCAGGACCAGAACCTTCAGGGCGGGGAGGCCAGGAAGGAAAGAGCAGAAGAGGAACCAAGTAGAAAGACGGGGATACGGGATACGGAATGGAGAAGCACTCACTCATGTCAAAGAGGTCTCGGGGCGCGCTGCCATTGACAGCAAGATTGGGAGGCCCCGCCCCGCCCCCTGCGTGCCGGGCCTTGTCCAGGTTCTGGATGTTGACGTAGGAGGGGTCATCGAAGAGCTCTCTGCCTGCTGGGGAAAGGGAGGTGTTCAGTGACCTCAGCCCTGCCTCCTGGGCCCCTGGCTCTCTCAGCCCCCTCCATACCTGGGCAGGGTGGCAGAGGCGGCATCTGCTTGTGGACTTCCGGGTCTCCCCCAGCAGGCTGCCCCACTGGCTGAAGGAATAAAAATACGGTGAAACCAGAGGCCCTAACCAGCCACTCCTATCCCAGGCCCAGTCCACCTTTCTCAAAGCAACTTACCAGCGTAGCTCCCAGGTGGCTGGGGCTCTGGGCACTGGGCAGAGTGGGTCGAGCAGGCCCCTGGGGGGCTCCTTCCCGAAGCCTCATGTCCACCACCCCCCCAAGAGGGGGTTCCTTCCCCGGGAAGTCATTGTAGTATTGATGATCAGGTGGCTCTTCCTCCTCCTCATCCCAAGCTGAGCCATCAAAGCCAGCCATCCTGAGAGGAAGAACAGGAGGGAGTGGGGAAGGGGGTGGGAGGGTGGAGGGAGGGGAAAGAAACAATGGCCATGTATTAGGACTTCCTTTGGGTTTAGCCCTAGGCTGAGTGTTTTATATGATCATTTCATCCTCACTGCACCTCTATAAAGTAGGATTTCCTTTCCCAGTTTTTATAAAACATATTCTTTTATTGACTTCAGAGAGGGAGGGGGAGAGGGAAACATCAATGATGAGAGAGAATCATTGATTGGCTGCTTCCTGCACGCCCCACACCAGGGATAGAGCCCACAACCTAGCATGTGACTTGGTACACAGGTTGACGCTCAACCACTGAGCCACGCCTCATGTGTAGATGAGGAAGATGAGGGTCCGAGGTGAAAAGATTTCCTCGGGGTCTCCCCATGAAAGGTGGTTCACCTGAGATTTAAATTCAGATTTGACTTTAAAGTTCATGCCCTTGCCGAAGCCGGTTTGGCTCAGTGGTAGAGCGTCGGTCTGCGGACTGAAAGGTCCCAGGTTCGATTCCAGTCAAGGGCATGTACCTTGGTTGCGGGCATATCCCCGGTAGGGGTGTGCAAGAGGCAGCTAGTCGATGTTTCTCTCTCATCGACGTTTCTAGCTCTCTATCTCTCCCTTTCTCTCTGTTAAAAATCAATAAATTTATTAAAAATAAAATAAAGTTCATACCCTTGATCATTACACTGTCTCCTAAGTGCGAGGAGGCACTCCAGAGTATTTTAATCTCTGCCAAGTACCTACCGGCCAGAGGAAAGGCGAGGACCTCAGGAAAGAGCCATCCTCCCTGCCTCCAACCATCAGAGGCTTCGAGGGGAAGGAAAACAAAGAACTAAGGATGGGGAAACGGGCAAGAAAGAGGGACAGGCCAGACACGAGGCCGCTGGGGGTGCAGAGCCCATCCAGCCAGGACGGACTACAACACGGAGGCCTGGGCTATAGCTCCCCCCCGGGAATGAGGGGAGAGCTGGCCCCGCAGCAGGCAGGGCCTCGAAAGGCTTTGCAGATAGCCACAGGAAGCAGAAGAATAGCAGGAAGTGGGAAGCGGGGGGCACACAGGTTATTTCCTTCCCTGAACCATTCTGAGCTCAAGTGTGGGAATAGCAGTCCTTCTTTCCCAATCCTGGTCCGGGGCCCAGAAGCTGCCTGCCCCTCCCCCTCCTCCCCCACTCACCTGTCGTGGGGGGTGACCAGCTTGGGCGGGTTCCTGAGGTATTGTTTGAATCGTAACTCGAAGGCCTGGCCGATAGTGCTGATGACGTCCTGAGCAAGCCCCTCGGGACACTCCAGGATGTGGCAGGCTGGGGGCACAGCGGAGACTGTCGGTGAGCTCTGAGGCAGGCGGGGGTGCTGGGAGGAGGTGCAGACAAGAGCCCCCCTCCTCCTCAGCACAAGCCCTGGCCCCGCTCACCTGCCTCAGGAGGGCCGGCCCCACCTAGCACTCCCCGCCAAGCCTCACCTCTCTGGTTCACCGGGTCTTTGGCAACGTAGGCGACATACTCGGCTGTGTCCTGGATGGGCAGAGTGTCAGGAGAGGCCCGTTAGCTCAACCTGACAGCCCGCCTCACTCCTGACCCTAAATGCCAGTCCTTTTCGATATCGCCACCATTTAGCATGCCCTGTTCCCTGGCCGGCACCTTCCCAATCCCTGTCCCTTCCTCTCCTCCCCCCCACTTTGCTCTGCTCCCCAACTCACCGGGTCCCCGCCGGACGCAAATGAGATAGATTGCATGTGATGGTTGGCGATGATCTGAGGGTTAGGGCAGGGGATGGAGAAGGAAGGGAATGAGGTGTCAGCCTCGGGGCTCACCCGAGTGCCCCCCCATCCCTGGCCCAGAACCTCGGAGACTCATTCTCATCCTTTTACCTTCTTACCCTGTGTCCTCCTAACCACCTCCTTCCCTGCTGCCCCACTGCTGCCAAGCCTTCTCTCCTCCTTCCTCACCGCACAGCCAGGTCCCCGCCTGGCCCTCCCATGGGTGTCGGTGGCCCCTCTGCCCAGCCCCACAAACCTCCTTGCAGTCCGCCGCCATGAGGTTGAGGCTGCTGGTGGAGACGGTGAGAGTGATTGGCATTCCAGCAAATTTCAGGTTGCTCCTCCCCAGGATGGAACTGAGCGGGCGGCTACAGGGCTGAGGAAGGACCCAAGGGTCTCAGAAGAGAGGGGTTCCCAATTCCCCAGAAACCCCCACACTCCTGCCTTTGGGCTTCCTCCCCACAGGTCCCCTACGTGCCCTTGCCCCGCCCCCCCCCCCCAGCTCCCAGGGCATCCCTAACCCCTCCCACCCCGGGTACCTTTCTCCTTCTTGAAGCCCCCTTGGCACCTGGCACAGCCTCGCACACCAGACTGATGGCCTCCCTGGGGGAAGAGGGGCACTCAGAGCCAGCCTCACCGGGCTGGGGCTGCCACGGGGCTGGGGAGGGGGAGGGGAAGGCCCGGCCAGACTCCAGGGGCACTCCAGGCTCTTTGTCGTGGTGGATTGAATTAAAGGCCTTTAATATTTGATGACACTGAGAGGCCACTTCCTGGCTGATTGGGTTAGGGCCTCCATAGACTGGCCCCACCCCCTTCCAGCTACCAAATGCCCCATTCCCTTCCCAAAGGCAGCACCAATCTTCTATCTGCCCCCACCTTCCACTCAAGCTCCAGCTGCCAGCTGCCTCTGCCACCTCCTCCCGCAGCTCCAGGGCTGGATGAGTAAGAAGGATCCAGGCCAGCGCTGCCTCTTTTCATTCAGACTTATCGAATCATTCCCCCGACTTCCTCTCCATCCCCTTCGCCACCCAGAGAGAAGCCTCACAAACCCCATCAGCAAGGGACCCGCTCCCCACCTCCCCTCACCAGCCCCAGGAGTCCCACGGTCCGCCCCCTCCCCGCTAACCTGGTGACCTGAGTCCGGGTGTTGAAGTCCAGGGCACGCATGGACTGCAGGACCTCCACGCAGCCCATGTACTGAGGGGAGAGCGGGAGGTTAGCCGCCAGCCCCGCCCCCACCCCCTCCCCAAGGGCTTTAGGATGCTTCTCTCCATGGTCCCTCAGGGAGGCAGAGAAGAGTGAGTTCTGCCACAGCCCACACCATACAAGACCACAGGGAGTGAGCAGAGAAGGAATGGGCAAGCTGAGAGGACCTCGTACAGCGGGAAGAGAACTGGGACAGGCGATGGGTGGGATGAAGTGACATCTCTAGAAACGGGGAGGAGACAATCAAAAGTCACTCATTCCAACACTTACTCGGGGCCTCCCCTGGGCTGGGCATTGTGCTGGGCATGGCAGGGAGGGGAGGGGGAGTCACGAGAAGGAAGGGGGACCCAGGCCAAAGGAAGGGGCTGCAGAGCCAGAGAAGGAGCGAGGCAGGTTTAGGGAAAAGGACACCGAGACCAAGGGGGTTGCCGGGGAAGAGCAGGAAGAGAGATGCCAGCAAAGCCAGAGCGGGCGGAGGGCGGAGAGGCCCGGGGGGGGGGGGGGGCAGACGGTCACTCACCCGAACCAGGTAGGAAACCCCGGGTCCCATGACTTTGTCGTTGGGGTGCAGCCAGCCCCGCGTGGGCTTATTGACAAAGCTCCCGTGGCGGGTCCACTCCTCGCCCCCCAGCTGGCCCCCTTCCACCCGAGTCCTGCGCCCGCCGCCTCCACTCAGCTTGTTCATGTCCTGGAGGAGGGGCAGGGGGCCTGAGTCCCGCACGGCCGCCCCCGCGACCCCCTCCCCGTCCTCGGCCGCCCTGCCTGGCTCCCCCTTCGGCCCCGGGCGCCCGCCGGCCGGGTTGGCCAGCTTCAGGTTGCTCATCCGGGGGAAGAAGGAGCACAGGGTGGTGGGGCTGTCCTCCCCGGACAGAGGTGGCAGGATGGGCCCCAGGGAAGAGGCTGATGGGGAAGGCAGCTCCTCAGGCGGGCTGGACCCGGAGGCCCCCTCCTCCAGCGATGACAGAGACTCATTCCGGAGTGGGTTGTACTTGGGCTTGGGGGGCAGGAGATCCATGGCTGGAGTGAGAGGGAGGCTGCAGCCCAGTCCGGGCAAGGGGGCCAGGCAGGGGGCATCCCCAGGCCCTTAGCCTGACGGGCCCTTTATGGCCCAGGGAGCGCCAGGGTCCTGGGAAGGAAGAGAGGCAGTGGCTCCGCTTCCTCCGGCTCCCCCAGGTCAGACACACACAGTCCCAAGCCCCATCCCCGCCCGGCGCGGAGCGTCTCCTCCGGCTGAGAGCAGAGCAGGCTGCACCCAGAGCTGCCTGGCTCCTCCCCAAGGGCGGGGAGCTGAGGGGAGAGACCAATCCCGGAGACAGTGCTGACTCACAGGCTCCAGGGGCTGAGCCCCCTCCACTGCCCCAACCCAGAGCTGAGCGGAGGCAGAGCGATCCCTGCCCACCCCCACCCCATACAAACAACCAGCATCTGGGGAAGAGCAAAGTGGGGGGTGGGAAGGGAGGATAAAGTGGGAGTGGGAGGGAAGAGGAAAGGGGGTGGGAGGGAAGGGTGAGAGGAAAGGAGGGAAGAGGAGGAGATGTGGCTCAGTCCACACCGGACAAGCGCAGGCAGAGGGAGCAGGAAGCTGAGGGAGGGCAGGGGGGAATGAGGGAGGAAACAGAGGCAGCTGGAGTGGAAAAGGGAGGAGAACCCTGAGCTCAGCATTTCCCTTCCTGTTAGATTGAACACAAACCCCCACCCCATCCCCATCCCACAGCGGGGTGGGGGCCCCAGGGAGCCGGGCCATTAGCGCCCTCTGCCACCACAGCTGTGGACAGAGCTGAGGAAACGGGAAAGGAGCCCTCACTGTGTGGGTTGGAGCATCGCCCAGGACACCAAAGGGCTGCAGGTTTGATTCCCAGTCAGGGCACACACCCAGGCCAGGCACATCAGGAGACAACCCATCCATGTTTCTCTCTCTCCCTCCCTTCTCTAAAATCAATAAACAAACGGTGGATGAAATGGGGAAAGGAGCCCGGCTGGGGAGCTCTGTTGATTAGAGCATCGTCCCAAAACACCAAGGTTTTGGTCGGGGCACATAGGAGAAGCAACCAATGAATGCATAAATAGTGGAACAAAAAAAATACAACACGATATTTTTCTCTCTCTCTTTCCAACCCCCTCCTCCCCTCATTTTCTCTCTCTAAATCAATAAATTTTTTTAAAAGAAAAAAAAGAAATGGGGAAAGGAAGAAAGTGGTCCCAGAGAATAAAGAGAAGGACACAGCTGGGGAGGGGAGGGGAGGGGAGGGAAGGGGAGAGGAGCTGGAGCCGAGGGCAGGCCGGTGGCATCTACTATGCAGGGACAGGCAAGCACTGTTCTGCCCCCTTCCCACAGGCCAAGTAAGCAAAGCCAGCTGTCAAGGGTAGAAGGGGGGAGGGGGCAGGGCACCGACTCCAAGGTCAGCTCCCCCGCCTTTTGCAGGGATGACTGGGGAGGGCCCATGTGTCCACCAGGGGACATAGTTCCTCTCATACCAAGGGCAAAGTCTGGCTGGAGGAGGTGGGAGTGTGAAATCTGTGCTAAGAACGGGAGAGGAGAGAGGCCGAGGCTGGACACAGGGAAACCATCCCAAACCCACTCTCTCTGCCCACAGCTTCCTGCTTCAGCTCTGCTGGAGGGGGCTATAGAGGAAGTTGGAAAATGAACAAAAGGGAAGTAGGAACATACACATACCTCCTAAGCTCTCCTCGGAATTACCTATCCTTAAATTACTTCAGAAGATTAAAAAACAAAAACAAAAAAAAAACACATGCAAATAACCACATGGTGTGCTAAGCTCTTTCCCCGCCCTCGGTCCTCATCAGAGGAGAGCTGTCATGTCATCCTCCGCTCCTGAGAAGGAGTTCTCTCCGTCCACTTCCTGAGGCTCAGCGCTCAGCGCTCAGGCACAGGGAGCGTGAGGAAGGGGTTCTGCCAAAACCTCACACAGGCAAACACGCGCCAGGATGTCTTCATCTCGAGAGGGGGCATTCTGTAGGAGCCTGCAGCACCCACAGGCAGCAAACGACCAACAGGTGTGAGCATTTGGGGAAAAAGTAAGGAGACCTGGGGCTCACAGAAAGATGGGAGATGGTCCACGGGTGATGGGTGTGGGGAGAGGCTGCATGCGCTTTCTCAGACCAGCGGGGAGGAGGCGGCGGCGAGAGCGGGAAGTAGCAGGAAATGTGGAAAGCCTCAGGAATGTTTCCCGAAAGGAAGGCTGGGCGAGCGGGACCAGAAGGAATGCCCAGACAAGAACTCTGGTTAGGGGGGAGGGGAAGAGCCAGAGAAGTGGTGGGAGGCTGAGCAGAACCCTTTTAAAAAAAAAAAAAATCAAACAGCAAAAAGGTCACTGCCCCCTACACCCACCCAAGTCACCGTTTTCTGATGGTAGAAAACTTCACAGTCAACCAAATGCCCCCTACCCAACTCCCCTGGTCCAGGTAGGAGACATAACCGCTGGTTCTGGGCTGGGCGGGTCCTGGGGAGGGAAACTCAGGGAGTGGGGCCAGAAATCTACGAGCAAGTCTCTCTCTCCCACCCTCGTGCCAAACCCCAAGTCCAGCCCCCTGCGGGGAGCCAGCCTCGGAAGGGGGTAAAGGAAAGGAAAAGGGCTGTCTCTGATCTCACTCCTCAGACCCACAGATGGAAACTTGGACTCTCCACCTGGGGGAGCATGCAGGAAAACTGAGCCCAAAACCCCAAAGAGGAAAAGATCAGGGAAATACGAGCAGAGGGGAGTTTCTGGGGTGGAAGACAAAGCTGCTGAGGTGAAGACCTGGGTTCCACAAGGATGAATCCCCTACGACCCGTGTTTTGGAGACTCCTAGGAGGCCAGGCTTCGGGGACAATCCGACGTGGATTAAGGAAGGGGCGGGACATCTACAAGGGCCGAGCCTCTAGAAAGGCGTGGTTTCGCGGATTGGAACAGTGTAGCGCCCTGGGCAGGGTTTTGCCCTTTCGGGAGATGGGACTTTTTGGTAGGCAGCAGTCAGCTAGCAGAGAATCGTCGCGCTGAGGCGGAGTTTCGGGGAATTGGAAAGGACCAACGTGCCGTTCCGTGTAGTAGGGCTCGAAAGCGTGCCTAGGGGGTGGGACTTCCAGGGAATCGGGGCGACAGGGTGGGGTCAGGGACAATAAGTGGAAAACAAGTCAGGGTTCAGGGATACAAAGCCCCCCGAGGCTGGGAGGTGGGACTTCCGGGGAGGGGGTCCTAGGGGGCGTGGCTTATGAATGAAGACCGGAAGTAGGGTCCCGAGAGAGGGGTTCCGGGGTGGAGGAGTGGGTCACCTAAGGGGGAAAAAGTCGTCCCAACTCACCAGGGCCTCATGGAGTCTCTGCACCGCACCGCGGGGTGATTTGGTCCTGGATCACGCCAGTGCCTCCTTAGGTCGCTGCTCCAACTTTCTCCCCGGGAAGGCCTCCCTGGAGAAACTTTATTGCACTCACTTCCGGCCTCGCTAACCCCTGACCCTCTACCCCACCGTCCCTCCTTCACCCGTCCCACTTTCCTGGGTCAGCCAATGGCACTGCGGGAACGCGCACAGAAGCGGTTCTAGCCAATGAGAGGCCTGTTTTTTTACCTAAGCTCGCCCTTGAGAAACGTAACGAGCGCGCTCCAATAGGGACTCGACGAGAAGCAAATATAAGCCAATAGGAGGCTTGGAGACGGAGTTGTCCCGCCTTAAATCGGAGGGGCCAATAGGAAGCCCAGGCGGCGTGTTTGAAAGTGAGGCCAAAGTGGGTGGGAGCGCGTGCTGCTGGGAGTTGTTTGGAGGTTGGCGGCGCGGGGCTGACGATCTCAGGCGGAGCGATCATGTCGCACAAACAGATTTACTATTCGGACAAATACGACGACGAGGAGTTCGAGTACCGGTTAGTGCCGGCGTGGGGGCCATAACGAGGGGGTGGAGCTTTGACAAGTGAGGGCTCGAGGAGTTAGTAACGAGGACTACGGAAAAGACGGAATGGGCGCGTGCGCAGCAGATTAACGGGACGGGGTGGCGGGTGGTTGAGAGCGTAACGCGCATGCGCGGAGGTAGGCGACGCGAGTAAAAGGAACAGTACGGAATTCGGAGCAAATCCTCTTGTGGGGGGGGAGGTGGGCGTGGTTTAGAGCGTTCGCCTGCAGCCCACCTTCGCCCCTTGGGGTTCCGGAGCCATTCTAAACTTCACTGAGCACGTTGGACTTGCCTTCTTAAGGACAGCTGGTATCTCGGCAACGCCAATAACATACGGAACCTACTGGGGAAAGGTGGGAAAGGCGGAGCTCCAATTTTCCTCGGGTCTTCAATACAGAGCGAGTGTCCCCCATTAATTCCTGAAAAGGGGGCGTGGTTGTTCGGCTTAAATTCAGGAGGTGGGGCTTCGAGGGCCTGGAATGGAATAAACTGGTCAGGAACATGGAGAAAAAGACTTAACATGGACTCAGTCGATACCCTTCAACTATTTGAAGGGGGTTCGTGTAGGAAACAATAATGGGGTGTTTATAGGTTCTACTAAAGCTCAAGGGTAAAAGCATGGTGTCTGCTTTCAACAAGCCTAAAATAATACGTGGAGATACTGACAGACTTCAGAGAGAAGCTGATAATTGGTGTGATATAGATACAGATTGTGATGGCAGCACTTACGACTTGCCAAGGATGGTGAAGAAAGGAATTTCTACAGAGTCTGCGCTGGATACATCCTAAACTCACAGTTCTAGAGTAGAAAATCGGAAGGGGTTCTACAAATGTCGGCCTTCCACTAATTGTATTCGGTGTGATGCTTAAAACAACTTCCTGGTTTGTACCTTGTCTTCTCAATCGAAGACCATGAAATGGAAACATGCTGTGTTTCTTCTCCAGTCTAGCACAGGGCTCTGGACCCTCTGGCTGGAGAGCTCGGCCTGTGCTGACAAATACATTAATGGTCTTTCTGCCAGGTCCAGGGGGGAAAAGACCCCAGGCCAATTAACTTCCTTTTCCTCAGCTGTTTTCTTCTACATCTGAACTGAGCTGATTAAAATTATGTGTTTGTAGGACATGGCAGGGCCAGGGAGGGGAAGGCACTAGTTTCACCCTTGAAGATATAATCTTGGCAGTGGCATTTAGGTTTAAGAAAAGCTTTTGTGTTTTGGTGGGGGGTATTTGGCTTGGGGTTTTGTTTTTTTTTTGCCTAATTAGTTATTGAACCTAGTCTTCGTGCCAGGGGCTTGTTAGACAGTTAGCTATTTTCAGACATTCAGACAAGAACAGATTCTTTAGGAAAAAAAATCTGTTACTAGTACATTTTCATTTAGCATGATAAAGTGTGCCTGGGTTAGCACAATTCAAATTAGAGTAATAATTTCTTGGCCATGAAGAGACTCATCCTTGGTTAGGAAAGCAGGAAGGTTCCTGAAAGTCTCATGGCACATCCCTTCAGAATTAAGAAAATGAAGAATAGATTTTAAAGGCCAAATTGGCCTTTATTTCTAGCTGCCTGTATCCCACAATAAGATTAACTCCCTGCCATCAGAAACTGGTTTGTTTGTCTCCTGCTTTGTATGTAGGCACTTGCCTAACAGACTACCCAGTATTGACAAATTCCCTACCTTCCCATGTTTCTGTTACAGGCATGTCATGTTGCCCAAGGACATAGCCAAGCTCGTCCCTAAAACCCATTTGATGTCAGAATCTGAATGGAGGAATCTTGGTGTTCAGCAGAGTCAGGGATGGGTCCATTATATGATCCATGAACCAGGTCAGTGCCATGGCTGAAGGAACCATGTAGGGCTGTTTCCCTGAGGAAATGACAGGTCACATAACCCAAAGAAATAAGGGGGAGGTGGGGGTAGTTCCCCGGTATCTTACCCCACCTGTCATCTAGAAAAATTGGAGTGACCAAAAATAGAGTGACGTATATAGGAAGTTCAGAGACAAGCCGTTCCTGAAAAACCTTTAGTATCTAATTCACTCAGAGAGTATTCTCTTTTAAAAAAAAAAATTTTTTTTTATTAAATTATTATCTTTGTACATATACCATTTTAAGGCCATATATACTCTGGGAGAGATTATGGTCCCTACTTCATTATCCATCAGAAAGAATTCTTGGATGTGTTCCAAATAAGCCACAGGAAATATATTTCCTGATAAGACACCAGACACCGAGCTGTCAAGCAGAACTGATAAAGGACACCCTGGGCTTCACAAACGCAGCAGAATAACTATATTAACAATTGTGTACTTGGCTGGCAGGCCAGGCTGATGGGTCTGCTTCTAAAGCCATATGCTTAAGTCTCAATTTAGTTATCAGGGTCCGAGTGGGTGATAGCTGGGAAATGGGAGTGGGGTACCCTGTAGAGGGTGCGTAGACGGTGTTAGCTTGTCTCAGATTTCACTCGCTCTTTCAGAACCTCACATCTTGCTGTTCCGGAGGCCGCTGCCCAAGAAGCCAAAGTAGTGAAGCTGGAGCCGCTTTTCAGCCTCTGGCCGTCCTCAGCTGTCCTCACTTGCTAACAGCTTTCTGATAACATTGTGTTGCCTTCTTGTTTCTCACTTTGCTATTTAACGGATGTTTAAAATACACTGTTTGAAATGTGCCGGTGACTGCTTTGCGACTTAAGCAGAGCCAGCCGCAGCACGGCCAGCCAGAGGAGTGCTCAGGGCTGCAGCCCCAGCTGAGTGTGACCCCTGAAACCATGATGAGTTCTGTACCCAGCAGGACACACGTGGCAGATGGAGGAAGCATCTAAGAATGAGACCACGGCTGGAACAGGGATTGTGTAAATTTGCTGTTTTGTTTTTTTTTCTGCCAGGTGTACGTATGGGGATTTATGTTTCAATGTATTGGAAACTTTCCATTTTATTCAAGAACTCTATTTCGTGTTAAAAACCTTGATTAAAGAGGAATTTTTTTTATAATCTAGTTCTCTGCTTGTCAAGGTTTTTTCCCCCTCTCAGGCTGAGCATTCAATATATGGTTCTAATTATATGCCCTTCAGTTAGATAATGAAGCTCAGCTTTGCTGATAATGAGGTTTATTTCAACAGGTAACTGGTTTTTAATCTAATCTTAAAAGTAGACATGCTGTCAAACATAGACTGAAATATATTTTGATTTAACTACTGGCCAAAGGTAGAGGTTGTATAGGGATAACATCATCTCATGTAGACAAGGGACCTGTTTCCCACAGACAGGGATGCCGCCTTTAATATGGTCCCAGTGTGTGAAGGGCACACAGGGGGAGGGAGGGCCATCAGCTGGAGGCTGGTAGTGGCTCCATTCCTGCCTAGCCTAGGCTCCGGCACCCGTATGGCCTCTTCACTGCACACTGGTTGGGGGTTTTCAGTAATTCTCACTATGGCTGAGCATTGGAATCCCCTGGGTAGCTTTAAAAGGACTGATTTGTAAATCGTTCCTAAAGGTGTTGACTTAATTGGCCTGGAGTGTGGCCTGGATATGGGGATTTCAAGCATTCCTATGTAGGTAGTTACAGCACTAACTTTGAGAAAACAGGAAACTAGCTGTTCAAGAAAACATTTCACTAAATCATACTTTTAAAAATAACAGTACTAAGTAAGGGAGATAATCTTCACCTTTTCCCTGTCTTCCATCTGTTTGTTCCAAGAGCAATACCAGTGTAGTCCCTAGACCGGAAGCATCAACATCATCTGGAAACTCATTAGAAATGTGCGTTCTTGGGCTCCACCCTAGACTTAATCATAAACAACAACACTTTAACAAGCTTTCCAGGCGATTGTAGTGCATGCTCAGCTTGAGAAGCCACTGATAAATGATTGGACCAGAGCTGATGTTTGAATGGGTTGTTGTGTTGTTTTTTGGGGGGGAGTTACCTCCAAAATATGACCTTTATTAATCATCAAGATAATAAAGCACATGGCTTATGTTGTTAGGCAAGTAGGGCTTTCTTTTGGGGGGGGGGCGACTTTATTTTTTAGAGTTTTCTCGAGAAAAAATGGTCTAGAAGCTTGGTTCTACCATCCACTTTATTTTGTGTGGCATCCCTTCACCTTTCTGAGCCTGTTGCCCATCTGTAAAACACATCATAACTGTCTTAAAGGGTTTTTAGGAATCATATGAGGCCAGCCAGGTGTGGTTCAGCAGGCTTCCAAATGATGAATGGATTCTAAACATTATACAAAAAAAGTCCACAGACCAGTAGCATCCTCATGACCGAGAACTTAAATACAGATCTCAGTCCCCACCCAAGATCATTCAGATGAATAGTAAGAACATTAGGATTTGATGAACACTGTTAGACCATAGGCAATTGAATGCGAGTAAGGAGAGTAGTACAGCGTGGACACATGGCACTCCCTAGTCGCTGCCATCACTGTACTTGCAAGAGCAATAACAGGTGATGCTTAAACCAAGCACCATCTGGAGCAAGCTCTGTCTTGTCAATGAAGCTTAAATAATTAGCTTCATTGTTTATATCAGAGACAAATGAAAGTTCTACACACTAAAACGTCCGCTCCACATTCCAGATCTTCCTACCTCACAGGCAGTGCTAACCATTGTTCTTGTCCCTCCATCTGCTATAATATAACATCCCTTCAAACACCAGTAGCAGCTCTGTTATTGACCCCTTAGCCAATAACAGGGTTATGGCTAATGAAAACAGCTATGCACACGAGAATCTGAATACAAAACAAAGGTCAAGCCTCCCTTTATTTCTAACAGCAGAAAGCACCTCAAAATCCTTAAAGCCTCTCCAACCACAACTCCTTTCCCACCCCAGCCCTCCCGCCCTGCCCCTCCGTCCCGCCCTGCCCCTCCGTCCCGCCCCTCCCCATCCCCGCCACCACCCCCTGGGCTCGGCCTCCACGTTTCCGGGCAAAGGGTGACCACGTGGTTGTCGCTAATAACAACCCAGTACTGTTCCCGCCCGCTGGCTAAGACTCGCGAGTGACAGTCGACTTCACCAATGAACACGTGACGGTAGTCTGAGCGACAGCCGAAAGGACCAATTAAGACGAGCTAAGTGTGGCTCCGAGGTGGGACTGTGAGTACGGAAGCTGTCCTGGGACAAGAGGAGAGGAGAGAGGGAAAGACCTGCTGAAGGGGCTGGAGCAGGTGAGAACCTGAGAGAATTCAGCTGTCAGAGAGCAGTGGGAAGAGGTGGGGTTCGGGCTGGAAAGGGTGCGGAAGCCTGGAGAAGAAGACGGCTGAGTTGTGGTTCGGGTGGAGGAAGGGAAGAATTTAAAGAGCCCAAGTCCCAGGAGCAGACATTTAAAGGGACAGGCGCCCCAAAGAGAAAAGACATTTAAAGGTGTAGGTGTCCAAGATAGAGCAGACCCGAGGAACCGAGCTCGGCAGACACAAGATCTTTAGAGTGGTAGCTGGAGCAGGACATTTTAAGACTAGACTCTAGAGCCAAGCTTAGAAAACATTTAAAAGAGGCATGGGCTGGATTTTGAGAACATGTTTAAGAAAGAGGCAGGAATAAAGGAGTCAGTTGTCAAGGGCCTGGTGAGGAAGACCATGCCCTCCTGCTCTCCCCCATTTTCCTTTCTGGCTCCTCCAGGTTGCCTCGACCCCGGACCCCCTGTTCCCAGCCTATGGCCCCCCGTGCTCTTTAGATCTGGCGGTACTCCCGTGCTTGCGCTCCCTGTTTGGGGGTCTGGGTGGCTACTGGAGGGCCTGGCAGAGGGGCAGAGGAGGCAGGACCATGGCATCTAGGGCCTCTGCACCTCCCCCAGGGCGCAACGTGACGGCGGGCATCATCATTGTTGGAGATGAGATCCTCAAGGTGTGTCTGGGACAGCAGAGGGTGGGGAGGGCGGGGCGTTGTCCTGTCCTAAGATCCGCTCCACATTGTGTTGAAGGAGGGTGAATCAGGGTGGGGTCCCCTTGCTGCCCTAGGATTCTGGAGTGAGTCCAGAGTGGTGGAGGAAAAGTGACCCTCGTTCTTTCAATGAATTATTCCGTTGAAAAGCTTACAGCAAAGTTTCCACAGTTTGCCTAGCAGTATGGAATGGATGGGGATGCGGAGCTTTACAGAAATGACAAGGAGTCTGCATGGAAAGGAGGCAGAGGTGCAGGCATTCTTTAAAAGTTAAATCCAACCTAATTGAGGAATGAGCCAAGGCACACAGTGAGTGGGTGGGATAGAAGGAAAGTACGAGAAGAGAGAAATCCCTTCTGAATAATCAGGGAAGTCGTGGTAGGCATCAGGTTTGTAATAGTAATAATGACCCCTATATTTTTTGAATGCTTACTGGGACCTGGCAGTAAGCTTATTACATCATATATGTGATTTTACTAATCCTCACAACAACCCCATGACATTGGTACTTTTAGAGAAATCATCTTTTAACATATTTTTATTGATTTCAGAGAGGAAGGAACAGGGAGAGAGAGAGAGAGAAACATCAATGATTTCAGTATCCACTGAGCCAAACTGACTTGGGCCCTTGATATATTGATATCAAAAAGGAAGGGAGAGAGAAATAGAAACATCAATGATGAGGGAGAATCACCGACCAGCTGCCTCCTGCAAGCCCCCTACTGGGGAGTGAGCCCACAACCCGGGCATGTGCCCTTGACCGGAATCAAACCCAGGACCCCTGGGTCCTCAGGCCAACGCTCTATATCCCACTGAGCCAAACCGGCCAGGGCTGTAAGTCTTAATTAATACATTATGAAACTAAGGCTCAGAGAGGTTGAGAAACTTGCCCAAAGTAACACAGCTAGGAAGTGCTAAATGGACTTGATTTTCACTCCAGAGCAACCCCGTAACCACTGACCTCTGTGGCACAACAGTGGAGATGGGGCTGGGCAAGAAGAGTGCGTACATACCATAGACAGCCTCAAATATCCCGCAGAAGAATTTGAACTTTATTCTGTATGTGGTTGGAAACAACGAACGGCTTTTGAGTCCAAGAGTGATGCAATCGCAGAAGCACATTAGGAAGGCTATGCAGGAGGCACAGGCAGAGCACTGTGGCTGGAGCCGGGAGCCTGGCCAGGAGGCTGTTGCAACTATTCAGGTGAAAGGTGCCAAAGACCTGCTCGGTGGCAGTTGGGACAGAGAGGAGAGAGCAGATGGGGACATAGTTCAGGAGTGGAGTTGACAGCATAAAGGGCCTGGCTGGCTGCGGACAATGTCTGGGGATGCTGTTAACAGCCAGGGTGAGGGGGAAGATGCCCAATGGGCATTTGACGCCAGGGGACTGAGACCGCCCGGGTGGGTGAGGGAGTAGAGCAGTTGTCACATGGCATTGATCGTGGAATTCATAAACATAGATGAGGTCAAGGTCACAGTGCAGAGGAGGATGCCCACGATATAGCACATCATCCCTGACTCCGTCCACGTGGATCTTCTCGCTCTGGGGCTCAGTCCAGAATTCTTTTCTTTTGTTAAAAATATATTTCACCCGGACCGGTTTGGCTCAATGGATAGAGCGTCGGCTTGGAGACTGAAGGGTCCCGGGTTCGATTTCGGTTAAGGGCATGTACCTTGGGTGCGGGCATACTCCCAGTAGGGGGTGTGTAAGAGGCAGCTAATCGATGACTCTCTCTCATTGATGTTTCTGGCTCTCTATCTCTCTCCCTTCCTCTCTGTACAAAATCAATAAAATATATTTAAAATAAATAAATAAGTAAAAATAAATAAGTAAAAATAAGTAAAATTTTCTTTATTGATTTCAGAGAGGAAGAGAGAGGGATAGAGAGAAAGAAACATCAGTGATGAGAGAGAACCATTGATCAGCTGCCTCCTGCACGCCCCCTATTGGGGATCGAGCCCACAACCCAGGCATGTGCCCTTGGCCAGAATCGAACCTGAGACCCTTCAGTCCGCAGGCCGACACTCTAACCATTGAGCCAAACCAGCTAGGGCTCAGTCCAGAATTCTTGGCAGCCTGAGGTGGTATCCCCCAAAGAGCGGAGCGCCCCACCATCAGGCAGGGACAGCTTTCATCCCTGCCCCCTCTGCCCTTCGTCCCACAGCACTGACGCTCCGCTTCCCCGTCTCCAACCTCCCAGGGACACACTCAGGACACCAACACCTACTTCCTGTGCCGGACACTGCGCTCCCTGGGGGTCCAGGTGTGCCGCGTCTCTGTCGTCCCCGATGAGGTCGCCACCATCGCGGCCGAGATCACCTCTTTCTCCAGCCGCTTCACTCACGTCCTCACGGCGGGGGGCGTCGGTCCCACGCATGACGACGTGACCTTTGAGGCGGCGGCCCTGGCCTTCGGGGAGGAGCTCAAGCCACACCCCGAGCTGCAGGCCGCCATCAGAGCCCTCGGAAAGCAGGGCTGGGAGAAGCTGACGCTGGTGCCCTCCTCCGCCCGCCTGCATTACGGCACGGACCCCCACACGGGCCGCCCCTTCAGATACCCTCTGGTCTCCGTCCGCAACGTGTACCTCTTCCCGGGCATCCCCGAGCTGCTGCGGCGGGTGCTGGAGGGCCTGAAGGGGCTGTTCCAAAACACGGCCGTTCGGTTCCACCTGCGGGAGCTGTACGTGGCCGCCGACGAGGCCTCCATCGCCCCCATCCTGGCCGAGGCCCAGGCCCACTTTGGGCGCCGGCTTGGCCTGGGTTCCTACCCTGACTGGGGCAGCAACTACTACCAGGTGAAGGTGACCCTGGATTCGCAGGAAGAAGAGCCCCTGGAGGAATGCCTGGCCTACCTGGCCGCACGTCTGCCTCCGGGGTCACTGGTCCCCTACGTGCCCAACGCCATGGAGCTGGCCAGTGAGGCTGTTTACAAGCTCGCCAAGTCAGGTAGGGGCCTGGGGGGGGAGTGGCGGGCAGAGGTACCAAACCACAGGTGCCATCCTAGGTCTCAGGAAAGCAGGGGCTTTGGAGGCTCCCAAAAACCCAGGAGAAAGTAGAAAATGATGACAATTCACTCACTCTTCCAATAAATATTGAGTGCATACCCGCTTTCACCAGCACTGTGCTGGGTGCTGGGGAGACAGTGCAATAGGACAGCCAGACTCCCACTCCATGGACAAGCAGTTTAGCAGGAAAGGTAAACTTTAAGCAGGTATTATGTGTGAGATGTCCGTGTGAGGAGGACTGCACAGCAAGGAGGTCAGCCTCGATCTGGGGTCAGAGAAGGCTTCTCTGGGCAAGTGGTGTGTAAGCTGCATGGTACGGAGCGTCTGGCCAGACCAGGAGCGGGGCCAAGCACACAGCATGAGAAAGGAGGTTTAGGAGAGAGCGAAGAAACCAGGATCCCGGAGGGGGAGACGCTGAGCGGCCATGTGGCTGGATGGCAGGCGGGGAGCACTCTGCCGGCCTAGTGGGCAGCATGAAGGAATCTGGACGTTATCCTAGAAACACTGGGAACATATGGATTTTAAGCAAGGGCATCATGGCTGCAGTTACCTTTTGACGGCCATATGTGTCACATGGGGTGGATAATGGCCTCCTCCCTACTTGTCCGGCAGGCTCTTCTCTAGGGAAGAAGGTGGAGAGTGCCCTGCAGACCATTGAGACCGCCCTGGATCGGTACCAGCTCAGCCAGCTCTGTGTGGGCTTCAACGGGGGCAAGGACTGCACGGCCCTCCTGCACCTCGTCCATGCAGCTGTGCAGAGGTGAGCCTGTCCCGGGGACGAGGCCCCGAGATACCAGGACACCTGATGTGCCCCGTTCTCCAGTTCCCCATCCTGGGAAGCAGCAGGGAAAAGCGGTGTCAGGGTGGGAGTTGGTCATAGTGACCTCTCCGTTCCATTCCACCCTTTTTATTGAGTATCTGCCACCTGCGGGGCCCTGCATGTGGAAGGGCCTGGGCCTGCTGAGGAGGTGAGGTTTGCCCACCTGAGACAGGGGTGTGTGCCCCAGGTCGGAGAGGTGAGAGATCAGGGTGGGCTTCCTGGAGGAAGCAGGTTCTGATGGATGGGAAAGACAAGGAAAGGGTGTGCCTCCCAGGAGCCGAGGAGAACAGTGCATGCTCTCGCGAGAGCATCCCCTTGCCTGTGCTGGCCAGCCTGTGGTTTTCTCCCCCAGGAAATGCCCTGACACTCAGGAACCCCTCCAGATCCTCTATATCCGCACCGTCTCCCCTTTCCCTGAACTGGAGCAGTTTCTGCAGGACACCATCAAGAGGTAGGAGGGGCCTGAGGGTTTGGGCTGGAAGAGGGGTTTGGAGAAGCCCGTGTGTGACACCCCCTCCCCCCGCCCTCTTCCTTCCTCAGGTACCATCTGCGGGTGCTGGAGGCTGAGGGCGAGATGAAGAAGGCCCTGAGCCAGCTGCGGGCACAGCACCCCCAGCTGGAGGCCGCGCTGATGGGCACCCGCCGCACAGACCCAGCCTCCTGCAGCCTCCATCCCTTCAGCCCCACCGACCCAGGCTGGCCCCCATTCATGCGCATCAACCCGCTGCTGGTAATGCCGTCATTCCGTGCCCCCTGTCAGGCGTTCACCCGGCTTCTGTAGGTAGGGTCATGGGAGCCGGGGGCTCGGAGGAAGGGGCCTCGTCATCCAAGGAAGACTGGATGACCAATTTTTTTTAAGTGTGATTATGGTATTCAGTATTTTTTAAAATATATCTTATTGATTTTTTACAGAGAGGAAGGGAGAGAGATAGAGAGCTAGAAATGTCGATGAGAGAGTAACATTGACCAGCTGCCTCTTGCACACCCCTATCGGGGATGTGCCCTTGACCAGAATCTTTCAGTCCGCAGACCGACGCTCTACCACTGAGCCAAACCGGTTTCGGCCTTTTGACCAATTTTTATTGAGCCCTCATCCAGCGGCAGGCATTGTGCTTTTTTTTTTTTTTTTTTTTAAATATACTTTATTGAGCCGAAGCCGGTTTGGCTCAGTGGAAAGAGCATCAGCCTGCGGGCTGGAAGGTCCCGGGTTCGATTCCGGTCAAGGGCATGTACCTTGGTTGCGGGCACATCCCCAGTGGGGGGTGTGCAGGAGGCAGCTGATCGATGATTCTCTCATTGATGTTTCTAAATCTCTATCCTTCTCTCTTCCTCTCTGTGAAAAATCAATAAAATATATTTAAAATATATATATATATATATATATATATATATATATATATACTTTATTGATTTTTTAAAGAGAGGAAGGGAGAGGGATAAAGAGTTAGAAACACTGATGAGAGAGAAACATCAGATCAGCTGCCTCCTGCACACCCCTACCGGGGATGTGCCCACAACCAAAGTTCGTGCCCTTGATCAGAATCGAACCTGGGACCCTTCAGTCTGCAGGCTAACGACACTCTATCCACTGAGCCAAAGCGGTTTCGGCGCATTGTGCTTTTTGCTACGGACAGAACAGTGACTTAGACCTGTGCTGTCCAATATGGTAACCGTTAGCCATCTGCTTATATTCAAAGCCTGGAAGCCAGATGACTGAATTGGACATCTTAAAAGGGTGAATTTCGGTGGCGTGTGACTTATATCTCAGTTTTAAGAACTAAACACAATTCAGAAGTAGTTCTTCATTTGCACTGGCCACAGAGGAAGTGCCCACCACATTAGACAGCGCAGCAAGAGAACATTCATCACTGCAGAAAGTTCTGCTGGTCAGCTGGCTTCCACAGACACAGCCCTTCCTGTCCTCGGGAGCTGCCCTGCCAGGGGAGGGTGGGCCGGGAGTGGAGAGGGACAGGATGCAGGTCTCTCTCTCTCTCTCTCTCTCTCTCTCTCTCTCTCTCTCTCTCTCTCGTTGCGTGGCTCACACAGAGCCACACGTACCATCCAATCAGATAACGGTCCCTGGGAGGCCAAGGGAGCAGAGGAACCCCGCAGGGCACCCTCCCGGGCAGCAGAGGGCAGAGCGGGAGAGGGCAGTGTTAGTGACTCTTGTCCCACTCTGCCCTCCCAGGACTGGACCTACAGAGACATCTGGGACTTCCTGCGGCAGCTGTTTGTCCCATACTGTATCCTGTATGACAGAGGGTAAGGGCGTGGGGAGGGCGTGGTGTGGAGAAACATGGAGGTGCTGAGATAGGGGGAGCGCCTGCCTCACACACACACACCCTCTGTTCCCCCGGCTCCAGCTACACATCCCTGGGGAGCCGGGAGAACACGGTGCAGAACCCAGCCCTGAAGTACCTGGGCCCCGGAGGCCAGCCCACCTACCGGCCAGCCTACCTCCTGGAGAATGAAGACGAAGAACGGAACTCCCGCATGTGACCGCCCGCCACGCCTGCGGGCTCCAGAGGAGACAGGAGGAGGCTGCCCTGCCCGGGGGTGTGACCGCTCAATAAACAGCCTCTCCTCTCCGAGCCTGTGTCTTCCTGCGGGGATGGGGGGAGCAGAGTGGGCCAGGCCCCAAGCCTGGAAAGGCGCTCCTGTTGGTGATTCTGACCGAATGCCAACCACCAGGGGGCAGAGGCAGGGAGGTGTGCCAACCACTGGGGGTACCAGCAGCCAGGCAGGGCACCCAAGGTTTCTAGGCTCGGGCTGGAGGGAGGGAAGCGGGGCTGGCCTGGCTGTGGAGGATGAAAGATGGAGTGGCCAGCTCCTCCTCCTCCTCCTCCCAGCCCCTCCCCTCCTCCATGGCTGCGCAGAGGGGCTGACTCAGCCCATTCTCAGGCCCAGAACCTTCCCTGTGTCAGACCCTGGGGCCTTTGTCCCTGCAGTCATGAGGCCGGGAGGGGGGGCGGGGGGTGGTGTTGATAAAAGGTGCCAGGGGCAGCTCCCACGCCCTTCCTCAGAGCTGCTGCCCACATGCAGGCCCGGACTCGGCCCCTCGCCCAGGCGCCACCTTTCTCCCTCCCAGGGGCCCCGCCAGACGCTGGGCGCCGGGTGCCAGTTGTGCAGACGGGCACCAGGTGGGAGGGCCTGCAGCACACCCTGAGGGCGGTGGCCTACGTCCTTCTGTGCTGCTGGTGCGTCAAGCAGCTGCTGGATTAATGGCAGCGGGAAACGCCTCGTTCAGGTGAGCAAGGCAGGACGGACAGACAGGAGGCATGGCTGCTGCTGCTGCTGCTGCTGCTGCTGCTGCTACTGTGGCCGAAACTGTCAGCTTTCCGTTCTCTTTAGTGCCAAGCTCAACCCCCATGGAGACTCCCAGGGCCAGCTGCATTTGACCAAGGATGGGCCACCCACAGGGAGTGAAGAGTGGATCCAGCTCTGGGTCAATGCCATCTGTGTCAGACCTGCCTTGTCGCCTGGCCTCCGTTTCCTGCCCCCACCTCTGGTGGGCCCCTGGGGCGAGGGACCTTGGCCTGCTGGCTAAGACTGCAGCAGGACCTGGCACTTCTCCAAGCCTGGCACAGGGAGCCCACCAGCCCAGATGGCTGATCTTACCATATCCTCTTAGTGCCAGGAATGGGCTGCCCCCTAAAATCTCGGTTTGGGAACCACTGCGCTGTATGTATAATAAATAGGCCTTGGGCCTAAAGGTTCCACATGTCAGAAAAAGCACTGCAAGGGACTTGGAGCCCGGGGGCTGAGCAGGGAGGGGAGGAGGTTGTCCTAGATGGAGCCGAGGCGGCAGCCAGGTTTCCTGACTCACTAGGGTCTGAGTGGTAGGGTGAACAGGCCCAGCTCCTCCCAGCCTGTGGGGAGGGAGGGGTCTGGCGGGGGCGGGGTATTAGGATGGGAACTCCAATAGAAGACCCGGCTGGCCAGCTCCTGCCTCTGTGGGCCTTGGTGAAAGCCCTGGGCTGATGCTGGTCCCCAGCTCACAAAGCTGCAAGAAGCAGGCACCGGGGTGGCCACACCGGGCCCTGAGGCTCATCACAGGACACACACAGCCAGAGGAGCAGAATGGGCTTCCCCTCCCCTGGCAGCCACCACCAATCGCTTTCCCAGAATCCCTCCCAGCGGGTACCCATGAACTACTTCCGATGTCTTGCTCACGCTCATTCATGCGTTCGGACATGTCCATTCACAGCCCCCTACACGCTCAGAGCCAGCTAGAGGACAAAGCGCTCCTGGGGGGTCTCTACCCTCATTCCCTAGCCCCTCTGGGGGCCCGGTTATTGCCCCCCTCGTTCTCTCCTGGGGAACTGGCCTGGAGATGGTGTATGGCACCCTCCCCCAACTCCCAGGCACCAGCCTTCTTCTCCCAGGCACCAGTTCACTCCTTTTCCCCTGGGATTACTTTATTTTTATTTTTTTTTAATTTTTAAAAAAAAATATTTTATTGATTTTTCACAGAGAGGAAGGGAGAGAGAGTGCCTGAAACGTCAATGAGAGAGAAACACTGACCAGCCGCCTCCTACACACCCCCCACCGCAAATGTGCCCGCAACCAATGTACATGCATTTGACCGGAATCGAACCCGGGACCTTTCAGTCCGCAGACCGACGCTCTACCACTGAGCCAAACCAGTTTCAGCTGTTTTTATTTTTGTAAAGGTACCATATGCCTAGAGTAAAGGACTCTAAATAGTAAAAGGTAAAACTCCCTCCTACACTGACCCTCCCGCCCTCGGCTCTCCTCCCTGGAGGTAACCATGGTTACCAGTTTCTTGGAGAGCAGTATAGAGACAGTCTATGCATATATTGCATATTCATTCACTTGACAAATATTGAGTACCTACCGGTACTATATACCATTCTCCTTCGTGGCAGCATAGTACTTCAACTCAAGATTATTTCTTATCTCTGGCAGCTCATCCCCCCTCTGTAGGCACCCACAGATCTTCCTCTTCTGAACTGGTGCTGGGGCTGATGGCCTAGGTGACCTGCGGGGCAGGGCCAGGCACGCAAAAGTGGGGAGGGGACTGCTCCCCAGATTCTGCACCCACTCAATGCTTTCCAGCTTCCTCTCACACCTAAGCCCCCCTGGCCCACGGGGTCCCCAGCTTCCACGTTGCCACCCAGTCCACACAGGCCTGCGCCTCCCACTCCTCCAGCGGGAAAAGGAGATGTGCAGCCCCTTCCCCGCAATGCTCTCCAATCAGAGTGAGCTCAGGTTCTGAGTGTCCACACTGCTCTCCGGAGCTCCCTAGAGGGTGGGCGGGGAGAGGGGGAGGGAATGAAACAGAGGGCCAACTTAGGATAGGTAAGATCTCCCTACCCCTCTGCGCCCTGGGACCCTCCAGTGGCCACAGGACGCCAGCCTGAGGAGGAGGAGGGCATGACACCAGAATTCCCAGCTGATTTCATGGGACTTAAGGCTGTCAGTGGTGCAGGAAAGACAGGTGGAGGAGAGAGGCCACAGCAAAGTGGTCTGAGGAGCCACACGCCATAAACTGGATTATTTTTTTAAATATATTTTATTGATTTTTAGTATATGTGCTGCCGAAGCGAGCACATATTTTATTGATTTTTTACAGAGAGGAAGGGAGAAGGACAGAGAGCCAGAAACATGGGTGAGAGAGAAACATCGATCAGCTGCCTCCTGCACACCCCCTACCGGGGATGTGCCTGCAACCAAGGTACATGCCCTTGACTGGAATCAAACCCTGGACCCTTCAGTCCGCAGGCGGACGCTCTATCCACCGAGCCAAACCGATTTCGGCCTTACACTGGATTATGATAGTGGTGATCTTGAGAGGCTCTATGTCATTATCTGAGTGGTGGTGGGCTCACCAGCTCCAGAGCGCAGACCCTCCTCCCGTCCCCTCCTCCCCCCTCCCTCCCCCCCCCCCCCCCCCCCGCCAAAGGCAAAGGCTCTTATTTGCATCACGTTTGCATATGAGATATTTCCCCTTCCAGAGGCAGAAGCCGCAGCCCCTTTCTCAGTTACTCCCAACTGAGGCTCTGCGGCCTCCAGGCTGTCCGGACGGACGTCCCCAAACCCATCCTTCCGGCCATTCTCTGGGCGCCCTGACCTCCAGCCCGCAGGACCCTCCCATACTCCGCCCGCACCCTTACCTATCCCAGCTCCCAGGCAGCGCCCCCCCCACCCCCCCACCCCCGATTCTTCACTGGGTCCCCGGGCCTCGGGGACCTGCGCCGCCTGGTGGCTGGCTGGCGGGAGGCTGAGAGCAGAGGGAAGGATTCTGATTCGCCTACCCGGGGACGTGGAGTTTTGGAAAAAGTTCCCCCCGAACTTCCTGGAGCTAAATTTATCTCCCCGGGCCCTGGGGGGCGCAGAGATCCCCGCGACGATTAGCGTGGCGAGGCAGCCCGCTGCTCCCGCCCGCCGGCGCGCACCGGGCGCCGGGTTATAAATAGCGCCGCCCGCAGGGGTGGGGGAGCCGGCGGGAGGGGGGCAACCCTCGCCGCCGCGGCCCCTTCAGGTGGGTTGGGCGGTCGCGGTGGGGCGCCGGGGGGCGGCGAGCTGGGGGCGCTGCGGTCTGCGCGCCCCCGGCGGTTTCCTGGGCGGCGGGTTTTTCGAGGGAAGCGGGGGCCGCGGGGGGAAGCGGTGGGCGCCGGGCACGGGCTGACGCTCCGGAGACTCACTGCGCGGCCCCCCACATTCCAGAACGCGCCCCCAGACCCACTCACTGCCCCCCCCCCAGGCAGAACCCTGGCCCCCCCCCCCAGGCAGAACCTGGCCCTCCGCTGGCTCCTCCGGGCTCTGAGCATTACGTTCCTCTGCCGATGCCCTTGGAGCACGTGGCCCGGCAGCCGGCACCCCGCTTCGCAGCCGCCGGCGGCCCCGGCTGCAGGCCTCCCCAGGAGGGCTCACTCCCAGCGGGGCCGTCCTCCTTCTCTGCGGCCCAGCCCTGCATTCTCCGGGTGCTTGCCCACCTCCTGCTGCTTTCCCCCCAAAATCAGTCCCTAGCTGGTCGCCTGCAGATCTAAGTTAGAACGTGCGATCGGGGACGCTCCCCTATCCCCAGGAGGCCCAGCACCTGCCCTCCAGCTCCCAGTTCCAGGCAGGGCCCGGGGGCCGGGCGGGGGTGGCGGAGGCCCCAGGGGCCCAGCCCGCTCTCCGGGGGTGGGGGTGGGGGTGGGGGTGGGGGAGGAAGGGGCAGGGCCCGGCCCCCGCGGCGTTTCCCGGCCGCTGCCGTCTTCTTCGTGGCTCGGTGCGTGGAGGGCCCGGAGTTGGGGAGTAGGCGGGAATTTCAAGTCGGGATTTCCCCCCACCCCCAACCCCCAACTTCTGGGCCAGGAAGGGAGATAGATGTGCGGACCAGACGAAGGGGAACGTGGGAGAGCCGCTGAAGGACGCTCCGGAGGTCCCAGGACTGTCCAGCGGCGAATGGCATTTCGACCCCGAAAGATCCGAGCTGGGCCCGGTCTGACGGCGGACACAGCCCCGCAGGGAAGAGGACGGGGCGAGCCCGAGGCGCCCGGCGCCCCTCGCTTATCTGTGCCCAAGGGCTGGTGCCAAGTAGGGCGCCCGCCCTCCCACTGCCCGCGGAGGCCCTGGTGCTGCTCTCCCCGGGGCACATCCCCGCCCTCCGTCCCCTCGGCCGTGCCCCTTCCTCCCCGAAGCAGCCCCCTCCCCGTGGCACTGGTGCATCGGGCACTGCCCCCTCGCCCCTGGCACCGCCGCTCCCCAGACCAGCGCGACCCCGACGGCGGGCAGAGGGAGGGGAAAGCCCGGCCTGGACCCCACGGACCGGGCCCTCCACACCCGAGTCTGACCGGCGGGGCTGGGAAGAAAACCCGGAGCAGTGACCAGCCTCGGGACCCAAGGGAGACAGGGACGAGAGGAAAACGCGGAGCGGATTGCCCTAGCGGGAGCGCCCCAGACCTGCTGCCGCCGCCCCCCCTCCTTCCTAGAGCCCCCCTAATTCTCCAGTGAGATAATGTCTGGGGTGGGGGGCTGTTTGGCTTGGCCTGGGCCCTCAGGGGCGCCTCACACTTTCCGCCCCTGGCAGGGACACGGCGGCAGCTCGGAGGCTGAGTCACGGCCGAAAGAGGAGGGAGGGGCCGGGACTCTGTCCCTCCCCTGCGCGGGGATCTCGGGTCAGCCCGGGTGAGGGCCAGGGCCACACTGGCACCGCCCATTGTGGTCCAACAGGTTGAGCTGGTGCCCCGCGGAGCCACCTGCTGGAGAGGGAGGGAGGGGGCCCCCTGCGGAGGGGGGTGGGGAGGAGAAATCGAGTCCCACCCGGTTCGGCCGCGGGTGGCAGGACCCGGCCCGCGCGTCCGAATGGGATTTCGTTTTACACGAGGGCGAGGGGCTCTTTGGGGTACACAGCACGGCGGGCCCAGTTGGAAGTGACCCTCACAGGCTACCTTCCTCCATTGTGTGGGGGGGGGGCTCTGAAAGTCGTATCCTGGTCCCCTCCAAACCCCAACGTCCTCAAATTACCCAGGCAGCCCCCTCCCCACCTGGTTCTCCGCGAATCCCCAATTAGAGGTCCCTCCTTCTCGGAGACTCAGTTTATCCATTCCGGGAAGCCGCGGACTGGAGGCCCGGAGCAGGAGCGAGAGCGAGCCTCTCCTCCCCCCTCCCCCCCATCTTCGCGATCCCTGCTCCTCCCCTCTGACAAAGCCAAGGCCGCAGTGGCCACGGCCGGAGCGCAGAGGATGCTTGCCCAGGGCGCCGATCCCTCCCCGCGGGGCGCCGTCACGCGTGGGAGGGGGGGACGCAGGGTGCTCGCAGCCTCTACTCCCCCGCTCCCTTTGGGGGAGGAGGAGGGACGGGGCGTAGGAGCTGGAGCCCAGGGCCTGGTGGCTTCCTTCCCCTCCCCCTGCTTCTTCCCGGGGCCCTGACCTGATTATAGCCCCTCTCACGGGACCCCCCTCCATCCCCCAAGTCCCCGCCTCACCCCCACCCAGCCTGTCTCTAAGCTCTTACACTCTTCCCTGCCAAGGTGCTGACCCTACAGAAAAGCCCTCTTGGAGGCGTGGGAGCCCTGGAAGGGGGTGCTCGTTACCCCGACCGCTGCGGACACTAACCACCCTCCCCTCCACCCCTCCGTCCTCCCCCCGCCCCTGCCCCTCCTCCGCCCCTGCCCCTCCTCCGCCCCTGCCCCTCCTCCTCCAGCTCGCAGGCCAGCCCCTCGGCTCCGCCCCGTTCCTGGCCGAGCAGGGCGGGACCCAGTGGGGACGGGCGGGCGCTCGGGCCAATGGGCGGGCGGGGCGGTGGAGGGGCCCGGGAGGGGCGGGGCCGCGGCGGAGGGCTGGCTAGCGGTCCGGGGCGGGGCTCCCGTTAAGGTGGACTGCGGGAGATAGGGGCTGGAGGGGAGCGAGGGAGGGAGAAAGGGAGAAAGAGAGAGGGAAAGGGACCGCGGCAGGTGAAGGGGGAGAGAGCGAGAGAAGGAAGCGGGTGGGAAAAGAGGGGGGGCGGGAAAGGCTCGGGGAACAGAGGGAGAGCTCGGGGGAAGGCAGCGGAGGAGGGAGGGAGGGACCCATCGGCGCCCTGCAGGGACTGGCTGGACCGAGGGGTTGAAGTTTATGTCCTTATTGGGTGGAGGGAGGGGGGCCCGGGGGGCGGGTGAAAAACCAGGAAGTGACAGAGGGTGTTGCTAAGGGTTGGGGGGGGAGTTTGGGGGGTGGCAGGGGGCGGGGGGAGGGAGGGGAGGGATGGGGGGAAAGCAGGCTGGAGGACAGGTGAGACAGCAGGACAGGTGAGGCGGGCCCGGAGGGGGGCGGGTGGGAGCCAGGTGAATGTGCGGCTCCCGCGGCCGAGGGGGGGCGGGCGGCAGGAGGAGGCCGAGGGCTGCGGAGGAGGAGCCCCCCAGCAGAGAGCGGCGAGCGGCTGACCGCGGCCTTCTGACCAGGACCGGCGCAGGGCCCCGCGCCCCCGGGCCTGGCGGGGGACGCGCTCCTCCCCGCGCACTGCGCCTCCGCGGCTCCAGCCGGCGGCCCCCGCGGCGGAGAGGTGAGTGTCCCCCACTTCTGTCTCGCGGCCCGGGGCCCCCGGATCCCAAACTGCTGCAGTGTCCTTCGTCCGTCCTGGGAGTGGGACCCCCCCACGCACACGCATGCAGGCTGGATTGCCACCACTCCCCTTCCCCGCGCCTCCCCGACACCTCGGCTCTTTGGGACTGGTTTTAACTGGGAGGAAAGGGAGATGGAGGGGGACCGGCGGGCGGCCGCTCCCCGCCGGGGCGGAGGGTCCCCGGAAACTTTCTCTGCACTTTTGGGGATCAGACAGGCCGGCGGCCCCGGGATGCCGGGAGGGCGGGCGAGGCGGCGCGGCGCGGCCCCCCGGCCCCCCGGGCGGCTGGCGGGCGGACCCCGGCCGGCGGCGCGGAGGGAGCGGAAAGGCTGACGGGCTCTAACTGGGACACGCTCCCCGCCCCCCGCGCCCCCCGGCGCTGCGGGCTGGCCCCGGGCCAGCGGCGTGCGGGGTGGGGGCCGCGCGGGGAGGGAGCGGCGGCCCGGGGGAAAGTTACCGGCCGGACTATTCGGTTTCCTGCGCTGCCAGCGCCGCGCTCCCGGCCTGGGAGTGGGGCTCAGCGACACCCCCCGAGCGGCAGGGAGCGACCCCCCTCTCCGCCGTCCCTCACCCCGCTCCCTTCCTCCGGCTGCACCCCGCCGCCGCCGCCTTCCAAAGCCGGCTCAGTGCCCCCCGGGCCCCGGGGTGAGGGTGGGTGACGGGGAGGGACTGCGGCTCGCACCCCGCCGCCGGCGCACCTGCCCTCCCGGGGGTGGGGGTCGCCCCTGGGCGGTGGGGACCACGGGGAGCGCCGCCGGGAGCGGGCTGCCGGGGGCGGGGGGCGCTGCTCCCCATTCCCAGCGTTCCCTCCTCCCACCCCACCCCACCCCAAGTCAGCGAGCGACGTGTCCCGGCCGGAGCAGGGGGGGGCCGGAGTGGAGGGGGGCGGCGTGGGCAGCGGGTTGTGCCCGGACACGTGCCTGCCCGGGCGCCCCGGCCCGGCCGGTGTTTGGAGAGAGGGCGGGTCCCTGCCCCCCGCCCCGCACAACCCCCACGTATCAAAGGGCGGCGGAGACGTGGTGAGACCTCGGGGCGCCCCGGGAGGGGGGAGCCTGGGTCCGGAGCAGGGGAGGGGCAGAGGAGCCGGTGCCGAGCTGACCCACAGGAAACGAGCGCTGCTGACCTAGTTTGGGACACCGGAAGTGGGTGCCGGGGAGAGGGGAGACCGGCGGGCTGTCCTGGCTTCCGGGCCAGGTGGAGGGCATTCTTGAATTGACCCCCACCCTGAGGCCTGAGAGACCCTTAGCTGCAGCTGAGAGCGGGAATGAGTCAGCCAGCTATTTCCCCTTCCCCTGGCTTATTTCTGGAGGAGGGAGGCCGTGCATCAGGGGCGGGGGGGGGGGGGGGGGGGGCGCGGATCGGGCAGCGAGGGGTTAAACCAGGATAGGAACTCGCTGTTCCCTGAGGATGTATGTGTGTGGGGGTGAGGCCTGGAGGATTATGGGGTTGCCTCCTGCTTCTCTTTCCATCTCCCCCCCCCCCCCTGCACACACACCAACTGGTTTGGTCACCCCTGTACCTGCCTGGCACTGCTGGGAGAACTGGCATGGAGTGGGCATCAGGTTCGGAGCGGAGAGTGGGCACGGGGATTGGCTGTGCTGGTCTGGGGAGGGACATATTGGTGACCGAGTCTGGGTGGTAGTTAGTGTTCCTCCTTCGTGCTGACTGGGAAGGGCAGGGGGGTCCCTCCGGAGCAGCTGATGAAACAAGGAGAAATCTCTGCCAACGCCTCCTGTCCTTGGCCCCGGGGACCCAGCTCCCCCAGCGCGCCTCTGTTACACGGTTGCTGTGGGCACCGTGCAGCCGGCGGGCACCCCCAGACACTGTCCCCTCCCGTGGGTACCACACTTCCCCCAGCCTGAGCACAGGGGTCGGGAAGGGGTTAATGCCACCGGAAAGGGGCTCTGGGGAAGAGAGGAGGCAGTGCCCACTGGGCTCAGGTGTCAGGAGCGAGGCCTGCCCTAATGAGGCGCTCTCCTCACCGCCGGCCGGGCTGGTGGGCGCCCCAGTGTCGGGGAGACAGGTGCCGACCTCTTCCCCCTTCCCTGTGGTGCCCCCTGGCACCCAGGGCCTTCAGCTCCTCCTTGGCCTGGTGCCTGCCCCAGGAGGGCGCGGCGGGCAGCGGGGGCTGGGCTAACAATGCACCATCGGGCCCTTTGTGTGCTTGCACTTGGCACCCTGGGGAAGGGTGGGGGAGGGGGGCCCGGCGGGCACGGGCATGGGGGACCGGGAGCCTCTGAGGGGCCGGCCGTGGCTGGGCAGAGGAGCGGAGAACGAAAGCAGGTGGAGCGGCGGAAGGGGAAGTAGGTCACACAGGGTGCTAGCCCCCCATTCCAAGCCAAGGCTGAAAGCAGCAGCCCCCGGTTCTATGGCTGCCCAGATGGCATCAGGCTGCCCGAGGCACAGCCAAGGACTGGGCATCTGGGGTCAGAAGGCACTGCCTCGGGGACCGCTCAGGTGGAGGAGGCCTGGCCTGGTACTGCTTCCTGCTTGCTGTCCAGAGACCCAGTTCTCCCCGGGCGCCGAGGCCCCGAAATGGACCACGAATGGGCCCCGGGCAGGGCCCTGCCCTCCGACGGGAGCCTCTGGGCCTGCTTCAGGGCTTCCTGCCTCGGCGAGCCCGGCTCCCTGACCTTCCGAGAGAGTCAGGGCTGCTCCGGCACCAGGCCTTGGAGCCCATGCCCGTGTTGGCCTCGGGCTGAAGAGGAGGGTGCGGGAGGAAGGTGGGGACAGATAGGACCCTGGCATGGGGTGTGCCTGCCCTGGCCTCTTCCCCCTCCTTCTGCTGAGTAAACTCGTGAGTAAACTTGACGTTTTGCCCGGACAGTTTGAAGTTGCCTCGCCGCCCCCCCACCCCCAGGCCTGCCAACACACAGGCGGCCAGGCGCCAAGGCGGGCCTGGGGGACTGGGGGGAAGGGGTCAGGACTACTGTAGTCCACCAGCAAGGGCTTCGGAAGGGCACGAGAGACCCCCCCTGCCCCCACCCGGCCAGGCCCAGGTCTTGGCGAGTCTTGGCCGGGGCCTGGCAGCGTGTGTCCTGGAGCCGTGAGGAGCCAAGCGCAGTGGTCTCAGCAGAGCCTCTGCCCGCTTCTGACCTCCACTCCCACCAAGGAAGGGCACCCCGCTGCCATCTGGGCCCCGCGCTCCCACGGCGAATGCTCACGGGCTGCCTGGCACCCGCGAACCTCCCCTTAGCAGAGACCACAGGGCGACTAGAGAGTCTGGCTCTCCGCTCTCGAGGTGGGTGGGAGGCCGGCGGCCTTGGCCTCCCAGGGGCCATGGCCTCGGCCCCGAGGGGTCGGCCTGGAGGACAGCATCCTCCTTGGCCAGCAGAGTCCTTGACCTCACACCTGGGCCTGTCCCACACGTACCTCGCTCCGCCGGACGCCCCTCGGGCCTGTCCCTTAGGTCCCCTGGCCCCTCTCTCGGCCTGTTAGTATTCCAGAGCCAAATCCCAGCCACCAAATCCCTGTGCCAGATCCACTAGGATGCCCGAGTGCTGGTGACGGGCAAACTGAGCCAGCGACGCCCCTGCGAACACACCGGCCTGCTATCGCGGGACATTCCTGATTCCCCTTCTGCCTCCCCAGGCTACCAGAGTGGCAGGGGGAAATGCCTTCCCAGTCCCTGCCAGGCCTCGGAGTGGGGCTCCACCAAACCTTGCTTTCGACCTCATGTCTCTGGCTTTGGTTTCCTTCCTGTTTCCACTGCCCCCCCCCCACTCCTCCCCACCCATATGCCCCTTTCAACAGACATCCTCTCTTCCTTCCTTCCTCCTTTCCTCCCCCTTTGCCTGGGAGCAGGGGTTCTGTCCCTCCCAGCCTTTTATCTCTCCGAAACACAGTCCCCTCGGAGATTAGCGACTGACCAGGTCTTCGGCTCTGCCCTCCCCACCCCATCAGCCAGGACTCTGGGGACGAGAAGAAAGAGCACAGGGCTTCTCAAGGGAACTACAACTCCCAAGGTAATATGCAAAACAACTGTGGTGCATACTGGGAGTTGTAGTCCTTGATCTCTCAATTTGGTTAAATCTGGAACTGTGTCTGGATGGAAATCAATGCCAGGAGTGGGATGAATTGGGACACGGGTGCCCTCTGCCTTCCCCCTACCTGCTTCTCATCCTGTTCCCCTGTGACACCGTGTTCCTAGGACTGACATCCACCTCCCCTGCTGAGACATGTTGCTCATTGTCACCTTAGGACTCCACCCAAGAGATGCCCACACCCTGCCCTGCTGCCCCTGGCAGGGGTGAAACGGAGGGGCCCCACGGACTCCCTCCCTATCCCCTGCCCTCTAGGCTGGCTCCCTCCTTTATGGGGATCAAAGGGCAGACGGCAGCCCCACCCGACTCCCTCCGAGGTCTCTGGCATTGAGGCTCTCGGGAATTGCAGTTGACTTTGGTGCCCAGCAAACGCTTGGGCAGGGGGAATGCCGGGAGGCTGGCGCCTGGCGGCGGGAGAGACCTTGGGGAGTGGAGCCTCCAATAACTGTTCACCAGGCTGTGCCCCGGGCTCTCTGCAGGCCGGACCCGTGCGCCGCCTCGAGGTTGTTTGAGAACAGGGTCTTGGGTCTTATCAGTAGGACCTGGGGGCCTGGGCCCGCCTGGCTGGCACCAAGGCACAGGGGTGACCCTCCCCCACCCCAGTCCCACAGTTGGCATGGGGCGCTGGGAGCAGGGGGGTAGGAGGGAGAGAGGGCACGACTGCCAGCATCCTGGTGGGTAGGTGCCAACCGGGACGGGAGCTGGTGAGGGGCAGCAGGCCAGCGGCATTGAGCCAGCAGCTGTTGGGGGGAAAGGGGAAGGGACATTTTGGGGGACATTTCTGAGGTCCCCCCAGCCCTACAGGACTTGGGATGGCCTAGCGTGTGGGGGCCACGAGGGTGCCCCTCATTTAAGAGACCCCTGGAGTTGCTTCAGCAGGGCTCTGGCCCACCCCTGTCTGGGCTCGGAGCCCTCCTGAGTTGCCCCTCAGGCCCAGGCGGGTCCCACCCAACCGGCCAGGGTGGCAGCAGCTTGCTTGCGCAAGGGGTGGGGCTAGGCGCCCTTCCCAGCAGATGCCCCCTCTCGGCTCCTTCCTCTTTCGGTGCCCACAACTCCCCCCATCTGTCCACCTCCCCCCGGCCAGCTCTCGCCCCGTGGTCCCCCTGGCCATCGGGGGCTGGCACCAGTGCTGCCCCCTGGCCTGGTTGGCAGGGGCTGGCGCCCGAGCAAGGAACTGTGGTATGTGAGTGGGTTTGGGGTGAGGCATGGGGAGGGCGGGGTGCCGCCTTGCCCAGCCCCTAAGGGCCCCAGCCCAGTCTAGGGTGGGGAGAATTCGGCCACCTCCCGAGGGGGCAGAGGGCCCTCCCGGGGTCTGGAGGGCCTCCTGGCGGCCCCCTTTCACACCATATGTCCCTAGGGGCTGGGACCTGGGCACCTGTCACCCCTGGCACTGACTGTCCGAGGTTCCCCTCCTCCCCCTCTCCTAGCCACAGCCACCTCCTGTCCCCTCCCCTCCCTTCTTCCTTCTCCTGGTCCCACCTCCAGCAGCCTCTCCCACTGCTCCTCTTCACCTCTGTCCTCCTGGACTGTCCTGGCGCCTACCTTTCCTCCTGTTCACCTTTTTCCCCTTTCGGGACCGAGGGCAGGCGGGGGTGGGCACAGCTGGGCTCTGGGCACCACAGGCAGAGACTCTAGGCCCTCTCCCACGCCACCAGCCCTCTGGTAACCCCTCCCTCCAAGCCGGGGGAGGGGGCAGCACCCAGAGAGTAAGGCTGTGGGGGGAGGGGCTGGGCCAGGTCGTGGGCGGCCCTTTTGAAGGAGGGAGCTGGAGCGGGGAACAGCCACCCCACCTACCCCCCTGCGGGCCCTCCCCCACCCCTCCCAGCCTGCTCCCCCCCCAGGGGCCAAGAGGAGTTGCCGGCAAGGCCCCTCCGCGTTCAGGTGAGTAGGCCCCGTGCTGGCCGGGAGCTCAGGCCCTCGGGGAGGCTTGGAGGCCTGGAATTGGACAAGGGTCAGAGAGGGGCTGGAAAACAGGTTTGGAAGAGGGTGTCCACGCGTCTCTGGGGGGTTAGAGAGCCGAGGTTCCGGGGAGCAGGAGCACGGGGAGGCCTCCGTGTCCAGGGGACCCAGGGGCACAGCAGAGCCCGAGAAGGGGCCTGCGGGAGCCGGGGTTGCTGTGCCGCGCCAGGACAGGAGGTCGGACGGGCTGGCAGGGAGCCGGCTCCGGGGATCGAGCTGGGGTGTCCTCTGGGGCTGGGGGGCTCAGGTTTCTGCTGTCGGCTTGGCAGGTGTGCGGTTACCAGCCGGCTCAGTTACCCAGCCAGAGACACCAGGCTGGGGGGAGGGGGTGGGCACCGGCAGACCCTGGCACCTTGTGCCATCTCCTCGGGCCCCAAGAGGAGCTGGCAGCCTCGGGCGGACCCTGCTGGGAACCCTGGTGGCTGCGGCCTATGCCCGGGCAGGCGCCTGGCTCAGGGTGGGCACCCTCGGGGAAAGTCCAGCAGCTTCAGGGCTGGAAACTCTTACAGGCAGAGAAGCCTAGGTTGTCTTCCTCCCCCCCCACATCCGCTTTCACTGTACCCCCCACCCATGCTCCCCAACCGGCCCCCCGGTTTGGGTCCTGTGCTTCGTTTGGGAGGGAGGCATGGGTCCCCTAACGTGGCCACCCCGTGGCTACGCCAGGCCTTGGGGGGCAGGCCAGGCTCCTTGATTGCATCCCTCGGTCCCTCTCTCTGCTGAGCTGAGCGCCCTGGGGAGAGGGTCAGAGAACCGTGGAGGAGGGCGACTGGGAGAAAGTGGGAGAGACCTGAGAGAGAACCGGGCGGGAGAGGGCGAGGGCGAGGCCCCCGGGCACGGAGGGGGCAGTGGAGGCAGCAGCCGGGCAAGGGCTGAAGGAAGAACGCGTGGCGGAGAGGGGACAAGGGTCGGAGAAGGCACCTGGGGACAGAGCAGGAAGCCAAGACAGGGGCCCAGGGTGCAGCCTCGCGGATGGGCAGGGGTCCCCTGAGATGAAGAGGGGAAGGCTGGGGGAGAGGGAGGTACCCTCATCCCTCCCTCCGCCATCTTTTCTCTTCCTCCTAAGTCCCCCGGTGCAGGCTGGGGAGCGGTGGGCTGGGGCCCGTGTCCTGGGGTAGAGCGTGTGAGGGAGCACTGAGGTCCCCCCATCTCCGGGGCTGAGGCACCAGGAACTGGGGATTTTGAGGGAGGAGAAGCCGAACCCCAGCAGCACCGGGAAGCAGCCGGCTCCCCTTGCCTCCTTCCCCCTTCGTGGCTTGCGGTCTCCCTTCCCCGCCTAGGCCCCCAGGAAGTGTGAGAGCCGGGGGTGGTGAAGTGAGGAGGGGAAGCAGCCTATGGGGGAGGGGGAGGACATGCGCCCGCTTCGGAGGGGCTGGGGCGGCGAAGGGAGGGCTCCATGGACGGGCGGGCATCCCTGGGCAGCGCGCGTCCCTTCGAAGTCCCTCGGACCCGGCGGGGGCCTCAGCTCACCCCTCACCCTGCCTTCCCAGCCAGGCGGTCCAGATGGCTCGGGCCCCAGAGGCCCCGGGAAGGGGTGGGAGACGCGGAGGAAACCGGGATTCCTGGGTCCCTGAGGACTTTGGACCCGGCTGTCCTAGTTCCCCAACCCCCTGGTCCAGCCTCAGGCCAGAGGCCTGGGCTTCGTGCAAACTTAGCTCAAAAAAAACAAAAACAAAAACAAAACAGGAAGAGAACCCCAGGCTGGAGTCCGGGTGGGAATTGAGGGATGGCGAGGAGAATGAAGTAAGGGGGCTGGACGTGTGGGTCTTGCCATCGCCCCTGGCGGGAGGATGTCACAGCCCGGTCCTCCTGCCCCCTCGCCCCCAGCCGCCGCTGCTGCACCTGGAGAGGCCGGCCTGCTGGGCGGATGCCCTGGCAGAGCCCGGAGGTGGGGACCTCGGAGCCCGGGGGGGGGGGGGGCTCTGTGTGCCCGTGTCTCGGGCCCATATCTATTTTCTCCTCTGCTAATCCTGGTTCCGCCTGCTGCCCCCCACACTAAGCCTCACTCCCCTAATCCCCAGGGTGCAGGGAAGGGGGGCAGCGTTACTCAGCTGCCCCTCGCGGGGCCTCGGCGCCCAGCTCTTCAGCTGGCGGAGCCGGCGCTGTTGGCCCCGGTGCCCCCGCCCCGGCTCTGGACGCTGCCTGAGGTCAGCCCTGGAAAGCGTCCTGGCCTCCTTTCCTTCCCAGGCCTCGTGCCTCCTCATGGCCCTCTGCCTTTGGGTTCTCGGCGGTGGGCACGCCCTGGCAGCTGCCCTTGGGCACGGAGGGGTCGGGGATAGGGCTCCTGCCTCTCTTACCCCAAAGTCTTCCCCCCGTCGGCGATGGGGCAGGCTTGACTCAGGGCCCAGTTTCAAGAGAGCTGCCCACTGGCTTGGCCGGTCTAGCAGGCCCAACAGTGAGGGGAGCCTGGGGGGGTGGCAGGAAAGGGGGGGAGCGATGGGGCGGGGCCCCCCCAGTTCTTCCCCCTACCAGGCAAACAGACCAAACAGACCTCACCTGGTTCCCTGGCACAGCTGCCCCCCCAACCACCACACGCCCATGCCCACAAGGTCTTAGCAAGAGGGGGCATGCCAGGCTGGGTGGGGACGGGCCGCCCGCATGGGGCGTCAGGGGGCTGGGCCCTCTGGGATGCAGAGGTGGGAAGGGTGCCCAAGGTGGGGTGGGCATCCTGGCACCAGTGCCCCACCCTGGCAGAGAGAAGGGGGAGGCCTCCACCCCATCCACCCCTCCCAGATGATGGGGCTAGGAGTGCCCCCTTGGCCTGGTTGGCACCAGCGTAGTTCCAGGTGGCACCTAGGTTGGCTTGGGTGCCAGAGCCCTGGGTAAGGGCTGGGGGAGTTTCCCAGGAGCTAGAGAACCCTACGAATACCTGCCCTTCCCACGTGTGCCCTGTGCCCTCGGCCTCTTCCCTCCTTCATCGCTACCTGGTGGCATGGGCATGGGAGCTGGACCTCAGGTTAAATACCCACCTTGGCCCAAGCCTGGTGCACATGGTGCAGTGCACCAGCCTGAGCTTCTGGCCTGACAGCAGGGTCAGCCGGCCCGTGCCCCCACCACACCGAGCTGCCATGGAGACTGGCCCCGGGGTGGGAGAGAGGGGGCGGGCTGAGCAGCGGGAATGGGTGGGGTGGGGAGGGCGGGAGAGGGATGGGATGAGCCACGTGCCTGTGGGTGTCCAGCTCCCGGCCAATGGACAAGGAGGGCAGCCACACCCATCCCCCTCTGGAAGGACAGGATCTGCCTGGGCCCAGGAGGGTGGCCACCGCGCGTCTGCCCACTGGGCTGTTTGTTCTGAGCCCTGGAGCCGCCGAGGCGGGTACTGTTTGTGACGTGCGGGCAGGAGGCCCGCAGGCCTGGGGAGCTCCCGCACAGCGCGGCCCCCGGGGGGGACGTGACTTGGGGGGGACTTACGGTGGGAACGGTGGACTGTCCTAAGGCCACTGAGGCGTGGCTGCGGAGCCCGAGACCCACACGTGGGTGCTACTCACTCCGAGCTGCTGTGCAGTGTTGGCATCGCCATGAAGGTGCCAGGCAGGAGGCAGGCACAGACAATGCGGTTCTTATGTCTTAAAGAGGAAACCGTGGCCCAGGCCTCCACCGGCTCCTCCCCCCAAATACCTTTCCCCATCCACCCCGGCCCAGCGGCCTCGGGGAGTGACACAGGAACCACTAGCGAAACGTCAGGGGTCCGTCTTGTCCTCAGGATCATCTAGGTCAAGTCCCTTCTAGGTCCCTTCGGGCCTCCTCGGGAAAGGAAGTGACTTGTCCAAGGTCATGTCGCTGGTCGTAACTGACTCCAGGGGGGATGGCTGAGGGAGGGAGGCAGGCAGATCTGCCTAGTAGTTTTCCTAGCCCTGCTAGCCCTAGTGGAGGGAGGCCAGAGGCCACCTGGGCAGTGGAATCTGCCCTCAGGCGAGGCCTGGCTTCTCCCTCCCAAGGCCCCGGGGCTTTCACCGAGCCCCTGCTGTGCGGTGTCAGGCTCAGGCGCGGTGCCACACTCGGGTCTCCTTTGCCAGAGCCACCACCATCCTAGGCCTCCTGTTATAGAGGAGGAAGGAGATGCCGAGATGGAATCCCTCGTTGAAGGTCACGGAGCTAATCTGTGCAGAGTGAGGGTTCCAGAGCCTAGCTCTTCCCAGGCCCCGACTTTTGTCTTCATGTCAGGGCTAAAGGGGCTTCCACTCCCACCCCCTCGGGCTTCCCCTCCCACCCCCTCCTGGTGCAGCTCAAGAGATTAAAGCCTGGCGTTGAAATGACTTGCCCAAGCTCATTCCGCAAGCTGGCGGCGGCAGCAGGAGAGCCAAGACCTGAGGCAGACAGATCGCCACACTTCCAGGCAGGCCAGACTCTCCACTACCCCTTCCCCTTGGGATTGCTGGCAGCGTACCCTCCTCTGTGGGCATGTGGGGTGGGCGGGCGGGCAGGCAGGGGAAAGCCCGGAGGCTGGGAGACGGCCCTCTAGATGGGCCGGGATGGAGCGGGAGAGGTTGCGGTGATGGCGGTGGTGGTAGCAGAGGTGGAGAGGGGTGGGACTGGAACTTGGCCTATTGGCAGGGGGGGAGGGGCGGGGACGATGCTTATCTTCGGGGCAGGAAGCACCCGAGCCAGCGACACCCCAGCAAAGCACTGCTGCTCCTTGGCCCCACGGGGGAGGGAAGGATGTGTGTGTGTGTGGGGGGGGAAGCACGGGATGCTGGGAGCTGTTTCCCTTCTGGCCTTGAGAAGAGGGGACATAGGAGGGGAGATGCATTTTGAGCAGAGGGTGCAGGGAGGAGGGGAAGGGAGTTGGGAAGCTTAGGGTTTTACTGTACGCCCAACGCTCCAGGGCAGGGTGGGGAACCTCCGGCCCTCGGGCCGCAAAGGGCCTGCAGAATCCTTGGGTCTGGCCCTCCTGAGGCACGAGGGGTGAGTTCATTAAGTATTTGACCAAATACAGCAGGCTAATTTTTTTTGGTTTTGTTTTGTTTTTAAATATATTTTATTGATTTTTCACAGCGAGGAAGGGAGAGGGATAGAGAGCCAGAAACATCTATGAGAGAGATACATCAGGAATGTGCCCACAACCAAGGTACATGCCCTTGGCCGGAATCGAACCTGGGACCTTTCAGTCCCCAGACCTACGCTCTATCCACTGAGCCAAACTGGTTTCGGCCAGCAGGCTAATTTTTTTAAAAAAATATATTTTATTGATTTATTCACAGAGAGGAAGAGAGAGGGACAGAACAGAGAGTTAGAAACATCGATGAGAGAGAATCATCGATCAGCTGCCTCTTGCACACCCCCTACCGGGGATGTGCCCGCAACCAGGCACATGCCCTTGCCCGGAATCGAACCCGGGACCTGTCGGTCCGCAGGCCAACGCTCTATCCACTGAGCCAAACCGGTCCCGGCCAGCAGGCTAATTTTTAAGTTGATAATTTTGTGTGGCCTGAGAAGGATGTTATAAATATTCCGATGGCCCCTGGCAGAAAATAAGGTTCCCCACTCTTGCTTCGGGGAGATAACCCGTGGCAGGCCTTGGTCCGATGCGAATCCCTCTAGGCTGTCGGAAGGCTGTTAGCCCACCATTCAGAGGACTGAGGCCGGTGCCATAGCCACCCAGTGTCCTTCAGCCAGCGCTTCATGGAGCCTGAATCAGCCCAAGGCCCCCTCTCTGCACGCCAGCGCTATTTCCAAGGGCTGGGGAGGCGGCCGGAGAGTCAGGGCGCCTGCTCTCACGGAGGCTGAACCTCGGGCACCACAGGCCCGGGCCCTCTGCCTCAGCCTGGACCTTGTCCAGCTTAACTTGGACAGTCACCCACCCCTGCCTGGGCCTCAGGTTCCTTGTCTGTTAAATGGGCTGTTGGCACGCCAGGGATTGTGGGAGAGTAAAGGGGAGGGAAGAGCTTTCAAGGGCGTCTGGCGGGGAGTACCTGCCCATAAGCCTTGGCTGAGGTCGGGTCTCTTTCCAGGGGGGTCTCCTTCCCCGGGGGGTCTCCTTCCCCAGGGGATCTCCTTCCCGGGGGTCTCCTTCCCCGGGGGATCTCCTTCCCCGGGGGGGTCTCCTTCCCAGAGGGTCTCCTGGGGGGTCTCCTTCCGGGGGGTCTCCTCCCCGGGGGGTCTCCTTCCCGGGGGGTCGCCTTCCGGGGGGTCTCCTTCCGGGGGGTCTCCTTCCTGGGGGTCGCCTTGTGGGGCTGAGCGCCCTAACCTGCCCCCTCCTTGGCCCTGCAGGAGAAGATGGGGAGCCCCGAGGACGACCTCATCGGGATTCCGTTCCCGGACCACAGCAGCGAGCTCCTGAGCTGCCTCAACCAGCAGCGCCAGCAAGGCCACCTGTGCGACCTCACCATCCGGACGCAGGGCCTTGAGTACCGCACGCACCGGGCCGTGCTGGCCGCCTGCAGCCACTACTTCAAGAAGCTCTTCACGGAGGGCGGGGGCGCCGGCCCGGGCGCCGGGGCGGGGGGCGGCGGGCCGGCCGCGGGGGGCGCCGGGGGCGCCGGCGGCGTGTGCGAGCTGGACTTCGTGGGGCCCGAGGCCCTGGGGGCCCTGCTCGAGTTCGCCTACACGGCCACGCTGACCACCAGCAGCGCCAACATGCCGGCCGTGCTGCAGGCCGCGCAGCTGCTGGAGATCCCCTGCGTCATCGCCGCCTGCATGGAGATCCTGCAGGGCAGCGGGCTGGAGGCCCCCAGCCCGGACCAGGACGACTGCGAGCGGGCCCGCCAGTACCTGGAGGCCTTCGCCACGGCCACGGCCACGGCCTCGGGGGTCCCCAACGGCGAGGACAGCCCCCCGCAGGCGCCTCCGCCGCCGCCCGCCCGGCCCGTCGCCCGCCGCAGCCGCAAGCCCCGAAAAGCGTTCCTGCAGACCAAGGGGTCCCGGGCGAACCACCTCGTGCCCGAGGCGCCCCCGATGCCCACCCACCCCCTGGCCTACGAGGAGGAGGAGGTGGCGGCGGGCAGGGTGGGCGGCAGTGCGGGCAGCGGGCTGGGAGACAGCTACAGCCCTCCCGCGGGGGCAGCCTCCCCCCCAGAGGGGCCCATGAACTATGAGCCCTTCGAAGGCGAGGAAGAGGAGGAGGAGCAGGAGCTGGAGTCGTACGCCTCGGCCTACCGGCTGGCACAGGTCGCCGGGCCCCCGCTGTCCCCCGACGACGTGGGCTCCGATGAGGATGCCATCGACCCGGACCTGATGGCCTACCTGAGCTCCCTGCACCAGGACGCCCTGGCCCCCGGCCTGGACGGCCAGGACAAGCTGGGGGTGCGGAAGCGCCGCTCCCAGATGCCCCAAGAGTGCCCCGTCTGCCACAAGATCATCCACGGGGCCGGCAAGCTGCCGCGCCACATGAGGACCCACACGGGCGAGAAGCCCTTCGCCTGCGAGGTCTGCGGCGTCCGGTTCACCCGGTGAGCACCCGTGGGGAGGGGGTCCCGGGGAGGGTGAACCTGGAGGGCCTGGCTAGGGGTGGGGGTGGGGATGGAGGTTACCAGAAACGAGGAGAGAGACCAGGGTAGGAAGGCAGGCGAAAGGGAGTCAAGAGGGGTGGGTGTGGGGCATGAAAGATGAGACGCAGTCAGCAGGGGCATTCTGGGGCAGCGCGGGGGAAGCAAAGGATGAGGGGTATTGGCCAGCCTGGGATTGCCGGCAGCATATGGCCTGGGGATCTGGCCAAAGCCCCGGTCCTGACAGGCCCCTCTCTCCTCCCCGCTGCCCGCCAGGAACGACAAGCTGAAGATCCACATGCGGAAGCACACGGGAGAGCGCCCCTACTCGTGCCCGCACTGCCCTGCCCGCTTCCTGCACAGCTACGACCTCAAGAACCACATGCACCTGCACACGGGGGACCGGCCCTACGAGTGCCACCTGTGCCACAAGGCCTTCGCCAAGGAGGACCACCTGCAGCGCCACCTCAAGGGCCAGAACTGCCTGGAGGTGCGCACCCGGCGGCGCCGCAAGGACGATGCTCCGCCCCACTACCCGCCGCCCGCGGCCGCTGCCCCCGCCCCCGCCGGCCTGGACCTCTCCAACGGCCACCTGGACACCTTCCGCCTCTCGCTGTCCCGGTTCTGGGAGCAGTCGGCCCCTGCCGGGCCCCCGGCCTCCACCCCAGGGCCCCCCGACGAGGACGAGGACGAGGGGGCCCCCGCCACTCCCCAGCAGGCCGAAGGCGCCATGGAGTCCTCTTAGAGAGGGGGCCGGCCCGGCCGGAGCAGCCGCCCATGCCAAGCAGTGGGAGCCTGCAGGACAGACGGACAGAGCGCTGGGGTCCGAGCACTGAACCTCCCTGGTGTCGGAAAGCGTCCCCCCCCCTCCCCAGAGCCCTGATTCCAGTCCCAAGCTTGAGAAGGTTTTTTGGGGGGGGCGAAAAGGCTCCCCCGATTGGGGTGATCTCCCAAGGAGTGACCCGTACGATAGGATGATGTACATATTGACAGCTCTGTTGTAAAGGGGGGTGGTCCCTGTCTCCGGCTGTGCCTGGGGAGTAGAAGCAATAATGTATTTCTGATTTGTGGGGGGGTCCCGGGGTCCCTCTTCGGCTATGCGGGTTTCTAGGGGGTGGGAGGCTTGGGACCAAAGCCTTGCCCTGCCCCCACGCCCCTTGGGGCTTTGGCTGTGTCAGGGGGTGAAGGACAGACAGCCCCTCCCTTCCTAGACCCCTCCTTCCTGGTTTCTGTTCCCTTTTCCTGGCAGTGCAGGGGTGGGGGGGCAAAGGAGGGTAGGTAGGTGGGGTAGAAAGCAAGGTAGACGCTAGGATGACCGACCTCTGGGGGGAGGGGGCCTGGGCCTGTAAGGAAGGAGCCATCCCAGCCCCCCTCCGCCCAGCTCCCGGCTCCCAGCGCTGAGTCATGGGGTCCAGGAGGAGAAGGGGGCGGGGTGGCGATCGGCGCGCCTGCCCCCGGGGGCAGCGGGAGGGCCCCGCCCAGCCAGGGGTGCGCTCGCAGCCGGCTCCGTCCTCCCGCCCCTCCCGCGTCCCCGGGCAGGGAATGTCTTGTTCCCGCCGCTCCCTCCCCGGGGCCAGAGGGCAGGGCGGGCCGGGCTGTCCTACCCTCGCCTGCACCCCGCCCCCTCCCCGCCCAGGTGCGGCCGCTGCCGCCCCTGACTCACGCCGCCCCCGGGCTGGCGGGCGCTGGGCGTGGGCCGGGCGGGCGAGCCGAGAGCAGAGAGCGGGCCCGCCGGCGCCCCCTGGCGGCCGTGCCCCTCGCGGCGGGCGCGCGCCCCCAGCGGCCGCTCGGCCTCACCACCTTCCGCCGCCGCCGCCGCCTGGGGAGCCGGGCCCTGAACTGAGGCCGAGATCACACCTCGCTGGACCCCCGGGAATGGGGAGTCCGTTTCCCCGAACCCTGCCAGCCAGGCCCCCTGAGGGTCCAGCCCGCCCTCTTCTGTACATAAGCCTCTTCCCTGGGCCCTGTCGAGATCTAGTTTCAGATTTTTAACTACCCGATTCCGCCCCCTCCCCTTCCTCGCTGGGTGCTGGACCCCCTTGTGGCCTGGGTTCTGCCTTGCACTATGACCCCCGCCCCCGCCCCACCTCGCGGCCCCTCCCCCTCCTTACAAGGGGCAGGTTCAGGGGCCCGGTGCTCGCCCTCCCATGCACCCCTATGCCCATTTGCACAGCTGCCCAGGTACCCCCACCCCCCAATAGTGGGGGAAGGGGGGGTCACAGGGAGGAGGGTAGTGGGACCAGTCCCTGTATCTATTTAAAAAGTAATGATGTAATATATTGGGGTAGGGGGAGGTCGGGTTGCTCGGGGGCCTCATCTTAGCATTTCAGGCCATTAGGGGAGCCCGAGGTTGGGGAAAACCTGGGGCCCATCCCTAGGGAGCGAGGACAATGGCCTCCGCCCTCCCTCCTTGCTGCTTCTCCACTCAGTGCCTTAGGGGGGGAGGCAACCCCCCTCTCCTGTTCCCTCCCCCTTCCCTTACCCCCCACCTCTGGTGTAAGGGACAGGAAGAAATAATAATAATTTAAGATTCACATTGTCCACCTTTGGTTCCTTTATTTGGGGGCAGGGGGGAGGGATGTGGTGGAGGGGGAGGGGAGACAGGGTCTGGAGCCCCAACCTGGGGGAGGGAGGGAGATGGCTGCTGTGGAGACCGAACATGGGGGGAGGCGGTCCCAGGGGCTAAGGGCTTGGGAATGCTGGCTGGTGGGGCTGCAGGTAGGGGCTGTGGCCTGTGCTTCCTCCATCAGGGTCCCTGCTCGTCCAGGTCACTAGTGAGGCAAGGAAGGGCCCATGGGTCACTGCCTTCTCACACACACATCCCTCCCCCGTCCCTTCTCACAGACACATCCCTGCCCCTGTCCCATCTGTTCCAATTTGCCTCTCGTTGGGCACCAGACTGGCTGCTCTCAGGCCCCCAGCACATCAGCCAGGGGCATGGACACTGACTTGGGGCGGATGATGACAGACCAGCGGGCAATGGCTTGCCCAAGGTCACGTGGCTAGTGCGGCCAGAACCAGTGAGGCCGCGGCCAGAATCCCTGCTCAAGGCTCACGCCGCCCGCTCTGGTGACTCAGCTTTCAAGTTCCCTGAACTTGCCTTCCCCTCTCCCCTCCCCTCAACACCATCCCCAGCCCCTTCCCACAGAATGTGCCCGTGGTCACTCCTCCCCGTGGAGGCTGCTGGTCTCTCATCCCACCGGCCAGTGGCGTTCCCCGTTGCCATGGCAGCCGCACTGCGAGGCCTTGGCTGTCTCCCCGGGCCTCCCAGATGCTCTGCCCCACCTGTCTGGGGTCCTGTCTCAGACGGGTGGCCCAGCAGCCTCCTCATGGGAGGACTCCTCCAACTCTGGCCTTTTGACTCTTGCCCTATGACCTTCCCCTCTGCTCCCACTCAGGCATCCCCCTCCACTCTGGCCACTCACTGGGATGTCTTCCCTCGCTGTGGCTCGTTCTCTCTGTCCCTCCCGGCCACTGTGCCTGCACTCACACATCCTGACGTATTCCCTGGACTTCCCCTGAGCTCCCAGGCCCTCCTCCTCCCCACGGCCAGTCTCACTGTGGAGACCCACCTTCTCCCCCCACCTAGGACGTCCCCGGGCTGCCCTGTTGGTGACGGCCACGTCTGCCAGGGGGAAAAGCCCACAGACCCTCCCCGATCGGGCAGCTCAGTGTGTGAGTGTCATCCTGAGGCGTCAGGGTTGTGGGGTCGATCCCTGGTCAGGGCAAACGAGAATCAACCAACAAACGCGTCAATAGGTGGAGCAGCAATTTCATGTTTCTCCCTCCCTCTCTTCCTCTCTCTTCCTCAAATCAATCAATAAGTTAAAAAAAACAACAACACACACACACACAACTGAGCACACAGGCCAGTCGTTACAGGTTGTGTTTTTAACATCATCTGGGCCTTTAATGCCACCCAGAAGTCCCTTCCTCCCTCTCAGCTTCCGGCACACTCCCCGAGGCGGCCTTCCACCCTCCACCACCTTCCAACTCTGCTCCCCTCCGGCCGGCACCCCTGCCTCCTCCTCCCCAGAGAAAAGCCAGGCCCCAGAGCACAGCCTATCGGAAGCCACCCTGACCCCATCCCCCCCATGTGCCTATTTGCACAGCTGCCCAGGTACCCCCAATAGTGGGGGTGGGGGGTCACCGGGAGGAGGGAAGAGGGACCTTCCTTCCTCTCTCCTCCCTTCAGTGCTCGTTTTCCCGCCCGTACTGGGGGCTCCCGCCCTGGGATACAGAAAAGGCCCTTCGTGCAGGTCCTCCTCAAGCTGCTCTCTCACTGAGTGACGCTGACTCCCCTCTTCGCCACCAAGCTTCCTTTCTTAAACTCCAGCAGCGATGTTTTTAAAAAGAATTCTTGCAACAATGCTGTGAGGCCTTGAACCCTGTCTCTGAGCCTTCCATTCCAGTCACCCCGCAACTCATCCTGGGCCGGCTCCGGTCTTCCTGGGGCCGTTAAAAATGTCCCCACGGCCGCTCCAACGGTCCTTCCGTCCCCAACCCCCACGGGCCCAGGCCTCAGCCTGCGGGTCCTCTCAGCACTGGACGTGCTTGGCTCTCTTATCCTCGGAGCCTGTCTCCTCCTTGGTTTGTGATCGAGCCCCTGGGGTTCTGACCCTGTCCCCTTCTCCTCTCCTGCCATGGCCTCTGCCAGAATGGCCTAGATCCTCCTCCTCCTTACAGTCAACACCCCCCAAGATGCACTTGTAGCCCTGAGTCCGGCCTTTCCCCAGCGTCTCCTGGGCCCCTCCAGCTGGATTCTCTATAGACACTCCAAGGCCTCGCACTGCACCATTTCCTCTTACCCTGGACCTGCCCCCCCCCCCCCCGGCACCTGCCATGTCCCAGACAAAAACCCCCGTCTGGTTCGGCACCTCAGCCTTGAGGCCACCACCGACTTCTGAACTAAGAGCCTCCTCTCTGCCTCCTTAGCTTATTTCCCTAAAAGACAAAATTATGAACATGTCGCTTCCTGACCAAGAATCTTCTGATCGCCGTGGCTGGTGTGGCTCAGTGGATAGAGCGTCGGCCTGTGGACTGAAGGGTCCCGGGTTCGATTCCGGTCAGGAGCACCTGCCAGGTTGTGGGCTCAATCCCCAGTGGGGGGCATGCAGGAGGCAGCCAGTCAATGGTTCTCTCATCATTGATGTTTCTATCTGTCTGTCCTTCTCCCTTTCTCTCTGAAGTAAATTAAAATATATATATTTAAAAAAAAAATAGGGAAAAATAAAAAAGAACATTCCAATGGCAAGTCGTGCCTTCTCCCATCTCTCCCCACCTGGACTTACCACCTTATCTCCCAGCATCCTCTCTGGTCTCCATCCAGACACGCTCACCCCTCCCTTAGGCTCACCCCTCCCTTAGGCTTTCCCCTCAGGGTCTCCAGGCTCACACAGGCCCCCAGCCCTGCAATGCTCTCCTCTGCTCTCAGCCTAACCAACCACCAAGCTGCTCCCCATCCCACCTCTTTCTTTTTTTAAAATATATTTTATTGATTTTTTACAGAGAGGAAGAGAGAAGGATAGAGAGTTAGAAACATCATGAGAGAGAATCATCGATTAGCTGCCTCTTGCACACCCCCTACTGGGGATGTGTCTGCAACCAAGCAAGGTACATGCCCCTGACCGGAATGGAACCCGGGACCTTTCAGTCCGCAGGCCGACGCTCTGTCCACTGAGCCAAACAGGTTTCGGCTCACCTCTTTCTTCCTCTCTTCCCAGAAGCCATCATCACTGCACCCCTAGTCCAGACTGGCTGCTCTCTTACCGCCCAGTGCCTGCTCCACTCCCTGCATGGGCCACTCTGCACCCTGCTGTCACCTAGTAGATTCGCTCCCACCCCCACCCCCTTCAGTGGGCTTCTCCGGGAAGGAGTGCTAACAGGAAGCAAGCACTCAGCAAACCTCCATGCCTCCTGCTTTTCACCTCCGTCCCCAACTCGAACGGAGGCCCGGCTCCCGAGAAGCCATCTGCAAACGCGCTTAGGCCCGGGGCCGACCCCTGCCTCCCGCTCACCTGGACTCGGGGCTGGACCCTGCCGAGAGGGGCCTGCCCAGCGCCTCCTGGAGCCGCTGCCGCAGCAGCCCCTCCTGCGCAGGGTTCTTCCTCTGAGCCGCGGCCAGCCACAGCCGGGGGCCTTCCTCGTCGCTGGAGTCCCTGGAGGGGCCTCCCGGGTCAGCACCCACACAGGGCCTGGGGGGGGGGCTGCTCCCCCCTCCTCTCCCCTCCCCACCCCCGGCCTCCAGCCCCCCGGCCTCCAGCCCCCCTCCCGCCGGAGACTCACAGCTCCAGGTCCAGCTCCCCCTGGTAGGAGAGGGGGGACGCGCACACGGAGCAGGTGTTGCCCAGGAGGCGGAAGCAGGTGGGGCAGAAAAGGCCTGGGGGGGGGGGCAGGGAGGGGAGGCAAACTGGAGCGCACCGCTCGCCCCCTCTGCTCCTGGCTTCCTCCTATCCACCACCGGGGGGGGAGGGGGGAGGCGGGGGGGATTGGGGGACCCTTGTCAAGGAGTGCACACTAGGGAGTTGCTGCAGGCCCCCTGCATTACATCCTGCTCCCGCGTGGGAGATCTGAGGCCCACAGGAGCAGCTGCTCCCTGCGGGGTCTGTGTCCGTGAGCAGACCATGCACGGTAACGGAGGGAGGCCCCTGAGGGAAGGGCCGTGTGGCCGGGCTGATGGCCGCATGCACAGGCAGGGAGCCCAGGACCTCACCTGGGCAGGCGGGGGTGCTGCAGGGCACAAAGTTCTCTGAGTCCCCCTCGCCCCGGGGCTGCCCGCAGCCCAGGCAGTAGGCCTGGTAGTGCCAAAGGTACTTCCTGAACGGAGCCACACAGACGCACCTGCGAGAGGGTCCCGGCCCTCAGCAGCCGGCCAGCCAGCCAGCCAGCCAGGCCGGCCGTCCCCTCCGTCCAGCACCACCCCGGCACCGAGGGCAGGCCTCCTGCAGCCTGACCGCCATCCCGCGGGCTGCCGCCGCCTGCTCCCTGTCCGCCTCCTCCCTTCGCGCCCCTCCCCTAAGGACATGCACCCCTCAGCCTCCCTCTCAGTGTGAGAATGGCCTGAGGGGGGAGGATTCTCTTCTGGATATGGAGGGCGGACAGGGTGCATCCTGGCTCCCGGCGTCTGTCCTGGCCCTCTCTGCCCCGCGCCCATAGGGAGGGCCATGGGCTCACCGCCTGGCCAGCACCTGGAGGAGGCTCAGGTGGCCCTGGTCCGCCGCCCGCCGCCTCACAGACCGCTGCAGGGCGGCCAGCAGGGAGGTCCGGCGGCTCAGGAGCTGGTTGTAGAGGTAGGAGATCCTCGCCTGGGGAAGGGCAGGGCAGGGACGGGGTACCCCTCACCCAGGGTCATCCGCCTGGCACCCCCTCCCTCCGCCTTCCCTCCGACTCCCAGGAGTCCCTCCGGGCTGGCTCAGACTCCCTTTCCCCTGCAAAGCCTCCAGGCCCCCCGGGCCGCGGCCCCTTCCCTCCTCTGGTTTCCATAGCACCGGATTCTCTCCTCAGCAGGAACACTTGTTCGCTTGTAATGTCTTGTTAGGAGCCCGTCTGGCCTGCCTGGACACCGGGAGCCCAGACGCTGTCTGTGCGTCCTGGCATCCCCGCTGCCGGCACAGGGGCTGGCACACGGTAGATGCTCAGCAAATGGCGCGTAAACGAATGAGCAAATGGTGAGTTTCCACTCGCACCTCGGCGTGCCCACATGGCCCCTTTCCCCACCGTCTCAGCAACACGTGGGCCCCGGCTGGTTTTGCTCAGTGGATAGAGCATCGGCCTGTGGACTGAAGGATCCTGGGTTCGATTCCGGTCAAGGGCACATGCCCAAGTGTTGGGCTGGATTCCTCCCGTAGGGGGCGTGCACAAGGCAGCCAATCCGTGCTTCTCTCCCATCATTGATGTTGCTCTCTCTCTCTCTCCCTCTCCTTTCTCTCTGAAGTCAATAAAAATATAGTTTAGCCGAAACCGGTTTGGCTCAGTGGATAGAGCTTCGGCCTGCGGACTGAAAGGTCCCAGGTTCGATTCCGGTTGGGGGCATGTACCTTAGTTGCGGGCACATCCCCCATGGGGGATGTGCAGGAGGCAGCTGATTGATGGTTCTCTCTCATCAAGGTTTCTAACTCTCTATCCCTCTCTCTTCCTCTCTGAAAAATTCAACAAAATGTATTATGTTTTTAAACAACACAAAACAATTCTTGGGAGGCAAGCTCTGTTTCAGGAGGCCCTTTTCCCAGCCCCTGTGACATCGGGAGACCTTCTGTCGAGGTCATTTGTTTTGGGGACCCCCCGGGCGAGCGAGGACTGGGGCTGCTGAAGGACTCCAAGCTCCCCAGACTGAGATAGCCAGACCGGCCCCGGGGGGGGAGGGGAGGGGCAGGGCCCGGCGGCGGCCGCTCACCTGCTCCCGGGCTGGGTAGTAGGACGCACAGATGACCCGCCGCAGCCGGCTGACGTAGCTGCCGCACAGGGTGACGAAGAAGCACAGGCCGAACATGACGCCTGGGGGCCCGGAGGACACAGCGGGCACGGCCGGTGGGTGCGGCGCCAGCCACACCCCCCCTCCGCCGCCTGCACCCCGCGGGCCCCGCCTGGGGCCCATGTCGGCCCCGCGCCCCAGGGGCCCGGCGTTACCGATGACGATGTAGCCGGCGGTGCTGGGCTCGGAGGGCCGCAGCGCGCAGCGCCGGGACAGGACCGTGATGTTGCCCTGCTGCAGGACGTCAAACGCCGACACCAGGTCCCGGTAGATGGTCCCGGTGTAGCCGCTGCCTTCCACGGTGATGGACACCAGCACGGGGCCTGGCGCAGAGACCCCGGTGAGGGGTGTGTGGCCGCTCCTCCGCCCTCAGCACCTGGCCTTCCGGCACCGGGCACCTGGCACGGCGCCCCGAGTGCAGAGCCGGCGGGCACGGTGCCTGGTCCGCCCGCCCAGGCCTCCAGGTCCGAGGTGACCTTAATGGCCAGCGAGTCCGCCCCCCACCCCCACGGCTGCCCATGCATTTGAGTTAAAGCATCTGCTGCCAAAACCGGTGTGGCTCAGTAGAGAGAGCGTCGGCCTGCGGACTGAGGGGTCCCGGGTTCGATTCCGGTCATGGGCGTGTACATTGGTTGCAGGCACATCGCCAGTGGTGGGTGTGCAGGAGGCAGGTGGTTGATGTTTCTCTCTCATCGATGTTTCTAGCTCTCTATCCCTCTCCCTTCCTCTCTGTAAAAAATCAATAAGATATATTTTTAAAAAATAAAATAAAAAGCATCTGCTAAGCGCTGGCTGTGCGGTGGGCACGGACCGAGTGCTTTATGGGTTGTCGGGGTGTCTTTTACGTTGGTTGTCGGCCCTCCGGTAACAGGATTAGGTTCCGGGGTGCCCTGGTTGTCCACACGTCCAGTCAACCATCTGCCAGGCAGTCACCGCCCGTGGCCTCATTTCCTCCTGAGAGGGACCCGCCGGCTGCTGCCCACACTGCCCGGCTGTTCCAGGAGGAAGTGGAGCTCCGGGCAGTCAAACAACCTGCTCACGTCCCCGCCTCGGAAAGGGATCTGAACCCAGAGCCGTCCGGCTCCAGAACATGGGAGTCTAAGGACTCGGCTACGGTGTGGCCTTGACCTGGACACAGGGTTCGCCAGGCAGAGGGTGGCGTTGGAGGCTGGTGAGGAACAGTGAGGACGGGGCAGGGCCGGGCCGGGCAGAGGGGAAGGAGGAAGAAGGGGACTCAGGCAGGCGAAGCCCCGGGATGGTGGGGCGGGGGCGGGGCAGGCCGGGCAGAGGGGGTCGGGAGGGGCGGGCGCTCACTGCGGGCCACCATCTCCCCCTGCAGGTGGTGCCGGGCCAGGTCCAGCACCCAGAAGACGGCGTAGTCCAGGAAGATGAGCAGCAGCGTGATGAGCAGGTGCCGGAGGAGGTGGGAGATGGCCAGGAGGAGGAACAGCTGTTCCCACCGGGACAGGTAGCAGGAGCCTGGGGAGGGAGGGCTGGTGGGGGCCGCTCCCAGGGCCTCCCCGCAGACTGCAGCCTGAGGGGCCTCTCTCCTGAGGCCCACCCCCGCCCCCCGCAGCCCGCCTGGGACCGGGGCCTGCGTGTGCCTCTGGCGCGTGTGGAGCTGCGAGGGCCCCTGGGCGGAGCGGGGAGCCCTCTTCGAGGTCAGGCCCCAGAGCCGGCGCGGAGGCCTAGATTCTGCTCCTGGGCCTGCGGCCCATTTCCAGTCCCTCCCCAGGGAACCCTGAGCCCCATTCTCAACTCCCGGGTTCACAGACAGCCCCCACAGCATCTCCTCCACATCTCCACACGCACACCCCAACGCCTCCCCACCTCCCCTTTCTTTCCTTTTTTTTAAAAATATATCTTTTATTGATTTTTCACAGAGAGGAAGGGAGAGGGATAGAGAGCTAAAAACATCGATGAGAGAAATTCATCCATCAGCTGCCTCCTGCACATCCCCGACTGGGGATGTGCCCGCAACCAAGGTACGTGCCCTTGACCGGAATCGAACCCGGGACCTTCCAGTCTGCAGGCAGAGGCTCTAGCCACTGAGCCAAACCGGTTTCGGCCCACCCTCACCTTTCGCGCTCCATCTCCACTCCCCGCCCTCTCGCTCTCTCTGTCCTGGTGTCTGGGTGCTCCAGGAAGCATCATCTGCCCCTCCTCGGTCTGCCCCTCTGTCTGCCCCTCCTCTGTCTGCCCCTCCTCGGTCTGCCCCTCTGTCTGCCTCTCCTCTGTCTGCCCCTTCTCGGTCTGCCCCCCTGTCTGCCCCTCCTCTGTCTGCCCCTCCTCGGTCTGCCCCTCTGTCTGCCTCTCCTCTGTCTGCCCCTTCTCGGTCTGCCCCCCTGTCTGCCCCTCCTCGGTCTGCCCCCCTGTCTGCCCCTCCTCAGTCTGCCCCTCTGTCTGCCCCTCCTCGGTCTGCCCCTCTGTCTGCCTCTCCTCTGTCTGCCCCTCCTCAGTCTGCCCCCCTGTCTGCCCCTCCTCAGTCTGCCCCCCTGTCTGCCCCTCCTCGGTCTGCCCCCCTGTCTGCCCCTCCTCGGTCTGCCCCCCTGTCTGCCCCTCCTCGGTCTGCCCCCCTGTCTGCCCCTCCTCGGTCTGCCCCCCTGTCTGCCCCTCCTCAGTCTGCCCCTCTGTCTGCCCCTCCTCGGTCTGCCCCTCTGTCTGCCTCTCCTCTGTCTGCCCCTCCTCAGTCTGCCCCCCTGTCTGCCCCTCCTCAGTCTGCCCCCCTGTCTGCCCCTCCTCGGTCTGCCCCCCTGTCTGCCCCTCCTCGGTCTGCCCGCTACGAGGAGCCCCACTTTCCCTCCGCACGGAGGGCTCCCCAAGGACGGAGCCCCGGGTGGTCCCCCGCCTCCGGCCCTGCGCCGAGCCCAGCCTGTCGAGGGGTTTCGGGTCAGGGCGCGGGTTGGGGTCCCCGCACCTGGCCGGATGTAGTGCCTGGCCTCGTGGGCGGTGAGGGGCAGCACGGTGGGCAGCCCCGCCTCGGCGCGCACGGCCTCCATGCGCAGGAAGCGGCCGGTGATGTACAGGTTGTCATGGCTGTCCACGTGCAGGTAGCAGAACCGGTACAGCAGCGCCCTGGGGGCAGGCCGGCCCCTCAGCACCCGGCCCGGCCCCGCAGGGCGGCCTCCCCCCCACACACACACACTCGGGCCCCTCAGCACCCGGCCCGGCCCCGCAGGGCGGCCTCCCCCCCCCCACACACACACGGCCCCTCAGCACCCGGCCCGGCCCCGCAGGGCGGCCTCCCCCCCCCACACACACACGGCCCCTCAGCACCCGGCCCGGCCCCGCAGGGCGGCCTCCCCCCCCTCACACACACACGGGCCCCTCAGCACCCGGCCCGGCCCCGCAGGGCGGCCTCCCCCCCCCCCCCCACACACACACACGGGCCCCTCAGCACCCGGCCCGGCCCCGCAGGGCGGCCTCCCCCCCCCCCCCCCCCCACACACACACGGGCCCCTCAGCACCCGGCCCGACCCCGCAGGGCGGCCTCCCCCCCCACACACACACACACACGGGCCCCTCAGCACCCGGCCCGGCCCCGCAGGGCGGCCTCCCCCCCCCCCCCCACACACACACACACACACGGGCCCCTCAGCACCCGGCCCGGCCCCGCAGGGCGGCCTCCCCCCCCCCCCCCCCCCCCACACACACACACGGGCCCCTCAGCACCCGGCCCGGCCCCGCAGGGCGGCCTCCCCCCCCCCCCCACACACACACACACGGCCCCTCAGCACCCGGCCCGGCCCCGCAGGGCGGCCCCCCCCCCTGCACCCAACACACACACGGGCCCCTCAGCACCCGGCCCGGCCCCGCAGGGCGGCCTCCCCCCCACACACACCCACACGGGCCCCTCAGTACCCGGCCCGGCCCCGCAGGGCGGCCTCCCCCCCCCCCCACACACACACACACACACGGGCCCCTCAGCACCCGGCCCGGCCCCGCAGGGCGGCCTCCCCCCCCCCCCCCCCCACACACACACACACGGGCCCCTCAGCACCCGGCCCGGCCCCGCAGGGCGGCCTCCCCCCCCCCCCACACACACACACACACACGGGCCCCTCAGCACCCGGCCCGGCCCCGCAGGGCGGCCTCCCCCCCCCCCCCCCCACACACACACACACACGGGCCCCTCAGCACCCGGCCCGGCCCCGCAGGGCGGCCTCCCCCCCCCCCCACACACACACACACTCGGGCCCCTCAGCACCCGGCCCGGCCCCGCAGGGCGGCCCTCCCCCACACACACACACGGGCCCCTCAGCACCCGGCCCGGCCCCACAGGGCGGCCTCCCCCCCACACACACACTCGGGCCCCTCAGCACCCGGCCCGGCCCCGCAGGGTGGGCTCCCCCCCACACACACACATACACGGGCCCCTCAGCACCCGGCCCGACCCCGCAGGGCGGCCTCCCCCCCACACACACATACACGGGCCCCTCAGCACCCGGCCCGGCCCTGCAGGGCGGCCTCCCCCCCCCCCCCACACACACACACGGGCCCCTCAGCACCCGGCCCGGCCCCGCAGGGCGCCCCCCCAGCCCGCAGGGCGGCCTCCCCCCCACACACACATACACGGGCCCCTCAGCACCCGGCCCGGCCCCGCAGGGCGGCCTCCCCCCCCCCCCCCACACACACACACGGGCCCCTCAGCACCCGGCCCGGCCCCGCAGGGCGGCCCCCCCCCACACACACACACACGGGAACTCCAACCCCCGGAACGCCATGGGACCGTGGTCGGCAAACTGCAGCTCCTGAGCCATATGCAGCTGTTTGGCCCCTTGAGTGTGGCTCTTGCACAGAATACCGAGGCCCAGAGAGTCTATTTTGAAGAAGTGGCGTGAGAAGAAGTTTAAGTTTAAAAACTCAGTGGATAGAGCGTCAGCCTGCGGACTGAAGGGTCCGGGTTCGATTCCGGGCAAGGGCATGTGCCTTGGTTGCGGGCACATCCCCAGTGGGGGGTGTGCAGGAGGCAGCTGATCAGTGTTTCTAACCTCTCTCTCTATTAAAAAAACAAAAACAAAAACAAAACCCAACTTTGGCTCTCAAAAGAAATGCCGTCGCTGTGCTGTGGTTTTGGGCTCTGTGGACTAACGGGTGTGCCGACCGCGGCCTGGCCCCCCCCCGCGGCCCCGGCCCTCACTGGAGGTAGAGCAGCATGAGCAGCAGCGGGGTGGCGTAGCCCATGAGCGCCAGGGCCTCGCGGGCGCTGTACAGCTTCATGCTGACGGCCTCGTAGAGGTCCAGGGCGACCTGGGACAGGCTCCGGGAGGCGTCCAGGTCCACGGAGAAGTAGTGGGTGGCCGTCACGTTGAACTCAAACTCCTGGCGCACCCGGTTGATCAGCTTCTGCACGGCTGGGGCCGCAGGTCAGGGGAGAGGTGAGCGAGGACAGCGAGGGGGACACAGGGCCTCACGGAGGGAGGAGGGGCCTGGCACAGGGCCAGAAGCTGCAGACCAGGACTCCCCCCCCCCCCCCCCAGTGCTTTCAGCCACCGAGGAAGGGACAACGCCCTCACTAGCTCTGCTCCACAGTCAGGCTCTGGTGAGGCGCCTCCCCGTGGCCGGGCCTCAGTTTCCCAGTCCGCACAGCACGGATGTTGCTCCAGGCAACCTGCTGCGGTCCCTGACTGCTCTCGCATTCTCATTCACTAACGGGGAGCACTCCCCGGCTGGCGACGGCCATGCCGGGCGAGGGAGGCAGGAAGGGAGGGATGGGGGGGAGGGCGGGAGGAAGACCTCCCGGGAGCACCTCAGGCTGCAGGGCCCGGCGGGGTCACTCACGGATGCTGATGGTCGTGCGCAGGAAGGGCTGGATGTACTTGGGGATGATGCAGAACACCTGGACCACTGCCAGCCGGAGGCCGCGGGTCAGGCGGGCAGAGAGGCGGCCGGCCGCTCCTGCCTCCAGGGGCCGTGCTCCCACAGGGGCCTCTGGACCTCTGGCTTGTCCTACCAGCCTCAACACCTCCGGCTCAAAACCTTCTGGCTGCTCCTTGTCCCCTCACCCTCCCACGTTTCTTTCTCACGATCCTCCCTCCACCCCGTGCTGGGCCAGCATCCTTTTATATATAGATAGATAGATAGATAGATAGATAGATAGATAGATAGATTTTTTTACAGAGAGGAAGGGAGAGGGATAGAGGGTTGGAAACATCGATGAGAGAGAAGCATCGATCAGCTGCCTCCTGCACACCCCCCACTGGGGATGTGCCCGCAACCAAGGTACATGCCCTTGACCGGAATCGAACCCGGGACCCTTCAGTCCGCAGGCCGACGCTCTATCCACTGAGCCAAACCGGTTTTGGCTGGGCCAGCATCCTTCCTGGCCCCACAGTCCTCACCCCCTGCTGATCCCCTGGGCCCGCCCTCCCGACGACGGAGCCTCCCCCAGTTCGCAGGGGCCCCCAGTCCCGCCCGGAGCCCCGGCCCCTCACCGCTGGCGAGCCCGCAGAGCACCAGCTTGAAGGGCATGAGCACGTGGCACAGATGGTAGGCCAGCGGGATGACCTGCATGCAGCTGTCCTTGGCCTGGTCGAAGACGCGCGCACACTTCAGGTACGGGTTGCCCAGCTCCGCGTTGCACACGTCTCCGATGTGCAGGAGCCAGTACCACACGTTGCGCAGGGCCCTGGCTGGGGAAGCTCGGGCTGGTACCGAGGCCCCGATCAGGGGCGTGGGGGACACAGGGAGGCACCCAGAGCTGAGAGGCCTGTGCCCAGGGGCCCGGCTGTGTGTGTCCCTCGGGGAGAGTCAGCACCCAGGAAGGAACCACAGGCTCCGGACGAGGGTGAGGGCGAGGAGACTGGGTGACATTTAAAAAAAAAAAAAAAAAATATATATATATATATATATATATATATATATATATATATAGAATTGATTTTTTACGAAGAGGAAGAGAGAAGGATAGAGAGTTAGAAACATCGATGAGAGAATCATCGATCAGCTGCCTCTTTGCACACCCCCCACTGGGGATGTGCCCGCAACCAAGGTACATGCCCTTGCCCGGAATCGAACCCGGGACCTTTCAGTTCGCAGACTGACGCTCTATCCACTGAGCCAAACCGGTTTCTGCTATTTTATTGAATTTTTTACAAAGAGGAAGGGAGAGGGACAGAGAGCCAGAAACATCGACGAGAGAGAAACATCAACCATCCACCTCCTTGCACACCCCTTAGTGGGGATGTGCCAGCAACCAAGGTACATGCCCTTGACCAGAATCGAACCCGGGACCTGTCAGTCCACAGACCGACGCGTTATCCACTGAGCCACACCGGCGTTGGCATGACCTGGTGAATGTTGACACCACCACCCCCTCCCCCACATAGACACGGGAATGCGCTGACCTACGTGCTTCACGCCGTCCATGACGGACCGAAAGAACTTGCGGACCCGGTCAGCCACCTCCTTGGCCTTCTGGGCAATGGCTTTGATCTTGTTCAGGGCACCTGGGGGCGGGGCGGGGGCACCGAGGGGTCTCTTCCTCTGGGGACCCCTTCGTCCCTGGGGCAGGGCGGGGGGAGGGGCTGCCCGGGAGGCGGGGCGCCTGGAGGCTTGGGTCTGAGAGGAGCTGCCCTGGCAGGGGAGCAGGGGTGAGGGGCCTGCGGGGCGCAGGGGGGCTGGGGCAGGACCAGCAGGGGGGCTGGGGCAGGACCTGCAGGGGGCCTGGGGCAGGACCAGCAGGGGGGCTGGGGCAGGACCAGCAGGGGGGCTGGGGCAGGACCCGCAGGGGGGCTGGGGCAGGACCCGCAGGGGGGCTGGGGCAGGACCAGCAGGGGGGCTGGGGCAGGACCCGCAGGGAATGATGCCGGGAGCCTTACTGACAAGGGGCTGCTTTGCTCGCTGCAGCAACACCGCTGACTGGTTCAGGGCCAGCTCCGCCCCGCAGGCCACGGCCTCGCTGGCCTGGGTGAAGTTGCGCAGGGTGTTGGCACAGGGCCCCTGCAGCACCAACCCGAAGATCGCCAAGAGCATCAGCGCCTGGCTCTGCTCTGGGGGGACCGGGCAGGGGGAGACTCCATCAGAGGCAGCACATCCAATCCCTTCCAGAAGCCTTCCGAGTGTCTCCCTCCACCTCCCCAGCTCCCTCCTGCCCCAGCCCCCGGCCCAGGCCCGCCCGCCCCCCCCTCCGGGGGGCGCCACGCTCACTGGAGAAGGCCTGGGGCAGCACCAGGAGGACGGTGACCCGGACCTGGCGGGAGAACGCCATGCCTAGGCCGAGGAAGCCGGCCAGCGTCAGCGTGCCCACCAGGCAGCCCCAAGGGCTCTGCCCCTCCACCAGCAGCTCCAGGAGGCCGTAGGCTGAGGCCAGGGACAAGCCCAGGCCGAAGGCCCCCAGGCTGCGGACCAGCGCCCGGGCCAGGCTCGGCTCCTCCGCCCCCGGGCGGCGCCCGGCGTCCTGCAGGCCCTTGGGCATGGCTGCTGGGCCTGCGTGTCTGCCCGTCGCCAGGAGACGCCGCCAGGTTCCACGGCTCCTGGGAGCCACGGAATTCCTCGCCGTGTTCTGAGGTTCCGGGCTTTCCCTGTGAGTGCGTTGGGACCTCTAATCTCCATCCCCCGTCCCAGGGCAGAGGGGGACTGAAGACACAGGCCTCACTCGGGTGAGGGTGAGGCAGAGGAGACGGGAGCAGAACCTCACACCCCAGGAGGTCCCGGAGGAGACTCTGAGCGAGAGAGGGTTCCGCGGAGCAGACATGGGCCCCGGTGGTCACCAGGGTGGACAGAACGGGCGGCGGAGGAGAGAGCCCCACACCAGTGAGTCCGCCATCGCCATCGGCACCCCCTCCCCGGCGCCTCCGCCCCCCATCCTCCCATCCTATCTCTCCGCCAGGACCCTCTCCCCTGCGCTTTGGGGACCCCACCCCCCTCATTCAGCGCCCCCCCTCCTTCTTTTTTCCCTCTAGTCTGCCCCCCTTCCTTCAGGGCCCCCCCAGTTCCTGCCCCCCTCCTCCTCCCGGTCCCCCAGCCTCTAGCCCCCCGCACGCCCTCGCCCTGCCGACCCGCACCCTGGTCAGAAGAGCCAGGCGTTGGCTCTGAGGGGCCGAACGCTTTGGCTCTCAGCGGTGCAGAGGCTCCTGGGCTGGGCACTGCCCGCCTCCTGCAGCCGGTTCCTGTGGCGCCAGCCGGGCGAGTTTCCGGTCACCGCCGTCCTGCTGGGGGCAGGCACTGGGGGGCTGCTGGCCGTCGGTGAGTGCGGAGCAGAAGTGGGGGCGGGGGGGGGGACACACCCGTCTTTGGGTCTGGGCGTTGACTCTGTCCCTGCAGGCCTCTTTCAGCTCCTGGTGAACCCGATGAGCATCTATGAGGAGCAGAAGATGGTGATTCTGTACGGCTTGGCGGGTGAGTGCCGGGCCAAGGGCGGGGCACGCAGGAGGCTTGCGGGACTCGGACCCATCCTGGGCCCCAGGAAGGAGTCTGAGCTTGTTTCTTTTTTTTTTTCTTTTCTTTTTTCTTTTTTTTAATATATATATTTTATTGATTTTTAACAGAGAGGAAGGGAGAGAGACAGAGAGCTAGAAACGTCGATGAGAAAGAAACATCGGGCCAGCTGCCTCTTGCACACCCCCCACCGGGGATGTGCCCGCAACCAATGTACCTGCCCTTGACGGGAATCGAACCTGGGACCCTTCAGTCCGCAGACCGACGCTCTACCACTGAGCCAAACTGGCTTCGGCTGAGCTTGTTTCTTTTGCACCCAAATGTGCCCCAGCCTTTGAGGGGAGACCCAGAGGGAGGAGGCCCAGGCTGTAGGAGACACAGTCCTTCCCCTTGAGGAGTCTCCCCATCAGAAGGACTCCCCGTTACCCTCATGCTACAGCCCCAAGCCCACAGCCTTCCTAGTCCCCGTCTCTCCTCCCCTCTCTGGCCTTGGGTCCTGCTCCTCTTGATCAGTACACACTTGATCTTAGCCAAAGGGCCGAGAAGCGATCCTCTTGATAAGTTCATTCCTTCACCCCTAACGGCGCGCCCGCTGAGAATTTAGCAACGGACAAGACGGACAAGCAGCGTTTTTGGAGTTTACATGCCAGTGGAGAGAGTTAGGCATGGAATGGGCGAGGAATAAGCAAGAGCATTTCTAATAGTGACACGTGGCATGAAAAAAAAGTTAGCCAGGCCCAGCTGGTGTGGCGTGATGGTTGAGTGTTGACCCATGAAAAGAGGTCAACGGTTGGATTCCCAGTCAGGGCACAGGCCCAGGTTTCTGACTCAATCCCCAGTGGGAGGTGTGCAGGAGGCCACAGATCAATGTTTCTCTCTCATTGATGTTTCTGTCTCTCTATCCCTCTCCCTCTCTCTCTCTAAAGTCAATTTTAAAAAACGCATATTTTTTTTTAAATGTTAACCAGGGGATTATGATGGAAAGGGGCTGGGGAGCTGGCCTGATTAAGCAGTCAGGGAAGGCTTCTCAGAGAAGGTGACATTTGAATATCAGGAGCTGCTGAGCTGTGTGAAAAGAAAGCCCACTAAAAGTGCTTTAACCATAAAGAACGTTTATTATCTCATCCTTTTGGCCGGTGCACGAAATTCGTGCACGGGTAGGATCCCTAGGCCTGGCCGGGGATCAGGGCCGATGGGGGCCTTCCAGATGCCAGCTGGGGCCTTCCTTCCCTGGCTGCCAGCTGCAGGCCAAGGCCAGGGTCTTCCTTTGTTCCGTACCGCGCCCTGTCCCCCCTAGTGGTCAGTGTACATCATAGCGAGCAATCCATCTCCTGGTCTATAGTCGAACTCCTGAGGGGACAGTTTGCCTATTAGTCTTTTATATCTATAGATAATAAGTTTCAAGGTTAGAGTGGAATTTGGAGTTTGGATAATTCAGCAGCTTAGTAAACCCACCATGGACTCAGATTCCTTTCGTGTCTCTCTTTTTTTAATCCTCACCTGAGGGTATATTTCCATTGATTTGTAGAGAGAGTAGAAGGAAGGGAGGGGGGAAAGAAAGAGAGAGAGAAGAGAGAGAGAGATGAATATTGATGTGAGAGAGACACACCAGCTGGTTGCCTCTCACATGTGCTCCAAGCAGGGGTTGGGGATCAAGCTTGCAACAGAGGTACATGCCCTTGATGGAAATCCCTGGGACCCTTCAGTCTGCAAGCTGATGCTCTATCCACTGAGCCAAACTGGCCAGGGCTCTTTCACCTTTTTTTCTGCCCCATCTTGGCCTGCCAGCCACTCCTCTTCAGGTCACAAAGGGGAGGCCACCACTCTGGGCATCATACCTCCATATGACAATGTCAGAAAGTCCAAGCAGTCACTCCATCCTACTGTCTCTGTCTCTCTCTCTCTCTCTCTCTCTTTTAACATTTTAAAAAATATATTTTATTGATTTTTCATAGGGAGGAAGGGAGAGAGATAGAGAGCTCCATGAGAGAGATACATTGACCAGCTGCCTCCTGCACACTCCCCACCGGGGATGTGCCCACAACCAATGTACATGCCCTTGACCAGAATCGAACCCGGGACCCCTCAGTCCACAGACCGACGCTCTGTCCACTGAGCCAAACCGGTTTCGGCCTATTCTCTCTTTTAAGAACAAGGAAAACTTTTCCCTGTCACCCCAGCCAGCTTCCCCGCACGTCTCACTGGCCAGCACTTGGCAGCACGTGTCCTTCCCAAACCTGTCCCGGGCGAGGCCCCACCGTTTGCTGGCGAACCGCTCTCTTCCAGGGGCACCGGTGAATAACGCGGGGTTTTCAGTAGGTGGAGTTATGCATATGTGAAAAAATAAAAAGAATCCGCGTCATTCACCGGTGCCCCTCGTATGGGACAGCGACAGGAAGCTGCTTTTTCTCTAATCGGTGTGTCACACCGTCCTGTCGCTGCCGACCTTCCAGGTCAGCCCTTCGCTCGCTGGCTACGTTCATTTAGAAGCCCTCGTCCCGCTTCAGTAATGACGGCTCCTTTTAAAAGATCCATTCAGTCTCCTACATCAGCATTTCCATCTCGGCTCCTACTCAGCCTGCTCCCTCCTCCCTCCCTCCTCCTCAGCGCAGGCCTGAGCCCAGGTGGGGCTCCCGCCTGGAGAAGGGGCTCGGCCTGTCCTGACTTTCCTCTCCGCCTCCTTCCCCTCTGGCTGTCCTGCTGTCAGAGAGGGACGGGAGGAATCAGAGGGAAAGGGACGAAAGTCCGGAACTGTTACACAGGCACTCACGCCCGGCGGCTCAGGGGTCCGCGTGGAGGCTCCTTGGAGGCTCTGGGCGGGCCTCGCGGGGCCCAGGTCACTGAGGGAGGCAGGTCCACGCGGCTGACCTCGGGGGAAGCTGCCCACGGCTCCTGCAGGCGGCCCGCAGCCTCTGCTCCTGGGGTCCGCCCCACGATGGGGCCCCACAGCGGACGTGAGGCTGCTCCCGCCCAGCATGGCCTCTCGTCCCAGAGGAAATGGCTGCTCGGAGCTGCCAGGCTGGCCATGGAGCGCGTACACGCTCCCTCCGTGAGCGCTCCCGGGCTCTGGGCTCCGGGCGGCCCAGGCTCGGCGGCTCAGCCCGAGTCTGGCCCAGGACCGGGGACCAGGTTTCCCGTCCTGAAGCACCAGTCCCCGCAGGGTCCCCTGGAGCCTCTCACTCCCCGCGGGGAAGGGAATGCCCCAAATGTCTGGTCTTGTCTTTACGCAGACTGGCTGGGGAGGAGGGGTGAGAGACTAGCTTTGCTCTTTGGGAGTCAAGAAAAGGGGTTGGCACCTCCATCGGGCATGCTCTCTCTCTCTTTTAAAATCTTTATTATTGCCGAAACCGGTTTGGCTCAATGGATAGAGCGTCAGCTTGGGGACTGAAGGGTCCCGGGTTCGATTCCGGTCAAGGGCATGTACCTTGGTTGCGGGCACATCCCCAGTAGGGGGTGTGCAAGAGGCAGCTGATCGATGACTCTCATCGATGTTTCTAACTCTCTCTCTCCCTTCCTCTCTGTACAAAATCAATGAAATATATTTTTTAAAAAATAAAATCTTTATTACTGATTTCAGAGAAGGAGGGAGAGGGGGAGAGAGATAGAAACATCAATGGTGAGAGAGAATCATTGGCTGCCTCCTGCATGCTCCACTCTAGGGATCGAGCCCGCACCCCGGGCGTGTGCCCTGACCGGGAATCCAACTGTGACCTCCTGGTTTATAGGTCGACACTCAACCAGTGGGCCACGCCAGCTGGGCCATGGGGCTTCTTTCGAATGTAGGGCAACTCTATCCCCTCTCTTCCTCAGCGTGCGTCTGTGGTCAGAAGGCCAAGACCACAGAAAAAAGCCCCTTCAATGCTCGGTTTTACCACCGCTGGGTTAGACAAACCACTCCCGGGGTCAGGGCGTGGACAGGCCACTGCCCTGGAACAAAACTCACGTTGTCTTAGCAAGAAAGAAAGCAGAGCAAGCTGCTGGGCGGCACCGACGGGGTTTGCAGCAAACCTGTAGGACGAGGCGCTGCCAGACGGGTGAGGACGAGGGGGAGGGTGCTCCCGGCTGGGAGGACAGCCAGGGCAAAGGCCAGGGAGGAGCGATGAGCTTGGCACGTTCTAGAAACAGCAGCGAGGTCTGCGAGGGCCGAGTAGCATGGCATGGCATAGCGTTGGGAGGGAGGCAGAGGCCGGATCGCAAGCCCGTGGGCCCCGCTGAGGGGTGTGGATTCGGTTCCTCGCGTGGTAGAAGGCCACGGGGCGGTGTGAAGCCGGCCAGGGACAGGCTCGGACCTCTGTGCTCACACGACCGCTCTGGCTGCCTGGTGAAGGACAGCTCAGCCACAGAGGAAGTGGGGGGCCGGCTGGTCCCAGCGAGCAGTGACGGGGGCTCCGGGGGGGCAGTGGACACCGCATGAAGCACAGGCTCGGGGTTGGCTTTGGAGACCTGGGAGGAGCGCTCTGTCCACACGGGGATCTTCTGGGCCCCCGACCAGCCGGTGCTGCTCCTTCGGCCTGGAATGCCGCCCGCCCGTGGCCTCTAACAACAGTTACTCATCCCCCGGGCCCCGCTGACACATCACCGCCTTTGTCCGGCTGCTCGGCCCCACCCCTCCCTGCAGAGGCGCCCACTCCCTCCCGTGCTCCCACGGCTCTCTGAGCGCCTCCCTGAGCCCTCGGCGCTCACCGCTGCAGTCATCTGTTTACGCGTCTGTCTCTCCCCTTGGGGAGCTCACTGTCTCCTTTCACAGACCACAGGGACGCACGTGGGAACCGGCTAAGACATACCAGGAGGCGCATGCTTACGGGCTCAGTTAGGGACCGGGGTCAGGGTGCTGTAGGCGCCAGAGCGTGGGGAGCATTGAGGTGGCTCTGCCCTCTCTTCTGACCGCTCTGAGCTCCAGGGCCTGTTTCCAGAATTTTTCTCTCGTTCTCTCTGCTCCCTCAGCACCCCAGGGTCAGTGAGAATGCAACCTGGAGACGGAAATGCCCTCTTCCCTTTTTTTTTTTTTTTTTTTTTTTTAATATATTTTATTGATTTTTCACAGAGAGGAAGAGAGAGGGATAGAAAATTAGAAACATCGATGAGAGAGAAACGTCGACCAGCTGCCTCCTGCACACCCCCACCGGGGACATGCCCACCACCACTGTACATGGCCCTGACCGGAATTGAACCTGGGACCCTTCAGTCCACAGGCCGATGCTCTATCCACTGAGCCAAACCGGTCTCAGCTTTCTTTCTTTCTTTTCTTTTTTTTTTTTTCCGTTCCCTTTTTTAAAAAATATATATATATTTTTATTGATTTTTACAGAGAGGAGGGGAGAGGGATAGAGCATTAGAAACATCGATGAGAGAGAATCATCGATCAGCTGCCTCTTGCACAGCCCCTACTGGGGATGTGCCCGCAACCACATTACATGCCCTTGACCGGAATCGAACCTGGGACCCTTCAGTCCACAGGCCGATGCTCTATCCACTGAGCCAAACCGGTTCTGGCAGGCCCCCTTCCCTCACACAGGCACTCACTCCTATACGTCCATAAAGTCACTCACCAGCCACGGCCTTCCACCTCCCCAGCCCTCCGGGACGGCACCCAGCTGAGCTCTGTAATGGCTGTTGGATACGTGGAGTAATGGTGGCCCGGAGGCCGATCCGAGTCCGTGTAACTGGGGACGAGAGCGGGATGTTGGTGTTCCAGAAGGGAGTGGGGGGTGGGGGTTACTCGGGTGAACCTGGTAGACTAACCAGCTCCCTCTCTCTGCCTCACCGCCTCCCGGGCTCTCCGCCAGGCTCCGGGGCCGTGGGCTGGGGGACCTCCCCTCGGATCCGCTGCGCCAGCCTCCTGCTCATCCCCAAGATGCTGGGCAAGGAGGGCAGGCTCTTTGTGCTGGGATACGCCCTGGCCGCCATCTACGAGGGTGAGTGTGCCCCCGGGGCCCGGTTCGTGCTGCTGAAGCCGTGACCCTCGTGGGACACCCCTGGGAGCCGGGCCGGGCGACAGAGAAAGGGTGGGAATCCGATCCCAACGGCGGCCGTTGGCGGAGGGTCCCCGAGAGAGGCAGCCTCCGTGGACACGGGGACAAAACCGGGGCTGAAGGAGAGGACCTCTCCGGGGCTGGGAGCTGGGCCCTGCCTGTGGGGTGGAGCTAGGAGAGGTGCTGATCCCGGAGGGAGTGACTCTGGGGCCTCCTCCCCAGGACCGGTGGCCAACCTGCGGTTCAACCTCAACGAGGTGGTGGCCTCGCTGGGCTGCACGGTGCAGCTGCAGATCAACAACACGCGCGCGGCCTGGCGCGTCTCCACCGCCCCGCTGCGCGCCGTGTTCAAGGACCTGCTGGTCAGGACCCTGCAGGGGCAGGGGCAGGGGCAGGGCCGGGCGGGGGGGGGGCGGCCCTATTCCCAAGGGGACCTAGGGGACCTGAGCTGGGAGCTGGGACCCTGAATTCACTCTTTCCCAAAGGGGGAACTCCTGGCATTTTTTTTTTTTTCCAAGACTGTCCCCAAACATGGCAGGGTGTGCCCTGCCTCAGTCATGGGGACAGGCCTTACCCCAAACACCGAAGTGGGAGGTTCGCTGGGCTTGGGGTCCTCGGCCTTGAGGGTTTGGAAGCTTTGAAGACCAGGGGACTAGACTCGCAGGGTTTCCCAAAGGGTGGTACGCGTATCCCCAGGGGTACGGGAAGAGTTTGGTGGGGGTGTGCGTTGCACCGGAGTTTGGTGGGGACATGCACTGCACCGTGCTTAGCTGCGCCTAATTCTACGTTCTCATGAGTACGAGGGGTACTCAGCTATGAAAATTATAGAAGGGGTACACATATGTCAAAAGTTTGGGAAACACTGGACAAGAGCATTGGTTTTTTTTTTTGTTTTGTTTTTAAATATATTTTATTGATTTTTTTACAGAGGGGAAGAGAGAGAGATAGAGAGTTAGAAACATCAATGAGAGAGAGTCACCGACCAGCTGCCTCTTACACACCCCCTACTGGGGTTGTGCCCGCAACCAAGGTACATGCCCTTGACTGGAATCGAACTTGGGACCTTTCAGTCCGCAGGCCGACGCTCAATCCACTGAGCCAAACCGGTCTCGGCTGTTGTTTTGTTTTTTTAATATATTTTATTATTGATTTTTTAAAAATATATTTTATTGATTTTTTACAGAGAGGAGGAGAGAAGGATAGAGAGCTAGAAACGTCGATGAGAGAGAAACATCGACCAGCTGCCTCCTGCACACCCTCTACAGGGGATGTGCCCGCAACCAAGATACATGCTCTTGACCGGAATCGAACCTGGGACTTTCAGTCCGCAGGCCAACGCTCTATCCACTGAGCCACACCGGTTCCGGCAGCATTGGGCTTTGGAGACGGGGGTTTGGGGGGATCGGAGTGTTGAGCTGGGGAGATCGGGATTGAAGGGCTTGGGAGTGGGGACACTGAGACGGCCTAGTGGCCTGAGGGATGGGTGATGTGGGGTGAAGTCCAAGGACTTGGGGAGCCCTTCCCTGAGGAGCAAGGATCTGGGGCCGGAGGCCTGAGGAGGAGCTGGGAGCCTGGGAGGGGAGCAAAGAGAGGCAGCGGGGGAGAGGGACGGGCTCGGGGACTGTGCCAGTAGGGAGGTGAGGTGAGCACCCGCCTCAGGGCCCAGGCTCCTACAGGCCTGGCGAAGGGCCCGAAGCCGGGCTAACGGGGGGAGGAGAGGCCAGGGGACAGCAGACGCTCTCAGCCCCCGGCCCTGCCCCGTCCACCCCTCTCACCCCCAGGGCAGCAAAACGTCCCTGAGAGCCGAGACGCAGAACATCTCCAACTCCTTCGAGGAGCTGGACGCGCAGGTGAAGAGCGAGACCGGCTACACGCCCGAGGACGCGGGGGGCCTGGCGGAGACGGCCCCGCTCCGCGCCCCGGCCTTCCGGGCCCACCTCTCCACCCAGAAGATGTACGAGCTGAAGACCAAGCTGCGTTGCGCCTGTGAGGGGCGACCCCCGGGGGCAGCCGCGGGGCCGGCTCCGGTCAGGGTGCGGGGATCTCAGACGCCCCGCCCCGCCCGCCCGCAGACGTGGTGGACAGGGCCATCCTCAGCTGCCGCCGCTGGTTTGACAAGAAGCACGCAGAGTGCATGCAGCGCATTCCGGTCCCGCTCCTCAACCACCTGCTCTGCCTGCCCATGAAGTTCAAGTTCTTCTGCAGCATCGCCAGGGGTCAGCGCCGTGGCAGGAGGGTGGGGGCGCCGGGCTGGGGAGCCGAGTCCCTGGGGTGCGCTGGGAAGGTGTGGGGCAGGAAGCCATGAGGCAGGAGGCTCTAGGCTCTGAGGACACAGCCCCCTCCGAGCCAGCCCTTCCACCCTCCAGGGTAAGTGACAGCTGAAACACAGACATCATATAGTGCTGCTCCCGCCCGGGGTTCTTTCTTTCTTTATTTTTATTTATTTATTTTTAAATATATATATATATATTTTATTGATTTTTTACAGGGAGGAAGAGAGAGGGATAGAGAGTTAGAAACATCGATGAGAGAGAATCATCGACCAGCTGCCTCATCCACCACCTCTACTGGGGATGTGCCCGCAACCAAGGTACATGCCCTTGCCCGGAACAGAGCCCGGAACAGACCTTTCAGTCTGAAGGCCAGCGCTCTATCCACTGAGCCAAACCGGTTCCTGCTCTTTCTTTAAAAAAAAAAAAATTTTAAAGAGAGAAAGAGAAAGGGATAGAGAGTAAGAAACATTGATCAGCTGCCTCCTGGACACCCCCACCGGGAATGCGCCTGCATCCAAGGTACAGGTACATGCCCTTGACCGGAATCGAACCTGGGACGTTTCAGTCCACAGGCCGACGCTCTACCCACTGAGCCAAACGGGCTTCGGCCCGCCCGGGGCTCCTGAGGGTTTAAGGAGATAACACTGGTGAGGAAGGTAGCAGGGCTGGCCGACGAGGAGCTGCTCTATGAGCATCGGCGAACTTTATTACCAGTGGGTATGGTGAGAGACGGGTGGGAAAAGGGGGGGTCAGACCTCGCTCCCGGGAAAAGAACTCGGGAAAGCAGAGAGGAAACGGACTCCAGGGGGTCGGACGCCGTGGGCAGGGAGGCCGAGAGCGGGACGGAGGGGCTCCCCGAGGCCACACCTGGAGGCTGGGCACGGGGAGGCAGCCCCTCCCTCACCCGCCCCTCCCACCAGCGATGGAAATTTGGTGCCGCAGCCGTATCCCCGTGGAAGGCAACTTCGGGCAGACGTACGACTCCGTCAACCAGTCTATTCAGGGGCTGGGCGGGGACTTTTCAGCCACGATCAACTTCAAGGTAGGAGGCAGGGGCATTTTGGAATGAGGGGGAGGGGGAGGGAGTGGGAGGAGGCACAGGGAAGAGGGCCTGAGGCAGGGCGAGTGGGGGGGGGAGATCACTGGGCGTGGGGGGGGCAGGAGGGGCACAGCATGGGTGCTGGTGCTGGCAGAGGAGCAGGCTGAGCCTACGTGCGGGTGCCTGGAGCTGGCTGGGGACGGATGGTCAGCCAGGTGTGAGGGGGTCAGCTCCTACAGATGCAGGGGAGCGAGCCCACGGCGGGGAGGGCGTTGAGCAGAAGGAAGCAGCAGCTCCCGCGGGCCCTGCGACAAGCCAGGGGGCATGGCCTGCGCGGGGCACCGGGGAGCGATGCCACGGGGAGGCTGGGCCGGGCAAACGGAGGAGCTGGGCTGTGAATCCGGACTGGCCTTGTTTATTAACAGTGGGTATGGATGTAGGCAGGTGGGGAATGGGCGGGGGGGGGGGGGGGATCAGACCTTGTTCCCGGGGAAGAGAATCCAAGGAAAGCAGAGAGGAAGCGGACGTGAGGTGGCGGAGAGCCTGAGGGCCGCACCTGTGCCTCCGCAGGAGGAGAAGCAGGCGGGGCTGCTGGGCCTCAACGCCAGCTGGGAGCGCGTGAGCACCGAGGTGCGGGACTACGTGCGGCGCCGGGAGGCCCAGCTGGAGTGGGCCCTGGGGCTGCTGCACGTGCTGCTGTCCTGCACCTTCCTCATCGTCCTCCACTCGTGAGCCCACCCCACCCCGCCCCGCCCCACCCCGCCCCACCCCGCCCCCGCTCCCGAAGCCCCTTCCTGGGCTCCGGAGAGGAGCCCTGCCCCGGGGAGCCTGGGAGAACCGGCCGTCAGGCCCACCTCCAGCTCTGGTTTTTTTTTTATACATATTGATTTTTTAATTGATTTTTTATTTTATTTTATACACACACACATACACACATACATATATATATATTTGATTTTTTACAGAGAGGGAGAGAGATAGAGAGTTAGAAACATTCATCAGCTGCCTCCTGCACACCCCCCACTGAGGATGTGCCCGCAACCAAGGTACGTGCCCTTGACCAGAATCGAACCCGGGACCCTTCCGTCCGCAGGCCGATGCTCTATCCACTGAGCCACACTGGCTTCGGCCCACCTCCAGCGCTGAGTGTGCAGGTCCCCTTTCTGAGCGGGCTCGTGCACACAGAGCTGGCGGAGATGTGGCGTTCTGTCAGAGCGCCCCGAATGCACTCCTGCCGCCGCCCCCGAAGGCCGCCCTGCAGTCCTTCCGCCTTCATCGCCTTCATCCCGACGCTGACACTTTTACTTCTCACGTTGACTTTTGATTTTTTTTTCCCCCCTCGCCCTTCCTATTCCGCCTGGCTCTGACTTTGTGCCATTTTTATCGTCCAATTCTGCTTTCATTCTCTCCCGCCTGCTGTGCTGGCAGCCACTTTCCCTCCATTTGGACCAAAGTCCTCAGCCCCACCCAGCCTGGCGTCCAGCCGGGCCGCCCCGGCCTCGCTGTCCGTCCCCTATTGACCTCTGGACCCTCTGCTTCCTGCCTCCACCCCCCAGAGGCTGGAGAGGGCCGGGCAGGGGCCGGGCAGGGAGGCCGCAGGCGCTCCTGCTGGGCTGCCGTGTTTGCAGAGCCGGGAGTGACTCCAGTGCGCGGTTACGCGTGTGCCTGTGAGAGGACAGAGATGAATGGGCCACCTTCCCCCTCCAGAAGCTCACGGCGGAGGGCGGCCGAGAAACAGGCGATTCAAGGGCTGCGGGAGGGTGTGGGAGCCGAGGAGGCGCCCGGCAGGAGCTATAAATGGGCCTCCAAAGGCGGCAGGCGGGGAGCCCCGGTCGAGGAGAGAAAGGGTGTTCTCCGGGCAAGGATCCTGGCATCTGTGGGGTGTGGAGGGCAGAGGACGTGGCTGGAGCGGGCGGGGCCAGACAGTCTGGAAAGCCTGGGGGCGGTGGCCGGAGGGACTAAGGCAGGAGTCCAAGGCGGGTCAGAGGTTAGGGAGCCTGGCGGGCCTGGGGCGTGGCAGGAAGCTGGCCCGAGAAGGCCCTAAAAGGGAAAGGTGTCGCAGGCCTCAGAGCGAGCTTGGGGCGGGGAGGAAGGAGGCACCGAGGCAAAAGGCACTTCCAGGCTTTCAACCTGGGTGAGGTCACTCCCTGAGGGGGCAGCGCTGGGGCCCGGGCGGGGCCCAGGCTCCGGGGGCCTGTGCACAGTAGCGATAGGTTCCTCCACAAGGGGGCGCTCACAGTCTTCCTTCGCATTTATAGTTCGTTCCACTTGAAAGGGAAAGATGGATGGATTAGGACAAGGTCCCAGAGCCAACAGCATTGGCAGTTACGTTTCACCGTTTCACAGAGATTATTTAATGTAATTTTATAGTTTCAAACACATTTTACTTTAAAAAAAAACATTTTTATTGACTTCAGAGAGGACAGGAGAGGGAGGGAGGGATAGAAACATCAATGATGAGAGGGAATCATTGATCGGCTGCCTCCTGCACGCCCCCCCACTGGAGATGGAGCCGGCAACCCAGGCATGTGTCCTTGACCGGAATCGGATCCGGGACCCTTCAGTCTGCAGGCCGATGCTCTATTCACTGAGCCAAACCGGCGAGGGCTCAAACACTTTTTCAACAATTAACATTTTTTTTTTTCCTTAGAAAATGGAAGCATTACCAAAGCCGGTTTGGCTCGGTGGATAGAATATTGGCTTGTGTAAATATATTTTTAAAAAGAAAGAACAGAAGCATATGTGGGACCTTGGCAGATACACGGAGGAGAGTTACACATGTACACGCACCCTCCTACCTCCCCCCGCCCCCCCCCCCAGAAACCACTGTTGAAACCAGGGGTGTGTCCGAGGGGAAGGAAAGTGGTGTTTGGGGTGACTTTTGCTTGAAGGAACCTCCAGGAGAAGTTTTTCAGGCTCAGCCGAGAGGCCAGGACTCCAGCGGTGAAGGGGGAGTCACAATGGGTCAGGTGACTCCTGAACTCTTGCCGGGTTCCCCCACCTCTGGGCCTTTGCTCTGCTGTTTCCTCTGCTGATTCTCATCCTGCCAGGTCCATGCCTGGGACGTCTCCCCTCCTCCCGCGACACCTCTCGCACAGCACCCGCCCCCCCAGTCTCAGGGCTGGCGCAGATGTCTCTCACTGGGCCCGCCTGGGGGCAGGGCAGAGGCTCCTAGGATGTAGATGGCGCTCAGAGGCCGGCTGGTGGAGTGTCTGTGCCTTAGGAAGCCCAGGGCTGGAGAGAGATGGAGACATTCTTGTCCACAGGTCCTTCTCCTACATGGACAGCTACAACGGGGACATTCGCTTTGACAACATCTACATCAGCACCTACTTCTGTCAGATCGATGAACGCAGGAAGAAGCTGGTGAGTGGGGGGGTGAGATCAGGCCGGCAGGGGAGGGCAGTTGGGGGAAGATCAGGCTGGCAGGGAAGGGCATTGGGGGAAGATCAGGCTGGCAGGGAAGGGCAGTTGGGGGAAGATCAGGCTGGCAGGGGAGGGCAGTTAGGGGTGATTAGGCAGGCAGGGGCAGTTAGGGGCAATCAGGCTGGCAGGGAAGGGCAGTTGGGGGAAGATCAGGCTGGCAGGGAAGGGCAGTTGGGGGAAGATCAGGCTGGCAGGGGAGGGCAGTTAGGGGTGATTAGGCAGGCAGGGGCAGTTAGGGGCAATCAGGCTGGCAGGGAAGGGCAGTTGGGGGAAGATCAGGCTGGCAGGGAAGGGCAGTTGGGGGAAGATCAGGCTGGCAGGGAAGGGCAGTTGGGGGAAGATCAGGCTGGCAGGGGAGGGCAGTTAGGGGTGATTAGGCAGGCAGGGGCAGTTAGGGGCATTCAGGCTGGCAGGGAAGGGCAGTTGGGGGAAGATCAGGCTGGCAGGGGAGGGCAGTTAGGGGAAGATCAGGCTGGCAGGGAAGGGCAGTTGGGGGAAGATCAGGCTGGCAGGGGAGGGCAGTTAGGGGTGATTAGGCAGGCAGGGGCAGTTAGGGGCATTCAGGCTGGCAGGGAAGGGCAGTTGGGGGAAGATCAGGCTGGCAGGGGAGGGCAGTTGGGGGTGATCAGGCAGGCAGGGGAGGGCAGTTGGGGGCAACCAGGCCAGCAGGGGAGGGCAGGAGAAAAAGAAAGCTGGTGAGCGGGCCCAGCCTTACCCAAGGGAGCGCCGCTGGGGGCAGGGCCTTGGCGCTCCTCGCTGTGGTTCATCTTCTTCCAGGGCAAACGGACTCTGCTGCCGCTCCGCAAAGCGGAGAAGAAGACGGTCATCTTCCCCTACGACCCCACCATCCAGGCCTCGGAAATGAGAAACGTGGTGAGGATGGGGGGGGGGGCACCAGAGGCACAGACCTGAGCGAGGAGGGTGAAGGCTGCGAGAGGGCTCCCTGCCAGGGCAGGTGGCGTGCCCGCTCCACCCGCCTGCTCCCGGCAGATAATGGAGCTGCTGGAGACGGTGCCGGTGCTGCTGCTGCTGCTGGTGCTGTGCGGGCTGGACTGGGCGCTCTTCTCCATCTTCGACACCATCCGCCAGCACTCCTTCCTGCAGTACTCCTTCCGCAGTGAGCGCGCCCGGACTCCACCCTGTCCGGCCACCCACCCCGATGCTTCCCATCTCCGCCTCTGGGTCTCAGGCCTTTCCGTCCTCCTCAGGGTCACGTCTGAGCCCTGACACCTGGCAGCTGGCCCCGGGGCCCTGGGTCTCCATCCCCCTTTCCGCCTACAACGGGGTGCCCAGTGGAGGGACGGAATGTGCAGCTGAGAAGTGTTTCTGTGCTCGGACCTCTCCCCATCCCCTTAAGGCCAACTCCTAACCCCACCCCACCCCCACCCCCTGCCCCCATCCCCCTATCCCACGCCCGGATCTTCGCCTCAGGCCGTCATAAACTGGTGGTGAAAGTTGGGGGGGACTCCCTGATCGCCCGGCTCCTCAGGAAAACCATCGGGGCCCTGAACACCTCCTCGGAGACAGTGGTGGAATCCAACAACATGCGTGAGTGGCGAAGAGGCTCCAGACGGAGGGATGGGGGGCTGAGGGCCTTGGGGTGGGGAGACAGGGGCCTCAGAGGACTCTGTTGGGGTTGGGGAATCAGAGCAGGAAATATTGGGTCCAACTTGAACTGGAGGATGACAGACCTGGGTCAGCGGAGCCTGGGGGCTGGGCCTTCGGGCCAGAGGGTCCCATCCTCTGGAGGGCGTGGTTGTCCCACAGACCTCTCTGCTCTGATGGCAGCTGCCTACACCTGCGCGGTGCTGAGCAGAGAGCCACATGGGCCCTGGGTGGCACCGCTCCTCAGGGGGAGGGGGCAGCAGGAGCCCAGCGAGGTGTCAGTCCCAACCCGCACCCTCACTGGGCAGGAATTCAGCCAGGGCTGCCCATCCCTCAGCAGCCAGACCCTTGACAGGCCCCCCTCCCCCTGCCCGCCCCCAGCCTGTCTGCCTCAGCCCCTGTCCCTGAGCGCCGGAGACTATGTGAGGACCGGACTCCCCACGGGCCTGCTGGTGTGTCTCTGTCTGCTCCAGGCTTTCGGCTACCGACTGCGGAGGGTCATCGCAGCCTTCTACTTCCCCAAGGTGCACCCCTGACCTCCCCCCGACCTCCTCCTGACCTCCCCCCAGGCAGCGCTCACACACACCAGCCGCTGTCCCTGTCGCTGACCCCCCTCTCCACCCAGCGAGAGAAGAAGCGGGTCCTCTTCTTCTACAACGAGCTCCTGAGGAAAAGGGCGGCCTTCACCAAGCTGAGGAGGGCGGCCATCGTGAGGCAGGCGCGGGAGCAGAGGGCCCGGGTGAGTCAGGCCAGGCCTGCGCCATGCTCCCTGCCGGCCCCTGGCAGCTCAGTGCATTCAGACGTGATTCACGCCGAAGGGCCTGGCCACCTGCTCTGTGTCCGTCTCTGAGCCCCAGACGTCAGCCCGGCCTGAGCCGCTCAGGGGACCAGCAGGAAGCGGCGGGAAGGGGGAACAGGATTCGACCAAAGGAAAGCAAGAGGGGTTCGTCAGAAACCGGGGACCGAGGCAAAGCCACAGGTCCTCCTGAGAGGCCCGCAGACCAGCCACTCCGGGCGACCCATAGGCGGCAGGAGTTGGGGGCTGGGGTCCAGAGGCCTCACGAAGGGGGGTGAGGCACCTGGGAAGCTCACTGAGTTGGAAGATCCAGGCTCGTCCACACTCCCCCGTGAGGCTGGGTCACTCTGGCCATCATCCTCCCCGGACCTGGGTTTCTCTCTGAAGGACAGAAGGCGGGACAGGTCTGCAGCCTGCTCCCTGGAGACTAGTAAGAGAGGGGCCGTCAGGTGTCAGGCTCTGGGTTTTATTACCATGACGACTATGTGATGGCTCCTGTCCTTATTACCATGACGACTCTCATTTAAACGCTGTGCCTTGGTGTTCTGGGAAATGGAGTCACCAGCTCCGTTGGGCTGTGGTCAGGACTAAATGGGTTTTGCTGCCGTGGCAAGCACTCCGGAATCCCGTACACGTGTTAGGTGTCATCCTGTGACCCTAGGCCAGCGGCCACCTCTCCAACCACCAGTTTTCTCACCTGGAAAAGAGATGGTGGTGATGATGATGATAACAGTATCTGCCTTACATGGTTATTGTTTGAATTGAGTTAATTTACTTACAGTTTCTTAGTACAGGGCCCAACATTTATTTGTTATTATTTTTTTAAATATATTTTATTGATTTTTTACAAAGAGGAAGGGAAAGGGATAGAGAGTTAGAAACATCGATGGGAGAGAAACATAGACCAGCCGCCTCCTGCACACCCCTCACTGGGGATGTGCCCACGACCAATGTACATGCCCCTGACCAGAATCGAACCTGGAACCTTCCAGTCCAAGGTCTGATGCTCTATCCACTGAGCCAAACCAGTTTCGGCTATTTATTATTATTTTTAATATATTTTATTGCTTTTTTACAGAGAGGGAGAGGGATAGAGAATTAGAAACATCAATCAGTTGCCTCCTACACACTTCCTACTGGGGATATGCCTGCAACCAAGGCACATGCCCTTGACCAGAATCGAACATGGGACCTTTTTTTTAATTTTATTAAATATATTTTTTATTGATTTTTTTTTACAGAGAGGAAGGGAGAGGGATAGAGAGCTAGAAACATTGATGAGAGAGAATCATCCATCAGCTGCCTCCTGCACACTCCTCACTGGGGATGTGCCCGCAACCAAGGTACATGCCCTTGACCGGAATCGAACCCGGGACCCTTCAGTCCACAGGCTGACACTCTATCCACTGAGCCAAACCAGTTAGGGCAGGGCCCAACATTTTAAAAAACAACAAGTTGTACCTGTTCTTATTTAATCACACTCATGAAAGTGAGAATGCCGGTTTAACTTTTTCCTCTGTGCCCAGACCCCCTATCCCCCATGAAACGCACCATGACTGATAAAAAAAAAAAAAAAAAAAAAAAGAACATACTGTGATCCCATGACCCGGTCCTGAAGTAACGTGGATTCTGATGGGCAGATGGAAATGTGAAGGGCATTCCTTCCACACCGAGGGAACAGAATGTGCCAAGACTAAAAACCCAAGCAAAGGGCGAGCAGAGGGCCAGGGCTGGTCTAGGGAGGCAGGCACAGCCCAGGAAGGGGGACGCTGGGCTGGAGGCTAGAAAGGGACCAGACTGTGGAAGCTGTGAAAGCCCCGCACAGGAGTCCTGCCTTGGGCGGGCAGTGCAGCTCCTGGAGGTTTCTGAGCCAAGGGTGACCTGTGGAGAGGGGGGGAGAGGGGGAGCATCTAGCACCACCACCAGGCTTGCAGTTTCAATCATGATCCCTGGGTCCAGCCAGGTTTGATTGTTTACTGTCTTGGTGCCTTTGGGGAAGTCACTTCACCTTTGTGAGAGTCATCCTCCTCATCTGTAAAGTGATAGCCTTATCTGCCCTCCTCCCTGCTCAGCTCCACCCTGAGAACCAAGTAAGATGATTGATGGGAAATCGAAAACGATGGTGATTGCTGTTGCTAGCTGGGAGAGTCCACGCTGCATCCTCCCACTCTTTAAAAAAAAAAAAAAAATATATATATATATATATATATATATATATATATATATATATTTTTTTTTTTTTTTTTTTTTTTTTTTTTTTTTTTTTTGCCGAAACCGGTTTGGCTCAGAGGTTAGAGCGTTGGCCTGCAAACTGAAAGGTCCCAGGTTCGATTCAGGTCAAGGGCATGTACCTTGGTTTCGGGCACATCCCCAGTGGGGGGTCTGCAGGAGACAGCTGATCAATGTTTCTCTCTCATCAGTGTTTCTAACTCTCTATCCTTCTACCTTCCTCTCTGTAATAAAAGCAATAAAATATATATATTTTAAAAATATATATTTTTTATTGACTTAAGAGAAGGGAGGGGAAGAGAGAGATAGAAACATCAATGATGAGGATCATTGATCTGCTGCCTCCTGCACGCCTCACACTGGGGATTAAGCCCTCAACCTGGGCAAGTGACCTGACCGGGAATCCAACCTTGACCTCCTGGTTCATTGGTCCACGCTCAACCAGAGTCCCACCAGCCGGTCCCTCCCCCTCTCCATCACGGAGTGCGCGGGGCAGGGAGCCCTCTAGGACCCACCTCCCTAGCACCCAGGCTCTCTGGGGGGGGGGTCCTCTTTGCCCAATCCAGTTTTCTCCACCTCATGGGCACTGCCATGCCTGAGTCTCCGGACAAGAAGCGCGGGGTCAGCCAAAACCGGTTTGGCTCAGTGGATAGAGCGTTGGCCTGCGGACTGAAAGGTCCCAGGTTCGATTCCGGTCAAGGGCATGTACCTTGGTTGCGGGCACATCTCCAATAGGGGGTGTGCCAGCTCTCAACGATGTTTCTCTCTGTCCCTCTCCCTTCCTCTCTGTGGAAAATCAAATATATATATATATATATATATATATATATATATATATATATATATATAAGCGCGGGTCAGTCCCCTCGCGCCTTTCCCCGCCTCGCCCCCTCGCTAGCGCTAACCCTCCCCTCTTCCCACAGCGCCACGACCTGGCGGACATCCTGCACCGCCGCTGCCCCTTCCTGCGCCCCTGGCTGCGCCGGCGCTGTGTGGTGTGCCAGGCCCCGGAGGCACCCGACTCCTACGTGTGCCCGACTGCGGACTGCGCGGCGGTGTACTGCCCGTCCTGCTGGGACGACATGCGGCAGCGCTGCCCGGTCTGCACGCCCCGGGAGGAGCTCTCCTCCTCCGCCTTCAGCGACAGCAACGACGACGCCACCTACGCGGAGTGAAGGGGCGCCTGCGCGCTCCCCCTTCGCCCCTTCCGAATCAATAAAATGCCGTGCACACCCCCGCCCGCGGGGATCCGGTTCTCGGGCGGGGAGCGGGCCGGGCGCTGCCGGGCGGGCAGCCCGGGAGAACTGGCACCGATCGCCGCAGGGCCGGGCGGCGACTGGAGGCGGGAGGCGGCAGCGCTGCTAGGAAGAAGCCCGGACCTGCGGCGGGTGGAGAAGCGACGCCCCAGCCGGTCAGACCGGCCTCCGATCCCACCCAGCACGGCAGCTGGAAAGCGGCGGCGCTGCGCTGAGCAAGCGGAGTCCGGGGTCCGGGTCGGCTTCTTTAGGAACCTGAGCGGCGGGGCGGGGCCTCTCAGGGGGCGGGGCCTGGAGAGGGGAAGAGCTTGGAGGGAGGAGCGTGGCCTAACCCGGGGCCCTGTGAGAAGGGAGGGGCGTGGCCTGGAGGACGGGGCGGGGCCTGGCTCGGGACCCTGTGAGAGCTGAGGGGCGGGGCCTCTCCGGGGCGGGACCTGGTGGGAGGGCGGGGCCTGGCGGGAGGGGCGGGGCCTGGCTCGGGGCCCTGTGAGAGGGGAGGGGCGGGGCCTGGCGGAGGCCCCGCGCGGCGCAGTGCGCCCAGCAGACCCGGCCGCCGCTGCGACTCGGCGCGCGGCCCGGCACCTGCCGCCCTCGCCGGCCCCGGGCGCCGCTGTCATGCGGCTGGCGCTGCTCTGGGCCCTGGGGCTCCTGGGCGCGGGCAGCCCCCTGCCCTTCCCGTCGCCTCCAGGGACAGGTGAGTGCGGGGCCGGGGGCGGGCCATTGGAGGACTGGAAAGAGGCGCAGGGGAGTGGGGAGGCATCATCGGGAATTGGGGTCAGGAGGAGACCTTGGGAGACCCCAAGCAGAGCGCGGCCGGCCCTGGTCTGCGGTCCTGGGCGAGGGCCGGCGGCCGGGCGATGGAGAGGAGAGGAGGGTCACCCTCGGCGCGGTCCCCGCGGACGCTTCCCAGCGCTGGTACCAGCGCCCAGGCCCTGGCGCAGGGCGGCGCCCCGCCCTCCGGGAGGGGGTCACTGCGCCCCGGGACTGAGGCCTCGCTCCTTTGGGGCCTGGCTGACCGTTTCACCGATGCCAGGGTGCCCAGAGGACACGCTTGTAGGGTTGGCGAAGGGGATGCTTGCCGCCGCCACCGAGGCCTGAGCGGCCAGGCGCCTCGCACTCTGGTGCTGATGCCACCAGAGAGCTGGCTGGGCTGGCGCCCGGAGAAGCCCGGAGAGGGGAGACTTGGCCGGGAAAGAGGCTGGGACACCAGCTCCTCCTTGGAACTTTCACTTCCTGCTTCGGTCTTGGGCCGGGGGCCGAGCGGGCAGGCCAGGGTGGAGTGTCCGGAGGAGAGAGGGCCATTGTGCGAGGGGGGGCCCGGGGAGGAAGCAGAGGCTGTGGGGAGCGGGTGTGCCGAGCTGGGCACCAGGGTGTTTAGGGAGGGGATGGTGGTGTTTGCACTGCTCACCCAGAATGGGCGTGCCCGGCATCTCCGACGGAGAAAAGGGAGGGTGAGTGGGCACCCAGCCACCGGCTTCCCTCAGTCCGCATGCGGGCGTTTCTTGGGGCGGGGGCGGCGGTGGTGGGAGTGGGAGTGGGAGGGGAGGGGAGAGGGTCCCTATGAGAACCCGGGATTGGCCCGGGGGCCAGAGGGCGGAGCCACAGGCTGGGCTCGCTCCGTTTCTTTGGGGATGTGTTGGTGGGATGAAAGCACACTGTTGGAGGGAGCCCACACCCCCAGTATTCTCCTTTAAGTCCCGGCATGCAATTCAGGAGTCCTTCAGGCAGGAAGGGCCTTGAGGTATTGGGGACCAGCTGGTTCAGAGTCTCTCAGCATTCTGGGGACCCTGCAGGCGGCGCCAAGGAGGAGCAGGCGATTCCAGAGACTACCCTGAGTGTGCCCCGGGAACCCCAAGTCCTTCAGGACAACCTCACACTCAGCCTGGCTGAGGTGCTGCAGGTGAGCCTCTCTGTGCCCTCAAATAAAGCACCCCCAGCACCCCCATCGGGTGTCCAGATAAAGCTTGGCTGAGGAGCAGGCAAGTGGACCTCGCTGTGGCACGGCCGCCTCTCCCATCACACCCCTGCACCCAGTTTAATTTATCTCCCTCTCCCTTCTACACACACACACACACACACACACACACACACACACACATCTGCCTCAGCCCCACCCAGCCCATCCATGGCCACTGGGAAATCCTGAGGTCAAGCTTGATTTCAAGGTCTCACTTGTTGGCTTTCTCCGGGGACAGAAAGGGGGAGTGGGGGCTTGGAGGGTGAGTCAGGACCTCACCCAATGCCCTCCTCTTACCCCCAATTCTAACGCTGAGTCAGAGGAAGGGCCAGGGCCCTCGCCGAGTCCTCCACGGTGCTTCCTCTCTGGGCAGGAAGCCGAGAAGGGGGCGGCTGGAGATACCTTCTCTGACCTCCCGCACCACCCCCCAGAACAATGCCCAGGCCAGACAGGCCTTCCTGACCCCTCCCCTGGGACAGCCCCCCCAGTCAGTGATGTCATCCTCCGGTCTCCCGAGGGCCTGCCATCTGGGTAGGGAGAACAGGGATTTGGGGGCAGGGCCAGAGAGGTGACCCACTCTCCGGTGCCCACAGACCAGCCTGCCGGAGACTTTACGGATCAGATTGGAATTGGATGGTGAGAGTCATGTCCTGGAGCTGCAACAGAATAGGTAAAGGCAGAGGTGATGATGATAATAACAATAACGCAGCTAACAGCTTACATAGCATTTACTGTGTGTCAGGTCCTAAGTTCATATAATCCTCATAGCATCCCTACAAGTAGATACCATTTTTAAAAATATATATTTTATTGATTTTTTTCACAGAGAGGAAGAGAGAGGGACAGAGAGTTAGAAACATCGATGAGAGAGAGTCATCAATCAGCTGCCTCTTGCACACCCCATACCGGGGATGTGCCCCCAACCAACGTACATGCCCTTGACCGGAATCCAACCCGGGACCCTCCAGTCCGCAGGCCGACGCTCTATCCACTGAGCCAAACTGGTTTCGGCAGATACTATTATTATTGTCCTCATTTTATATATAAAGAAGTCAAGGCACAGAGAGGTTATATGACCTGCCCAAGGTCACACAGCTAGTGTGTGGTGAAATCCAGGTTGGAACCCAGAAAGCCTGGCAGAATTTGTGGCCTAACCACTGTGCTCTGCTGCCTCTGGGGGAAGCAGGAAGGCACCCAGTTAACCCTCTGTCACCCTCAGGCCTCAGGCTGGCACTGCAGCACCCAGGGCAAGAGCTGATCCCGCTCTCCTTTGTCTTCACTCCCCAGGGAGCTGGTCCCAGGCCACCCAACCGTGGTGTGGTACCAACCCGATGGCACCAGGGTGGTCAGTGAGGGGCACACCCTGGTGAGTCAGGCCCCCTGGGCCCTGTTTCTGGCCTGAGGGGACGGCGGGAGGGGACGGCGGGAGGGGGCCATCCCTGGAGGATGTGGGAAGATGCTACGTATCTTAACCCACAGGCAAGCCTCCCGGGCTGAGACCCTGGCTGTGCCCCTGCCAACGGGCACTCTGTTCTGTGCTGCAGGAGGACTGCTGCTACCAGGGCGGCGTGCGGGGCCACGCAGACTCCTGGGCCTCCGTCTGCACCTGCTCCGGGCTCAGGTACCACGGGGAGAGTCCACGGCGCTGAGACGGCAGGGCGTGAGGCATGGAGCTGAGACGTTGTCTGACATTCTGCATCTTTCCCCAGGGGCTTGGTGATCCTGTCCCCCGAGAAAAGCTACAGCCTGGAGCTGAGGCCTGGGGACCTTCAGGGTCCCCCCATTGTCTCCCGGATCCAGGATCTCCCAGCGCCGGGCCACTCTTGCACCCTGAGCTCACGTGAACCAGAGCGCCCCCTGGGACAGAGCCACAGGCGCCGGGTAAGGAGGAATGGCCGGAGGGCTGGCCCAGACCTTCAGGGCAATTCGTCCTCAGTAACCACAGCTCCTGCTAACGGAGCGATTTCCACGTGGCAGACACTTCATGAACATTGTCTCCTTTACTCTTCCCAGCAACCCCGGGAGGCGGGTGCTGAGAGATATCAAATGACTTGCCGAAAGCCATTCAACTAAGAAATGGTATAGCAAAGATTTAGAGGTATATACTACCGTGTTTCCCCAAAAATAAGACATCCTCCGAAAATAAGACCTAGCGCATGGAAAGATAAGACATCCCCTGAAAATAAGACCTAGCGCAACTTTGGGAGAAAAAAATATAAGACACTGTCTTATTTTCAGGGAAACAGGGGTAGATCCCAACTCCTCATGTCTTATGATCCCCTATGTAGAGAGCTCACATTGATATAGAAAATACATAGTTATTAATAATAAAGCAATGAAAACTGAGTTTCCTAATTTGTAAAATGGAGATAATAAAACTACGGATGTTATAGGGTTGCTATGAAAATTTAGTGACTCAATATGTATGTAAAGTGCTTAGAACTGTGCCTGGCATAGGGTAAGTATTTGATGGTTTTGGCTATTGTTATTTTTTTTTTTAATATACTTTATTTTTTCAGAGAGGAAGGGAGAGGGACAGAGAGTTAGAAACATCGGTGAGAGAGAAACATTGATCAGCTGCTTCCTGCACACACACCCCCCACCCCCACTGGGGATGTGCCTGCAACCAAGATACATGCCCTTGACCGGAATCGAACCTGGGACCTTTCAGTCCGCAGGCCGATGCTCTATCCACTGAGCCAAACCAGTCAGGGCTATTATTATTATTATTATTACTATTTTATTTTTTAAAATATATTTTATTGATTTTTTACAGAGAGGAAGGTAGAGGGATAGAGTTAGAAACATCGATGAGAGAGAAACATTGATCAGCTGCCTCCTGCACACTTCCTAATGGGGACGTGCCTGCAACCAAGGTACATGCTCTTGACCGGAATCGAACCCGGGACCTTTCAGTCCGCAGGCTTCCTAGCTTACTTCCGGGCCTGCATTGGGCCAGTCCCTCGCCTCTTAGGCTCCCCCGGTTCCTCTGTAAAAGGCGCTCTTCCCGTCCTCCGGGCGGGTGGAGGCGGACACGGCTCGGCCAGCCCTGCGGCCGCTGGCAGTGAGCGGCCCGCCTGCCTGATGCTCCTTCTCGTCCACAGCGGAGGCGGGATGTGGTGACCGAGACGAAGATTATTGAGCTCATGGTGGTAGCTGACCATTCAGAGGTGAGCGTGCTGGCCCCTGCTTGTCCTGCCCGGCCCCCACCTGCCCTGCCAGCTGTCACGGGCACCACTCTTACCCGCAGGTCCAGCGGTACCCAGACTTCCAGTACCTGCTGAACCGTACCCTGGAGGTGGCGCTCCTCCTGGACACGGTGAGTGCCAGGCTGGATGGCACCCCCGCCCCCTTGCCGCGGAACCCCGCTCCTGAGCCCCGCCGGCGCTTTTTCAGTTCTTCCGGCCCCTGAATGTACGCGTGGCCCTCGTGGGCCTGGAGGCCTGGACGCACAAAGACCTGGTAGAGATAAGCCACGACCCGGGCGTCACGCTGGACAACTTCCTTCGCTGGCGCCGCACCAGCTTACTGCGCCGTCTGCCCCACGACAGCGCCCAGCTGGTGACGTAAGGTCCCGGGCTGGGTCCGTGGGGCCAGCTCCGCCCTCACCCGGCAGCTGTACAGCCCAGCTCCCCACCTAAGGCCCCGACGCTCTAGCCTCCCCTGGCTTTTGGCCTTGACCTTTGACTTCTCGATTCCACACAGAGCTACTTCGTTCTCTGGGCCCGTGGTGGGCATGGCCATCCAGAACTCCATCTGCTCTCCTGACTACTCGGGAGGCGTGAACATGGTGAGCGGTCTCCGGGTCTCTTGCCCATTCCCAACTAAGTTCCTCCTGGGGGTACCATGTGCTCCCTGAAACCCCCTACACAGTTACCCAACCCCAAATGGGGGGTGTGGAGAGCAGGGAGCAGCATGTGGAGTCTGCAGTCAGGGCACCCTCCCTGATGGCCAGCTCATCAGTGTACAGTCTTCACCTGGAAGGTTTTCCCTTTTTTTGGGGGGGGGTAGGGGGTGGGGGGACAGCTGAGGCCCAAAGAACAGAGGTGATCTCCCAGGACCCGACAGCGAGGGAGGGAGAACAAACCCAGTTTTCCTGCCCCCCCAGGCCCGGGCTCTCCTACCACTTTATTTATTTATTTTATTCATTCATTCATTTGTAATATATTTTTCTTGATTTCAGAGAGGAAGGGAGAGGAAGAGAGAGAGATAGAAACCTCAACGATGAGAGAGAATCATTTGACTGGCTGCCTCCTGCACAACCCCCACTGGGGATTGAGCCAGCAACCTTAGCATATGCACTGTCTGGGAATCGAACTGTGACCTCTAGGCTCATAGGTCAGTGCTCAACCACTGAGCCACGCTGGCCTGGCTCTCCTCCTGCTTTAGAAGCAACTAAGGAGAGAGGCAACCGAGTGCCCGCGAGGTCAGACGAGGAGAGAACGGGAGCAGTTAGGCTGGTGTTGGACCCGGGATACTCCTTCCCCCTAGGACCACTCCGTGAGCATCCTGGGAGTTGCCTCCTCAATAGCCCATGAGCTGGGCCACAGCCTGGGCCTGGACCATGACCCACCTGGGAACAGCTGCCCCTGCCCAGGCCCCGCCCCCGCCAAGAGCTGCATCATGGAGGCCTCCACGGAGTGAGTGACGGCAGGCTGCAGAGAGGGGCTGGGCAGGGGTCAGCGGGTGGTCCACAGCCCCAGCCTTCCTTGCCGCCCTCCCCAGCTTCCTGCCCGGCCTGAACTTCAGCAACTGCAGCCGCCGGGCCCTGGAGAGAGCCCTCCTGGACGGGATGGGCAGCTGCCTCTTCGAGCAACTGCCCCGCCTGTCCTCCATGGCGACTGTCCAAGGAAACAAGATGGTGGAGCTGAGCAAGCAGCACAGCTGTGACTTCCCGGATGTGAGCCCCCCCCAAAGCCTTGCCCCACTCACTCCTGTGCCCTGGCCCTGGCTCACGGGCTCCCTCCATGCCCCCTGAGCCCCTCTTGGGTTCTGAGGAGCCCTCTCCCCCATCCCCCTCCTCCCTGTCTGCAGAGATGGCATGGGGACGGTTGGGCTGTAGCTTATACTTGCTATGGGCATCCTTGGGGGTCAGGCTCTGGAGAGGGATCGGAGGTAGGCCCTGCTCTGACGCCCAGCCCCTCTGTGCCCTGGCCCCCAGGACTGCACCGACCCCTGCTGTGACTACATCACCTGCCAGCTGAGGCCCGGGGCACAGTGTGCGTCCGACGGACCCTGCTGTCACAACTGCCAGGTGGGCTGGTCTTCCAGAGCTCCTGTGCCAGGGGCCGGCGCGGACAGAGTCACCCTGACTCCCAGGGCCTGGCTGGGTCTGCCCGGCACCCACACGGACCCTCACCCGCCCCCCACAGCTGCGCCCGGTGGGCTGGCCGTGCCGTCCAAAGAGAGGGGACTGTGACTTGCCTGAGTTCTGCCCCGGAGACAGCCCCCAGTGCCCTCCCGACGTCAGCCTGGGGGACGGCGAGCCGTGTGACGGCGGACAGGCGGTGTGCGTGCGAGGGCGCTGTGCTTCCTACGCCCAGCAGTGCCAGGCTCTCTGGGGGCCGGGAGCCCAGCCCGCCGCTCCCCGCTGCCTCCTCGCTGCCAATACGCGGGGGGACGCCTTCGGGAGCTGTGGGCGCGGTCCTGCCGGCGGCTACCTGTCCTGTGACCCGAGGTACGTGGGGGAATACGCGGCTCCTCTCCTGGGTCTGTGGGAGCCGTGGCCCCACTCCCACAGAGCCGTGCCTCCTTCCTCCCCCCAGAGATGCCGTGTGCGGGCAGCTCCAGTGCCGGGGGGGCCTGGCCTGGCCTCTGCTGGGCTCAGCCCGGGATCTGCACTGGGAGGTACTGGACGCCAACGGGACCCGGCTCAACTGCAGCTGGATGCACCTGGACCTGGGCAGCGACGTGGCCCAGCCGCTGCTGGCCCTGCCCGGCACGGCCTGCGGCCCCGGCCTGGTGAGCAGCCCGGGTGAGCCAGCCTCCGGGGAGGGATGTGTGGACCTCGGGGAGGACGCAGGCCTCACCGCCCGCCCATGTACAAGGCACGGATCGGAGGGGAGTTCGCACGCTCGTGACTGAGCCACGTCCTGTCCTCCTCTGAGCCTTGGTCTTCCCATCGGAAAAGGCAGGGTGCGGCCTGAGCCATGTGGGCTCCCCATGCCGGTAAGTTCTGCCGGAATGTGATCCTTGCTCTTGCTTCCCCGTCGGGCAGGTGTGCATCGACCATCGATGCCAGCCCCTGGACCTCCTGGGAGCACAGGAATGTCGCAGCAAGTGCAACGGGCACGGGGTGAGCTGGCGTGGGAATGAGGAAGGGGGGCAGGGAGCCTCCAGGCCTTTGGCAACAGACATACCCGGTTCCGATCCTCGCTCTTCTGGCTGCCTGGCCTGGGGCAGTTCTCCCCTCTGAGCTCTGCGTCCCCCTCTGTCCCATGGGCACAGTACCCCTTCCTGAGCCACATGCGATGGGTCTGGAAGCTTCTAGCTTGGTGCCCGGCATCTGGAAGGCACTCACAGTGGTAGTTCAGCATAAAGACCCCCAGATGCTGGCTCTCTGCCCCCTGCAACCCCCAGCTCACCTGCCAGCTGTGGATATCTGAGATTTTTAAAAAATATATATTTTATTGATTTTTTTTACAGAGAAGAAGGGAGAGAGATAGTTAGAAACATCGATCAGCTGCCTCCTGCACATCCCCTACCGGGGATGTACCCACAACCAAGGTACATGCCCTTGACCGGAATCGAACCCAGGACCATTCAGTCCGCAGGCTGACGCTCTATCCACTGAGCCAAACCGGTTTTGGCGGATATCTGAGATCCTGAAAAGCTGGGGGCAGGGAAACTCGGCCCCAGAATGCAGAGCCCCTCATGGTTTGTTCAACCTGTCCCTCCTAGGTCTGCGACAGCAACAGGCTCTGCCACTGTGAGGAGGGCTGGGCGCCCCCTGACTGCAGTGCCCGGATCAGAGGTGGCAAGGCCGGGGGGCAGGGGCAGCTGGGAGGGCTCATCCTTTACCCCTCTCATTTTCCTGCCCCTTCATGGCTGGCTCCCTGACTCTGGGACCCCTGCCTCCCCCCTTTCTCTGAGCCCCTGACTTGACTCCCTGTCCCCTGCCCCTTCCTGGGTGTGGGGTTCTCAGCCCCACTCACCTTCAAACTTGCCTGCACCTCACAGCCTCCAGGTCCCTGACCACAGGACTGCTCCTCAGCCTCCTGTTGCTGCTGATCTTGGTGCTGCTTGGTGCCAGCTACTGGTACCGTGCCCGCCTGCGCCAGCGACTCTGCCAGCTCAAGGGACCCAGCTGCCAGTACAGGTACCAGCCTCCCTGCTGCCAGCTGCCCTCCACAACTCTTTGGGGGACAGCAGCCCGGAGCCCTGCCCCTACCCCCTCTGCAGCCCCTGCCACCTGGCTCCCACCCCCAGCCCCTTGGGGCCACACCCCAACACACCTCCCTTCCCTCCCTGTTCCCTGGACGCTTCGCCTCACACGTAGACCGGTGGACCTGAGGGGGTAAGCTGGGGGGCTAGGATCACTCCCCGCCAGGAGCCCCTGTGCTGGGGAAGTAGGTTCCCAGGTTGATCAGCTACTGCCCCCCACCCATTGGGCCTACGCCCCACACATGCTCCTGTCAAGGGGCTGCAAAGGATTAATCCCACTCACGAGTGGCATATGGGTGGAGAACAGGGTTTGAGGCTGAGCCCTCTCCCTCCTGCCTTTCTCCATGCTTAGGGCAGCTCAGCCTGGTCCCCCAGAACGCCCTGGACCCCCGCAGAGGGCCCAGCTGATGCCAGGTGTCAAGGTGAGTCCCAAATGCCAGAGGAGGGAGAATTCCATTCCGGCCTGGCGTCCAGCGTGGGCCCCGGGGTGGGCCCAGAGAAAGACTCACAGCCCCCAAGAGTCAGTCAAAGGAGCGGGCCAGCCCTTTCCTCCTCGGGTTGCCGCTGAGAAACCAAGTGCAGTGGTTCCTCAGCCGAGTGGGGTGGGGCAGGGCCTCAAGGAGGGTCTGCTGACCTTGGAGCTCACCACGCTGTGGCTTTGGGACCAAGCTGGGGTCCCTGGCAGGAAAGGGAGGGTGGGACCCAGGACGGCCTTCATGTTCACCACGTGTAGAGGGCTGGTGAGTGCTCTCGCCCGGAGCCCTCTGGATCCGATGATAGGAGTATGTGTGTGGAGGCGGTCTCCGTGCCCAGTCTACCACTTGTCACCCCCTCTGCATGCAAATGAATAACGGCATGCACAACCCCATTGTCCCTGGGGTCCTAGCGGCCCCTCCTGGGCACTAACCCTCTCTGCCCACATCTGTCTCTCTCTCTCTGCTCCCTCCCCCACCCCCCACTCTGCCTGTCTGCTCCTCCTGCGACCTCAGCAGGCTAGTGCTCTTGGCTTCCCGGCACCCCCTTCACGGCCACTGCCTCCTGACCCTGTGCCCAAGAGACTCCAGGTAAATCTGGGCCAGGCCCTGCCCTGGCTCCGGGCCGGCGGGAGGCGTGGTGCCCAACTGCCGTTCTCACCCCTGTTCCCTGCCGGCGGTGCTCTTCCTTAGGGGACCAGGGTGCCCCTCAGCCTTCAGACACTCTGAGCCCCAGAAGCAGCAAAGGGTGAGCCTCCTGCCTTGGCTTCTACCGCCACCTGGTGGTCAGAGGCGGGACTGCAGCGGGCCAGGGACAGCACGGTGACCCACACCTTCCTCCCCCAGACATCTGCCGGCATGCACCCAAGGCATGCACCCAAGCCCCCGTGCGCATGTGCCCGTGCTCCTGCCCTCTGGCTGGTTGTGCATGTTGGTCTGAACCCCTCGGGGGCACCTCTGCATGCTCACTGCCCCTCGATGTGCTCTCACAGTCACTGCCCCTCTCTCTGTTCAGGCTGCGCTGGCTGACCGACCTAATCCCCCCACCCGCCCTCTGCCCGCTGACCCAGTGGTGAGGCACCCGAAGGTAACAGTGGGGGGAGAGAAGGTCACAGCCTTTCCCACCATCCAGGGCTGTGGTGGCCGTGGCTGTGGCCGTGGCGAGATCTCCCCTCTGTGCCTGAGGGCACATACCCCACTGGTACTCTTATGGTGACAGATGGAAACCTCCGGTGCTCCCCCAACCCCCCACAGCTGGTGTTCCCAGCACCAGTACATGGTGGGGTGAGGGGGGCCAACATGACAGCCTCCGCCAAGCCTGTGTCCTACCTGCTCTCTCTCTCTCAGTCTCAGGGGCCTGCCAAGCCCCCGCCCCCGAGGAAGCCACTCCCGGCAGACCCCCAGGGCCTGTGTCCTGCAAGTGACCAGCCTGGTCCAGGAGCTGGAATCCCGCCCCTGGTGGTACCTTCCAGGTGGGCAAGGAGGGCGCTGAAAAGAGTGGGCGGACAGGGCCAGCGGTCTGGGGAGAAAGGGAACCTCTGACCTCTTTTCTCTGCTTCCGGCACCCCAGGCCTGCACCACCGCCCCCAGCTATGCCCTCCCTCTACCTCTGACCTCTTCTGGCGTTCCATCTGCCTCCAACCCAACCTAGGACTTTCAGAGGCGTGGCCGGCCCCTGGGGCACCCCTCCACACACTCCTCCGCGGTGATGGAAGGAGCCAGAGCCTGGATGCAACGGAGCAGGCCTCTTAAGACACTCCCGGAGCTGCGGGGCTGCACCCGAGGGAGCAGGCCTCTTAAGACACTCCCCGAGCTGCAGGACTGCACTCTGGGGACCTGCGCGCACAGTTATGGATAGGGTGGGCGCTGGACCCGGCTGAGGGAGGTGCAGTGCGCGCAGTCTCTCTGTAATAAACGGAAGATTTTAGGAGCTTGCCTGCCTCGGAATTTGTCTGCTCTGGCAAGTCTGGGTCGCCCTCCCCCCTCCTCCCCCTCTCGTTGCGGTTCATCTGGCCGCCAGGGGACGCTGTCGCCCCAGACGAAGACTGGATTGGGAGGACCAGAGTCCCAGGCTGGAACAGCCGGCGCCCCCAGATGCTCGCAGCTCATTCCTGCCCAGCTTGGGGGGGCTCTCCGGACCATCTATTGCCAAAGAGAGCGTGCGCCCCTTCGCCATCCCTGGCCGCCCGGCCTTCGCCCCCAGCGCCCAGGGGCGACCATCGGACCCCGCAGCCAGGCCGCCGAGCCCGCCGACCCCGCCCTCTGACGGGCGGCTGGGAAAAGTGGATCTGGCCGGCGTTCCCAGCGCCCTGGAGCCGGGGTGGGGCCCGGCGGCAGCGGCTCCCACGATCCCGAGGCCACGCACCTGCCTCCTCCCCGCCCCCACCTGAGGGCCCGGGAACAAAGGTGCTTTGTACGAGCCGAAGCCGCCTCATTCCTGCGTCTTCGGCGCCGGGCCGCGCGGCCCCCAGCCCGGGACGGAGGTGCGGGGCGGGAGGGACAGGCGCCAGCCCCAAGGTGGGCATCGGGCTCAGTATGGAAAGCTCGGGGGGGGGGGCGCAGGCCAGTTGCCCCGACCCCCAGCGCCGTCCTTAGACGTGCAAGGACCACGGGCGGCGGGCTAAGGCGGCGGGACAGGCTGCGCGGGTCCTGGCTCCGGCCTCGCCTTACTCTTCCCGGGCAAAGGGCGTGCGCTGCCGTTTAGATCTTCCAAACCCGCAGGACGCCCTCTGCCCCGCACCGAGGCGAGCACGGAGGGTACAGCCCCCCTTTGTGACCCGCGTGGAGAGGGGAGGACCGCCCTCCGCCCCCGCCCGGCCCGGTCCGGCCTCGCGGGGCACCGCGCTAACCTGCGCCGCTAACGGGCGCGCAGGGGGTTAACCGGAGCTGGCGCCGCGCGCGGGGGCGGGGCCGCGCTCCCATTGGCGGAAAGTTGTCGGGGGGCGTGGCCCGCGAGGCCCCCGCACCCCCCCGCCCCTCCCCACTTTGTACCTTTCTCGCGGCGGCCGGAGCCAAGTGGGCCGGGCCGGGCCGAACCAGACCGGACCGGACCGCGCGCGGGGGGCGATGCGGCTGCTGCCCCTGCTGCACGCCGTCCTGTGGGCCGCGCTGCTCGGCTCCCCGCTGCCCGGGGGCGCCGGCCTCCGCCACGACTTCTACTGGAACGCCAGCAACCCCAGGTAGCCGCGCCGAGCCGGGCCGCACCCCCGGCCGGGCCTGGGCGCCCCGGGGCCGGGCGCGCGCGCCCCCCCGGCTCGCCCCGCGCGCCGCGCCGCCCGCCCGCACCCGCCCGCACCGGGCCGCGCGCCGGGGCTCCTTTGTCTGAGTCGGCGGGGGAGGGGGAGGGGCGAGGCGTGCCCTGGGGCGCCCCCGACCCGCACGTGTTGGGGGGCGCGCAGAGAGCCCCAGTCCCGATCCCGGTAGGTAGGCTCCCCGAGCCCGGCCCAGGGGCCTTGGCCTGCCCCCCGGGCCCCGCCCCCTTCGCCTCTCTTCGGGGGGCTCCCCGGCCTCCCCCAGCCTGGGAGGGGGCTCCTCCTGCTCACCGGACCTGCCCGCCGACCCTCACTCACTCCGGTTGGTGATCTCTCCCATTTGCTTCCGTCTGGGTCCTGATCCCTGTCCTCCTGTTCCTCTCCCGTCTGGGCCCTGCCCTTCCAGCCGAATCACCTTTGGGCACGTCGTCTGACCTCACTGTTTTCTTCAAAAGTGTGACTGTATTTATTTATTCACTCACTCACGTTTATTAGGAGCGGACTGTGTATGGGACTGAGCCGGGGCCCGGGGCCAAGGGCCAGGGACCGGAAAGATAAGACCTAGGCTGTCCTCCCAGAGCCTGAATGCCCCCCGGGGAGGGCAGGCCCGGACAGGGCGTTACAATACCAACACCATATGATAAGAGCACTGTTGTCTTCCTGCTAGGAATGCCTCTCTCCGGGTTCCAGACCAGGGCTCTGAACCGCTCAGAGGACTTGTTAAAAATTCAGGTTCCTAACCCCCAACGCTGAGGTTTCTGGTTCATTCCCTCAATTCACAAATATGTACCGAGCGCTGTCCTGGTGCCGGACACTCCTCAGGGCACTAAGGATCCGGCAAAAGGAAACGTACAAAGGCCCGACCTGTGTCCTGGTAGGTCTGAGCTGATCCCCAGGAACCTGCATTTTTTAAAATATATTTTATTGATTGTTTTACAAAGAGGAAGAGAGAGGGATAGAGAGTTAGAAACATCCATGAGAGAGAAACATCCATCAGCTGCCTCCTGCACACCCACCACCGGGGATGTGCCTGCAACCAAAGTACATGCCCTTGACCAGAATCGAACCTGGGACCCTTCAGTCCGCAGACCGATGCTCTGTCCACTGAGCCAAACCGGCTTTGGCGGAACCTGCATTTCTAATCAGAACTCCTGACACTGGTGGCCTTTGGACCACCCCCTGGGGGACAGTTGGAGGCCTGTCCTACATGAAGGGGGTTGTGGGTCGGTGTGGTGGGGAGGGGGCGTGGTGCATGCTGTGTTTGATGGTGGGGGGCCGTGTGTCCCAGTCCTTCCTGCAGGCACTGGCTCCCCAGGCAGCTCCGGAGAGGTGGGGGAGGGCGTGCTGAGGAGGCTGAAGATGGGGGATACGTGCAGGGGGCTCCCCTCCACGTCTGGCACTTGTCCTGGCAAAAAATAAATAAAAAAGAGGGGCCACCCACCATCCACTCCCCTGTTGGCGTTCTTTTCAGCATTGGACTGAGAGCTCAAGGACATCTTTTAAAGAGGATACTGGCCGAAACCGGTTTGGCTCCGTGGATAGAGCGTTGGCCTGCGGGCTGAAGGGTCCTGGGTTCGATTCCGGTCAAGGGCATGTACCTTGGTTGCGGGAACGTCCCCAGTAGGGGGCGTGCAAGAGGCAGCTGATCGATGACTCTCACCGATGTTTCTATCTCCCTCTCATAAAAAAAATCAATAAAATACATTAAAAATTTTAAAAATTAAAAATAATAAAGAGGACACTGCTCCCACTCTCCATCCCTGTGACCGCCCTGTGGGCCCAGGTCTCTGCCCCTTGCCCCCGTCCCAGCTCCTTCGCAGCAGCCGTCCGTCCGGCTAACGTTTATGAGGCCCAGGAGCTGAGCCAGGCCCCGGCGGGCCGGGCTGGAGAGATGGGCAGCTCCGACACCGCAGGTAGGAGTGGTGAGGGCTTCTCCCGGGAGCCGCTGGGTGCGAGACTGCGGCCTTCACCTCTGCGCCTGGGACCTGCTGCCCATCTCTTCCCTCTCTCTGTCCCCCGAAGCTGTCCGTCTAGAGAACACAGATCTCGCCAGAGGGCAGGGCAGGGGCTGCCCGGGTCTGCCCCACAGTGGCCCCTCAGCCCACCGTGACCCCTTGTGTCCGCAGGCTGCTCCGAGGAGACGCGGTGGTGGAGCTGGGCCTCAACGACTACCTGGACATCTTCTGCCCTCACTATGAGGGCCCCGGGCCCCCCGAGGGCCCCGAGACGTTTGCCCTGTACATGGTGGACTGGTCGGGCTACGAGGCCTGCCAGGCACAGGGGGCGGGTGCCTTCAAGCGCTGGGAGTGCTCCCTGCCCTTTGCTCCCTTCGGGCCGGTCAAGTTCTCCGAGAAGATCCAGCGCTTCACGCCCTTCTCCCTTGGCTTCGAGTTCTTGCCGGGAGAGACCTACTACTACATCTGTGAGTGCGGGGCGCGCTGCGGCCTCGGGGGGGGGGGGGGGGGGGGAGCGGGGAGGGGCAGACAGCCCAAGGTGAGGAGGAGGGGTGGGCCAGGAACGAGGACCAGACCTGGGACCGGAGGCAGGAGGGGCTGTGGTCAGAGAAGGGGGGGCTGGCGGGGCCCTGAGTCCAGGACCGAGGGGGCATCCAGAGTGAGTCTCTAGAGGGGAAGGAGGAGGAGGAGCTAGGAGAGGGGCTGAGGGGCTGAGGAGCCGCCGTGGACGGGGCCTGGCACCTGGACGGGGCCCAGAAGGAGGGAAAAGTTTTCCAGGGACTGCCGAGAGGAGAACGTGGGAGGGCCTGACTCGGAGTCTGCGAGCCAGCCCGCGCTAACGCTCGCCTCCCTCCCCCACCAGCCGTGCCCACGCCCGGGAGTCCTGGCCGGTGTCTGAGGCTCCAGGTGTCCGTCTGCTGCAAGGAGAGCAGTAAGTGGGGGGGCCCGGGCAGCAGTCCTCCGGCGAGGGGCCCGTCTGGGGAAGGAGGGCAGGTCTGGGAGGCTTGGAGGGGTTCGGGGAGGGCTGTGAGCACGGGCCCCTCCCCTGTGCGGCCTGTGGGGGCGCCCACTGCAGCCTGTGTGCAGAGCCACTCCTCCGGGCGCCAGGCCTTCGAAAGCTTCGGCCGAGCTGGTAGTCCGCACCGGCCGTTTGGGGGAGACCGGGAAGCTGGGTTTTGGGGAGGACAAGGTGGCCGGTTGTGGGGAGGCAGCAGCCGATTTGAAGGATCCTGGAGAACAGGATGGGGGTGAACCGCTCACGGGGAGCAGGAACGGAGGACACAGCGGTGCTCCCCTCCCCCTCGCAGAGTCTGAGTCCGCCCATCCCGTCGGGAGCCCCGGAGAGAGTGGCACATCGGGGTGGCGAGCGGGGGGCACTCGCAGCCCCCTCTGCCTCTTGCCGCTGCTGCTGCTCCCCATCCTTCGTCTCCTGCGAGTTCTCTGAGCCAAGGGGACCCTTCCTGCCACCCCAGGAGCCAGCGCCTTCCCAGGACTGCCTGGAGGAGCCCCTGCACCTGAGCTGGGAGTGCCACGCCGGACAGACAAGATGGAGGCGTGGCGAGGGGAGTCAGAGGGTCTGACGTGACCCCGGCCGTGCTGGCCCCCTCATCCCCGGCTGAAGAGGAGCCGCGGGGGAGCTGCCCTCGGCCTTGGGCATCTGGAGCGAAGGCAGGCTAAGCCCGGCCTCCACTGCTGCTTCCGTGGCCTTCGCCATCCGTCTCCCGGGAAGACTGGAATCGGGGGATTGAACCCTTGAAGGACCAGGGCGAGGCAGCGGCCCAGGCCTGCCCAGTGCCCAGTGCCCTGCGGGCCCCTGCCCAAGGGCAACACCTCCCTCCCAGGGGTCACTCACTCGTCTTCTGTGAAGACAGACTTGCCATGAGGCCGAATTTCCTGCCAGTTTGTATTTTTATAAGTTCCTGGACCAAGCCCTCAATAAACCGCCCATCTCTTTTGTTGCTCTCCTCAACCTCCTGCCCCCTGCCCCTTCCCTGACACCGGGACTCCCTGCGGCCTCTGCTCTCGGCGTGGCTTGGCCTGACCTCCGTGCCAACTGTGTCCAGGCCAGCCATGCCAGGCCTCCGTGGGCACCCCTCTGGGCAGAGTGGAGAGGGTGCCAGCAGCAGCTGTGGAGCTTGGGCCCCCGCCCCCCCCCCCCAGCTGGCTTCCTGTGCCGAGGCGAGGGTGGATGCTCCTGGCAGCCCACCCACTTGGGGCAGTGCCCGAGCTGCGGTGGCAGTGCCAGGCGGTGCCATGGGAAGGCAGCACCCTGGTTTCAGGACGCGTGGGTCCCCGAGAGCTGGGCGTCTCTCCCTCCCAGGAGCAGTCTGGGCGGGGCCGGTCTGGAACCGGGAAGGTGGGGTCGGATCAAAGCCTCCATCCCCAGCGCCTCTTTGTTCTCGGCTTTTACAAGGAGGGAGGGGAGGGCCCCCTCTGCTCTCAGCCCCACACTCCTCCCCCTGCAGACCAGGCTGTGATCCCCCCAGACTCATCGGGCCCTCTTTCCACATGATGTCCTGGGTGGAGCCAGGGGGAAAGGCACCCCTTCCTGCGCCCCCCAGGCTGTGTTCTACCTCCCCGGTGCCCCCCCCCCCCCCCCCGGCCTCCGTGGCTCAGCTCAGTGCCGGCCGCCTGGCACTGCGCCCGGATCGATAGGTGGATGTTGTGCTCATTAGCTCCGCGGCTGCGGCAGCGAGAGGCAGAGTGTGAACGCCCGGGTGGGGTGGGGTGGGGTGGGGTGGGGGTGTGGGGGCCGGAGACTGGCAGATTGAAATGCTGGGACTGTGGACCCCTCCCCCACCCCGAGAGCACCTAGGGCAGCCCGGTCCCTCTGGTAATCCCATCGCTCGGGCTGAGGGAGGCCCTTTCAGAACATGCCTGTCTGTGGGTTCGAGGCCTGGGTAGGTGGGAGTCAGGGCCTCATCTCAAGCCATCTCTAGCAGGGGGAGGGGGAGGGGCAAGGGGGTTGGAGTGCGCGGACTTGCGAGAGCTGAAGGCTGTCTTGTGATTCTGGGTTCCACCTACTGCCATCGGAATGCATGTCTGTGTCGCCCTGTCATCCACCCGCACTGCCCCCACACTCTCCAGGGGAGCCGCAGGCGGGGCAGGCGGCCCCTGGTTAGCAGCCCGGCCCTGCGCTGAGACTGTGAGGGCTCTGCTCCCCACAGACCCAGGCGGGACCCTCTGAGCAGACCGGGCCAGGAGGCAGGAGAGAGCCCCGGGCCGGCGGCTGGGACCTCACCCCGCCCCGCCCACCCTGTGGTCGCACCCTGGACACAGGCACAGGCCCTCCCGGCCGCCCAGCTCCCTGCAGGTGCCAGGGCGACACCTCGGCAGCTCTGCCCTTTGGAGGGTGGAGGCGGTGAAGGGAGCCTCGAACTCGGGCCAGGCGGCCGCCCTGCCCTCACTCCCCGCCCGGCCCGGGCCCTGACACCTTCCCGGGGAAGTCCCCGTGGAGAGCGGGAGTGAGTCCGCTCCGAGGCCGGGCAGGCAGGCTTCCGGTGCGGCCCGCCCTCCCTCCTCCCCACGAGAAGTCCTCCAGGCGTGTTCCGGGCGCGGTTCCAGGAGGCTTGGGCAGCTCTGCAAGTTTTGGGGCGTCACCGGTCTCCCCTAAACTCAGCAGCGCTAGCCGGCAGAGGGTGAGGCCCTCAATTTGCTGGGCCTGCCCTACTCTCTCCCAACAGGCGAAAACTCCACTCATCTCTGCTCACTCCCTCCGCCCGGAGAGCCTGATCCACTCCATTCTTTAGGGGGGTGTGGGGGGGTACAAATCTCCCTTCAGGCAAAACACTGAAGTTTTGACCTTTTTGTGACTCATCCCCCCCCCCCCCTTCATTCATTCAGCAAATTGTGAGCTCCCAGCATGCCCTTCTCTCAGTAGGCCACACTAGTCATGGGGATCCCCAGCCCTGATGCAGCTGGCGAGGGGTACGATGGCCTCCAAATAACCAATAGAATTCCGGAGCCTAGGGCATGAGGTCATCAGCAGGGACGCCCATTGGTTCAGGCTTGGACGTGGGAGGGGTCCCCATAGCAACGGACAGTGCGTCCCAGCTCTACCTGGAGAGTGGTTAGCGCAGTTCCACTGGCATCTTGGCACCTTGGTGGCGCTTGGGTTGAGGGCAGGGTGACGGGTGGAGCTCAGCGCCCCAGGTCCTGAGGCTCTGGCCCAGCCCAGCTCTTCTCAAGGAGTCACGGTCAGGGCCGCTTACGCCAGGGCGATGAGGAGGGGTCCTGGGAGCAGAGCTACGCTACACCGGGAATGTAAATGCTGAGATCCTCCTGGTGTTCATCTGCATATCGTCTGCATCTCATTTGCATTCTCTTCATTTAAGGTCAAATTGGGCAGACATCTCCCAAGTTCTGAGCCTCCCCGTGGCTGTCTTTCTCCGTCGCAGTCTGGATCCCAAACCCACCCCTTCTGCTGTCTCTCAGTTGTCCAGTTCCTTACCCGACCCCTCTCCCCAGCCTCCGGTGCCTCCTGAGGTGGGCGGGGCACAGAGAAAGGACAAGAAGCCTGACCCCCCTCCGAATGTGTGGTGACAGATGGGGAGGACTGGTCTGTACTGCCTGGAGACTAAGTTGGCAAAGCAAACGGTGGGGGGAGGTGCCCCCGACCGGGCTGAGGCTCTCCAGGGCCAAATAGCGCACACACCTGGCAGGGTGCTGGAACAGGGGAGGCCCGCTTCCAGCCAAGGCCAGGCCTGCCCACCTGTCTGGTGCCAGGGCAGCTTCCTTCCTCCAATTAAACCCTAATGAGGTGTCATTAACCCTTACCCTGCCTGCCAGCCCTCAGGCCGGCCTCAAATGCATGGTCTTGCATGGAGTGAAGAGGAAGGAAGAAGGGGCCTTTGTAAGATCCGGGCTCTAAGAGACAAGAAGGTGGGCCAGAGGCGTGAGCAGCACGTACCTGGTGTCCTCTGTGCTTCTGAGGGGCCGTGGGGGGAGGGGGGATATCACTGCCTAGATGCGTTTATTCCTGTTCGGCAATCCAACCATTATTTATGAAGCACCCCCCCCCACCCACCCACTCCCACTAACTAAATTCCGAGCTGCCTGCTGGATGCTGAGGGTAACACTTGCACAAGACAAGATTTCTTCCCTTAGGAAATCTTCAGATTGCCGGAGAAGACAAACTGGCTAACAAATAATTATAATGCCAAGTGCGAGTCTATTACAGAGCTGTGTGCAAAGTGCCAGGACAACACGGGGACGGCGGCTGCCAGCGAAGGCCCGGGTGTTGAAGGACGATGTTTATGGCGGGAGGGGATGTGCATGTGACTCGGCGTGAGTCCATGTTTAGCGGTGTTTTCCGGGCTGCTGGTGTCTGCCTCTCAGCGCCGTGCGTGTGCCTGTGTGTGTGTGTGTGTGTGTGTGTGTGTGTGTGTGTGTGTGTGTCTGCGTGGTGTCTGGATCTCTCCGTGTCTGGAATCTTCTCCGGAACACACGTTGTGGTTTTATTACAGATCAATGTTTGCTATGAAGCTCTTGCGAAGATTAGCCCGAACCTGCCCAGCCCAGGGGAGGGGAAGTGAGGAACCCACGTTGGCTCTTGGGAAGGGTGAGCAGGCGCCATCTTCCCCCCTGGGGGCCCAGACCTTTGGCTCTCCGAGTGGCAGAAAACTGGGGGGTAGGGGGGGCACAGGGCTGAGCCCCGGGCTATGGTAGGGGGTGCCTAAGCCATACTCCCTCCACGCGTGGCTCCCCAGAGGAGCCACGGGGGTACAGCCACCTCTCCCCACGAAGATCGCAGGCCCCCTCCCCCAGCCTGTTCCTCTGTCTCCTGAGGAGCAGGCCAGCTCAGACCTGCCTGCCGTTTTCTCCCGAAGGGAGCGGATCCTTTCCAGGTACACGAGAGGCCTGGGGAATGCTGGGCCCACGGGAGGCCCCGGGCCCTCCACCCTGGCCCTCTCCGCTCTCTCCCGGTCGGCTCGCTCCAGCCAGGATCCTCCCCGCCCACTCCGGGATGCCATCGCTCTGGGCTCTGCCCAGACATCGCCATCTTTGCCAGGGAAGAAGCCCTTGGTGGTAGGGAGGGGGTGATAGCCAGAGCTCTGGCAGTGAGGACAGGCACGGGGGAGCTGGGATGGCCTCTACATTCAGAGACCTCTATCCCAGGGGTCGGCACACTGCAGCTCGAGAGCCACATGCAGCTCTTTGGCCCCTTGAGTGTGGCTCTTCCACAAAACACCACGTGCGGGCGCGCCCTACAGAGCGATCGAAACTTCATGGCCCACGCGCAGAAGTCAGCTTTCGGCTCTCAAAAGAAATGTCAGTGGTTGTCCTGTTGATGTTTGGCTCTGTTGACTAATGAGTTTGCCGACCGCTGCTCTATCCTAATTCCCAGTCTTCTTGCAGCCACGTGCTAGAAAGCTACATTTGTGGAGGCGGGAAAGAGAAGAGAGTCTCAAGGGAGAATCTGAGGGGTCGAGGAGAGGCTCGGGGTCCGAGGAGGAGGTCAAGGATGGGCCCTCCGCTTTGGGCCTTAACTTCTCCTCTCCCTGATTCTATCTAATCTTTTCCCGCCCATCCCTTCTCCCCACCTCTCCCCTAGGAAAGCGATTAGAGGAGCTTGGAGGCGGGGAAGAATGAATGGAGACGGAGTCTGGGGCTAGTCTAGGTAGGTGGACATCAAGAGATACCCTGGTCATGATAATGACAAGGAGGCCTCCATTAACCGGACACTGCGGGTCCTAAACACTGGCTGAGTGCTTCCCAGACATGAATCTTAATCCCTCAACAGCCAGCTCCTCACAGGGAGGGTGACTAGCCCCACTCCAGTCTCAGCGGAGCGACGACGTGACTCACACAGCCCGGGAGTGGCAGGACTGGAATTCGACCCCAAGCCCATCCTGGGAACTGCTCAGCCAGGCTGCCTCCCTTTCCAGCTTCCTTCAGGCACACTCAGAGGAGCCACACACCTCAGCCTGGTCCCCGAGATACCTCCCCGATTAAGGCTTCTCGGCTTGCCAGGCTCATTAGAGGGATCAGGGCATGACCAGGACAAGAGATTAGTACACCCCAACCCCACCCACCTAGCCCTGCGCCCTCGTTTCCTGTGTCCTGGCCCACCCAGCGGAGCGCCGTGTTCCCTGCTGTCAGTCCCGCGTGCGGCTCCCTGTCCGCCATGGCCACGGGAGTACCGCTGACACATACACCTGGAAGTCCTCGTTAACACCCAGGTTTCCGGTTAGAGCCATACAAACCACCTGCCAGCGCTGGGCACATACATGGGCCCTCTGCTAAGTGGAAAGCCTGTGAATATTTTATGTCTGGGGCTGGCAGCTGCTTCTCCCACTCACACATGTGTCCGATCCCCCTCCCCCTCCTCACGGGCTCCTTGTTTATTTTTTGTGTTTATTTTTATTGATTGATTGATTTGTGTTAATACTGGGTGATATTTTTTCCCATTGATTTTTGGAGAAACTGGAATGGAGGAAGGGAGGGAGTGAGGAGGGAGAGAGAGAGAGAGAGAGAGAGAGAGAGAGAGAGAGAGGGAGAGAGAGAGGGAGGGAAATTAATTGGTCATTTCCCACATGTGCCACACTGACCCAGGTGGGAATCAAACCTGCAACCCAGGTATATGCCCTTGACTAGAAATCAAACCCGCAGCCCTCGGTACACAGGCTGACATTGTACTGAGCCATGCCAACCAGAGCTCCTTGTTCATTGCCTAAATGAATTATTTATTCATGGCCCCCTTTCCCCCTGGCCTCCCTCTCCCTCAGGCCCTAGCCTCCATAATTTATTGAACACAGCTCAGCTGAGCTCCCTGATTGCCACCCCATGTCCTGGGAGTCATCTTGGGCCACAGCCTGAGCACTCCCCCTGCCCCTGGCCTGTTCCACTCCCCGCTTCCTAGGCCTCAGGGGCCGAGGGTGAGGTTCCAGGCTCAGAGCTCCCAAGAGCCTGCGCTCACTGCCTCCTGGAGAGAACAGGGCGGCTAGCAGAGTACTGAGCCTGAGGGTCGGAAGGAAATGAAGGCAACGCCTGCAGGAAGAGGCCTGAGATCTGGAGAGAGGACGGGTCCTGGGGAGAAGCCCAGGCCCTCCCCCACAGAGGAGTATTGATCTGGGCCCAGGCCTTGGCACCCGTGTTTCAGACTGTAGCTTTTACTACATTAGAGGTAGTAAAATCAAGAAATCAATTTTATGGATCTCAATCAGCCTTTTATTTAAAACATTTTAATGTGTTTTTTATTATTATTGATTTTAGAGAGAAAAGGAGGGAGTGGGGGAGAGAGAAACATCGACTGACTACCTCCTGCACACCCCGTACGGGGGGTCCAGCCCACCACCCAGGCATGTGCCCTGACTGGAGTGTATCCTCTGTAGTAAAGGTAAGTAGTAAAGCTAAGTATTGTTTCATAAAAATTACTGTTCCAGTTATATGTGAGTGTGTGTGTGTACTATATTACAAATGCAAAATGCACAAGTCACATTCAGGTAAAATCTGAGTCACAGATATGAACAGAGGCCTAGACCCCATTGATGGCAGCCCAGATGGCACAGAAGGAGGCCTGCCTCAGGTCAGATCCCAGGCGTGTAGACACTGGCCCAGATCTTATACCCAGAGAACCAGTCCTTAGAGAATCCCAGGACCCATGAGTAGAGGCCTACAGACAGGCCTAGGCCTTATAGCTGGAGTGTATGCCCTGACGCCAGACAGTTGTGTGGTTTGTGCATGGACTCCCACAAAGAAGCCACCTCAGTGGGAGTCCAGGCTGACGTTAGCCCAAGATGGGGAGACACACAGGTCGCCTCTGCCGGAGGAAGTGGTCCCTCTGTTTTTGCCCAGAGGCACCACTTGCCACAAGATGCCCTCTAAGGACTGGGTGTGCCTAGAGGAGTGCTTTTTCTAATTCACCCACAGGTCAAGTCAGCCACCAGCTGATTTGGATAAAGGCCCAAACAGGCAACGCACTGGATCCTACAGACACAGGCCTAGGTCCTACAGAGAGTGTCCTGATCCAGAGGCTTAGACCGCATAGAAAGAGCTGCTTGAGTCCTGTCAAGAGAGCTTTATGCCCTGACCGGTTTGGCTCAGTGGATAGAGCATCGGCCTGCGGACTCAAGGGTCCCAGGTTCAACCCCAGTCAAGGGAATGTACATTGGTTTCAGGCACATCCCCAGTAGGAGGTGTGCAGGAGGCAGCTGATGGAGGTTTCTCTCTCATCGATGTTTCTAACTCTATCCATCTCCCTTCCTCTCTGTAAAAAAAAAAAAAAAATATATATATATATATATATATATATATATATATATATATATATATATATATATTTAAGAAAGAGAGAGAGAGACAGAGAGAGAGAGAGAGACAGAGAGAGAGAGAGAGAGAGAGAGAGAGAGAGAGAGAGAGAGAGAAAGAAAGGGGCTAAGTTACTCTTGGAGGGTGGGAGTGAGAGTGCTAGTTTCTAAAGGAGGATCTGGGTCCTCCAGAAAAGGGCCCACGGCTGTTCGTGGGGTCCAGACTCTACAAACAGGGATTTAGAGCTTCTGAAATCAACTCTGAAGTCCTCAACCAACAACCTCCGGCTCCCAGTGATTATCGGCAACTGAGCGGCCCACAGCGCGAAGCCTCCCTTTGCAGAGGGGTGGGGGGTGTGGGAGGCAGGGAAGGCGCTGGGATCCCTGGCACCTGGAGCAGGCAGGTTAGCATCTTCAGGTGAAACAAATCTCCGTGGGGAGCGGCGTCTCTTGGGAGGGAAGGCTGTTTGCAGCCTCCCTGTCCACCCCAAGGGGCCCAATTTGTTTTCTGGCTCCTGAGGAGGGAGAGGAGGTCTCCTGGGGTGGAGAGGAGCTGAGGGAGCATGGAGCAGCACTAGACATGGGACCTGCTCTGGATGACACTGCCCTCCCCCAAACCCAGCACCACGGTGGGCCAGTGGTCAGCGCTTCTGTCCGGCCAAGGGTGAGGGGGTGAAGGGCGCCTGTGTGTTCTCGCTCCTGTGGTGGAGACGGAAGGAACCTTCTGCCTGTCCCCCTTCACATGGGGGCGGGGGGCGGCTTGAGTTCTGAGAACCTGGTTTGAGACCTGGCTCTCCTGGTCACTCAGTCTGAGCCTCTCCACAAGAGAAGCGATGGGAGGCGAGCAGGACTCTAGACCCTTTCTCCGTCCCAGGAAAAGAAAGGAGCGCACGGAGCTGTGTGTGTGCATCAGAGGGTGCGTGTAGTCTGTGTATGCGTCGTGTGTGTGCATGTATCTGGGTGTATGCTCCCCTGTCTCTGTACATCGAAGAGTCTGTGTTTCTACAGATCGCTAGTTACTGAAATTACCTCTACCTGTGCTTGTGTGTATGCATGCGCGTGCGTGTGCAGGGGGCATGTATGTGTCTGTAAGTTGGTGTCAGCTTCTAGGTGTCTGCTTTTTCTCCTGTGTGTGTGTGTAATGTCTGTGCTTGGGTGTCACCATCGGACAATGACTGTGGTGAGAGCTGGGTGCTCTGCCCTCTGCCCTCTTGTCCGTGTTGATGTGAGAGAGGAGAGAGAATACCTAAGAAAACCACATTACTGGGAGGGGGCCTGCCAGAGCGTGTGAGGAATTGTGTGTGTGTGTGTATGTGTGTGTGTGTGTGTGTGTGTGTGTCCATGTCCCGATAAGCCTGGTTTGCTCCAGCGGACTCTCCTGGGTCCTCCTCCACCTTGGCCCTGGACTGCCCCTGCCCTTCCAGCACCCAGGGTTGACATTCTTGGGGGGCTCCTCCACCCCACCCACCCCCATGAAAAACAAGCCTCCAGCTCAGGTGGGCGCTGTCAGGGCGCTGGCGCCAGCTGAGGGCTTGTCCACACCCTCTAGGGCCCCCCTGACTCCCCATTCACAGGGGAAGGGGGGAATGGAAGGCGCAGAGGGCCAGGCCGTTCAAAAAGGAGGGGGTCTAGTGCCACGGATTAAGGGGGCCTGGATCCCCACCTTCTTCTCAAGTCTCTACCCCATCCCAGAAATGAATGCGCTCCCTCCAGGTGGAGACAGATCCCCGCTGTGGCCTCCCTAACCCACTTGGGGACGCCAGCCGAGGGAGCAGAGAGCCTGGGACCAGCGGCAGCACGTTAGACCGCGCGGGGAGCGGGGAGCGCGGGTCCCACCTCCCCGCGCCGCGCGCCCGGGCCCACAGGGGCGGGGCCTGCGGGAGCGCGCCGGGCGGGGCTTCGGGAGCGCGCGGGGCGGGGGGCGGGCGGGGGGCGGGCGGGGGCGTGGCCTGAGCTCCGGGGCCGGCGGCCGCGGCGGGCGGCGGGGAGCTGGGCAGCCAGCAGCCCGGAGCGCGGGGCTCAGTCGGGGGGCGGCGGCGGCGGCGGCTCGGGGGATGGCGGCGGCCGCGCTGCTGCTGCTGTTTCTGCTGCTGCTCGTGCCGGTGCCGCTGCTGCCGCTGCTGGCCCCGGGCCCCGGGGGGGCGCTGGGCAACCGGCACACGGTGTACTGGAACAGCTCCAACCAGCAGTGAGTCCGGGCCGGGCGGGAGCTCGCGTCCCGCGTCGGGGAAGGGGAAGCGGGTGGGCTCGGGGGGACCTTAGGTGGGAGTCCTGCGGGAGCACCGCTGGGTGCTGGGAGGCGAGGGAGAGGGGGGCACGCTCTATGGGGAGCTCGGGGGGCGTCTGAGAGAGGCCGCGGAGGTGTATAGGGAGGAAGGAGGCTTTGGCCGTGCAGGGCAGGCTGCTCAGGGACCCCCGCCCCACCTTGGCTTCTCTGCACACCCCACCCCACAGGGCCCCCGGCGCCCCCGCCTTCGCCGCCGGGCTGGGGCTGGGGAGCACCAGCGTGCTGGGGGCAGGCCATCCGTTTTTGGTGGGGGGCAGGGATGACCTGTTTTCGGTGCTGAGCGTTTCAAGGGGTTCTGTCTCGGACTCCTGCGTTTGGAAGTGGGGCCCAGAGCCGAGGCCGGGCGTCCGATTGACTGAGTGCCTCCCCGGGACGGCGGTGGAGGGGCTGCCGGGCGGTGTGGCTGGGTGAGCCGGGGCTGGGTCGGGGGCGCCGGGTGCTGGTGGGTGAGGATGGGGACACGGGGTAGCGGAGAGGGAGGAGGAAGCAGGGAGATGGCTTGTCACACACACACACACACACACACACACACACACACACGCACACACACCCGGGCTGGATGGCGTGTGGCTCCCAGTGAGCGGGCGTGCGCGGCTGTCAGTGTGCGTGTGTGTCTGAGGGTGTGATTGGTGTGTCTGCGGCGGCCACGTCTGGGCCCGGGACTCCGGCGCCGCGGGCTGGGCGGGGGTCGGGCGGCCTGTGGGTCCCGGGTGCCGGCCGCGGGGCCGGGCTCTCCCCCCGCTCGGTTCCGGCTGCCCTTGTCTTCTCCTCCGGATCACCGTGTGTGTGTGTGTGTGTGTGTGTGTGTGTGTGTGTGTGTGTATGTGTGTGTCGGGGGGATCCCTGGGGACGCGGGGGTCACTGTCACACCTGCCCGGGCGGCGGCACTGCCTCTGGCTCCCACCCCGGAGGCGGCTCCCGGGCCGTGGCGAGGCCCCGGGGGAGGCACCCGGAGGGCCGGCGGCGCCGACCCCAGCCTCCCGGGGGAGGGGCTGCCGCCCGCCGCCCGGCTCTTTGTTGTTTGGGGCTCCGCGCCTCCCCCTCGCTCCCACCTCGCGCCCGAGTGTCAGACGGGGGGTGGGGAGGAGCGCGGCGCCCCCTCCCGCTTCCCATGGAAACCTCTCGGCGGGGGCGCGGCCCCTCCCCCGCGGAGGGGAGCTCGGAGAACTCGGGGGTGCGGGGGGCCTGCTCCCCGGTTCCCGGGGCCTGTCCCCCTCCCCTAGGCTCACAGCCCGCCCTCCGCCCCGCTCGGGCCTGGCGGGGAGCAGAGCGCTCAGGTGAGGGGCCGGTCCCCCTCCACTCTGGGGCATCCCGGGCCCCCCGCGGAGGCCGGGGCCGAGGGATGGGATCGGCGCGGGCAGGGTCGGGGGGGGGGTGTTGACAGCTCCCCTCCCCTCCCCCGCATACACCTGGGCTCAGGTGGACGCCCTGGGAGAGGATGGGGGCCCGGGCTCCGGTGGCCTCCTCTCTGCCTTTCCCGCTCCCGCAGGTCGGGGCCGGCGGAGGTGGGGGTGCCCGCCGGGCCGGGTGCCGCCGCCGCCCCCGCCTCCCATCCTCGGCCTTTGTTGCCGCGGCGCCGGGCTCCCGGCTCCCTCACTGCGGCAGCCGCGGCCCCATAAATCGTGAGCGCGACGTGCTCCGGGCCGGGAGCGGAGGCCGGGGAGCGGGGGCGGGGCCGCCGAGCCACAGGCGCCCCGGCCCGGTCACGTGAGCGGCGCCGGCTCCCGCCCGTCACACGCGGAGGGTCTCTGGCCCTGGGGTCACGTGGGGAGGGTCTTGCGACCCCCCCTCCTGCTGGGTCACGTGGGAGGGCGCCGGCGGGACACGTGCGGGGCCTCCTTGGACAGACCGGGGGCTGCGCCCTCCTGAGGTCGGCATCCCGCCCGCGGCCCCCACGCAGCCCCTGCGGGTGGCCTCCTGGAGGAGCCAGACCTGCGCCCGGCCTGGACCAGACACCGGGCCGGGCGGGCTGCCTGGAGAGGAGGATGCGTGAGGTTCAGGGGCCCCTGAGCCTGGGACTGATTGGGGGGGGGGGCGGCCTGCCTGGGCTCCGTCTCTTTACAGTCTGAGCAGGTGTGCTGGCATCCGCCCTCTCAAGCCCCAGGAACATCTCTCCCTCCCTGTCTGTCTCTGAGCTGCTTCCGCTCTGACCTGCCTTCCATTCAGACACTGTTTAACACATTTACTGAGTCTCCGCTGCACCCACGGGGGTCCCTGTGTCCTCCCGCCACTGAGGGGGCCTTGCACCCCTCGCTGGCCGCCGGTAACCTCCTTTGCGCCTCACTGTCTCTGTCTCTGCTGTGTGAGGGCCTCCCTGGACCAGCCTCCATGCCTCCCCCTTTCTCCAAGCCTCTGGGTGTGCACGCTTCCCTCGTCCTCTCGGTTGCAGGGTCCCCCTCTCTCTTTCTTGCCTCGCTCCCTCCTCTCCCGGGTTTCTCAGTGGGTCCGATCTCTGTGCATCCCCCCTCCCCGTCGGTGTGCTCCTCCAGACGCTCGGCTCTGCGCGCCTGGCTCTCGGCGGCCCTCGCGCCTCTCCGCCGCTGCAGATCAATAAACCTCCGCCGCCGCCGCTGTCGCAGGAGGAGGGGCGGGTGCGTGGCGCGCGGCGCGCGGATTCTCCCGCCGACGCCGGCCCGCGGAGCTCCGGGGCTGGGCCCGGGCGGAGGCGGGGGTCCCGAGGCCCAGGGAGCCAGGAGGGTGCGGGGGTGTCCGTGTGCACCCGCCACCCCGCGAGCGTCCCCGCCTCCCGCCGGGCGCGCGGCCCCACGTTGCGCACACGTGGTCCGGCCTCGCCGGCAGGAGCAGCCGCACGAGGGAGGCCTCGGGAGCGCGCGCCGGAGGGAGGAGGCGGCCGGTGTCTTCCCAGCCTCCCTCCCTCCGCTTCCCCAGCTCGGCATTCCCATCCCTAGGAGAGGGGGAGGGATCTAACCGGATCCGGGCTCTGTGGGATCCTCTCCCTGCGCCCCGATGGCTTAGACACCCTGTGTAACTGCCCCGAATCGCCCTGCGGGGCGGGGGTGGAGGTTTGCCGCTTCCCGCGCTCCCGCCGCCCACCACCCGGTCCCAGCAGACGGAACGCTGGGAGCCAGGCGCACCGGAGGCGGTGAGAGCCAGGAGGGACGGATAACGGGCGCGGCGCCACCCCCTCCAGGTGGGGTGAGTGGACACTCGCCTTTATTGGAGACACGTGGGAGGCTAGTGGGGGATGATGCAAGGGAGAAGAGAGAACTGTCTTAAGGGGCAGGTACCACCCAATCCCCAGGTCCCAGCTCGCCCCACCCCCTACCAGGGGCGGGGCTCCAGGCTGGGGAGGCACAGCCCTAGAGGAGGGGTTAGCAGCAGCTTCGCGGGCCTGGCGTCACCGTCTTCACTGTGGAGAGGGCGGAGGAGAGATGTAAAGGAAGCACACACACCCCCCCACCCCCCACACCCCGCTTCCAGCAGTGTGCCCGAGATTCCTGGCAGCCAGCCCTCTGCCCCCCGTCCGACAGATTCCCGCCCGGCACAGCCATTCCACAAGTAGGTCTCTTGCTCCCACGTGCCCAGCTTTTCGGGGGCATTTCAGCCCAACCCTGGGATAGGTGAGAGATGGTTTCTCTTCATTGGTGGTCACCCAGCAACCCCACTTGGGGAACTGAGGTCCCTGTAGCAATGGCTCTGGCTCTGGCTTACTCCCTGCTGGTGAGGGGGGAACTGAGCAGCCCCCCAGGGAGGGGCCCCCCAGGGCAGGGCTGGGACCTGGGTGAGACTCAAGGACAGAGGCCCCAGGGGGGCTAGGCAGCCGCTCCAGGCGGGGCCCCCTACCCCGGCGGCCTCCTCCCCACAGCCTTTGGGGTTGGAAAGAGAGAGGCAAACCTAGGGTGGCAGCCGGGAGCCGGGCCTGGTCTAACCCGTTTTCCTGCTCCCAGCGCCCCAGGCCGGCTCTCCTGCCCACCTGAGCGCCAGGGCCAGGGCGGGGCCTGAGTGACCCATCGCTCCCGTGGGAACTGAGTGGGGCCAGTGGCATTCCTGGTGACTCAGGGAAGCTGTGCCCATGCTCACAGGGCGCCTAAGCGCCAGCGCTCGCCGCCCGCCTTCCTGCCAGCCTGGAAGGGGACGTGGAGGGGAAGGGTGGTACAGGCCCAGGAAGTAGGGTAAGGTGGGGAGGGACCCTCAAGGCCCTTCCCAGGCAGAGCCTCCAAACGCCTTTCCCTGCGAGACCTAATTACTGTTTGTGGAGCAGGGAGGTGCCTGGCGACTCGGGGAGCCGGGCCCTCCCCTCGGGGAGTTCCCAGGGACTCCGGTGTTTGACATCTGGCCAAGGAGCCCGTGCCTTCTCGTGTCCCCCTCTCTCCCGCTCACTGCCAAGGCGTATGCATGCCTGCCCTTCGGAAACGGGGGAAATTCCTGCCTGGTGCTCAGTCTCTCTCTCCTCTCAGGTGTTGCTCCCATCCCTGCATCCACAGGGTAAAGAGCAGTGCTTTGAGGATGGCTAATAAGGCCGGTGGGGATTACAAGGGACCCAGCATCTGCTCCCCTGTCCCATAGGAGGCTCAGGGCAGTAAGAGGAACAGCCATCTGTCTAGGCACAAGGCCCGCCGCCCGGCCCAGCATCTTGAAGGGACGGTGGTGCCCATGCTGAGGATGGAGGGAGACGGATAGATACAAAAGTTGGGGCTGGCTGGTGCGATACCAGGTGGAGCCTTGATACTGAGCTCCTTAATGCCCTGGTGCATTGTCACCTGGAGGACCTCACGGCCATGGCCTCAGGATGGAGGGCAGTGTGTGTGTGTGTGTGTATGTGTGTGTGTGTGTGTGAGAGAGAGAGAGAGAGAGAGAGAGAGAGAGAGAGAGAGAGAGAGAGAGAGAGAGGGAGGCGGGGGGGGGGAGAATTTGAGATTGTGGAGGTCAACCAATACTGATGTGCAAGTTCAGCACACATACAACCGAGCATTTCCATGTTTGTGTGTGCGCCTTGGAACTACGCATGTATATGCATGAAGCCTGCCTACATGCTTGAATGAGGGCAAGTCCCATCGCACTGGCCTTGGCCTTGGCCTTGGCCTGGCAGCCGCGGAAAGCGTGCGGGGAGATGGGATGGAGGATGCTTATCCATCCGGAGGGATTCCTTCCACTTTCACTGCTCTCCCTGCTCTGTCCCCGCGCCCCGCTGGTGAATTATGGGGAATGGAGGGAGGAAATCCGGGTCTGGGTATCGGCATCGCAGGGGCCTGCGCCGTTTCTGTGGCAACCGGAGCCGGCGTTCCCTCCTTCCCTCCACCGTCCTCTCCGCCTCCTTTCCTGAGAGGCCGGCGGGGCTTCCCTGCGCCGTGTCTGCCCTCTGGTGGCCGCCAGCGGGACAGGCCCAGAGCCGGCCGGAGTCTGCACGGAGTGCGGCCCTGGCGGCGGCGGGGGGGTCCCGGGGAGGCAGGCACGGGGAGAGGGGGCGCCCGGGAGCCGGGGGGGGGGGGGGGGAGCCCGGGGACCCTGCGGGGAGGGGTGCGGAGCGGCGGGAGCGGGGGGCCGGGCGGCTGCTCCTCTCTGACCCGCGGCCGGTCCCCGCAGCCTGCGGCGCGAGGGCTACACGGTGCAGGTGAACGTGAACGACTACCTGGACATCTACTGCCCGCACTACAACGGCTCGGGCCCGGGCGGCGCGGAGCAGTACGTGCTGTACATGGTGAGCCGCGCCGGCTACCGCGCCTGCAACGCCAGCCAGGGCTTCAAGCGCTGGGAGTGCAACCGGCCGCGCGCCGCCCACAGCCCCATCAAGTTCTCCGAGAAGTTCCAGCGCTACAGCGCCTTCTCCCTGGGCTACGAGTTCCACGCGGGCCACGAGTACTACTACATCTGTGAGTGCGGGGTCCCCGGGGGCGGGGTCCCCGGGGCGGCATCGGGCCGCTGGGAGGGATGCCCGCTATGGGGTTTGGGCAGGGAGCGGGGCTGTAGAGGGGCTGAGAGGTGCTCGGTGCATCCAAAGTTTGGGTCCCAGGGGTGGGACCTCAGGGGTCTGGGTCACTGAATTCTAGGAACCAAGGGGCTCTGGCGCTGACAGCTGAGCCTCGTGGCCCGTGTCCATAGTGTCTGGGAGCCACGGCAGGGGACCCCCGGGAGGGGCAGTGAGGGGGGCAGGGGACCCCCCAGGAAGAGCAGTGAGGGGGGCAGGGGACCCCCGGGAGGGGCAGTCAGGGGAGCAGGGGACCCCCCGGAGGGGCAGTGAGGGGAGCAGGGGACCCCCCCGGGAGGGGCAGTGAGGGGGGCAGGGGACCCCCGGGAGGAGCAGTGAGGGGGGCAGGGGACCCCCGGGAGGAGCAGTGAGGGGGCAGGGGACCCCCGGGAGGAGCAGTGAGGGGAGAGGGCGCCTGGTGCCAGCCGGGAAGGAGCAGGCCGCTCAGGCTCCGTGTCCCCCCCAGCCACGCCCACCCACAACCTGCACTGGAAGTGTCTGAGGATGAAGGTGTTCGTCTGCTGCGCCTCCAGTGAGTGCACCCGGCGCCCAGCCGCCACCCCATCCATCCATCCTCCGCTCCCCTGCTTCGGGGCTCCCCTGGCTTCCCCGGGGGAGGGCGGAGGGCACAGCAGAGGGGGACTCGCTCCCCAGCTGTAGCAGGGGGAGGGGATCCTGGCCCTGACTCTCCCCCCCTCCTCTTTCCCCACCCACACCCTACCCCGCAGCAGCGCACTCCGGGGAGAAGCCGGTCCCCACTCTCCCCCCGTTCACCATGGGCCCCAATGTGAAGATCAACGTGCTGGGTGAGTTCGCAGCGCCCTCTGGTGGCCACTGCTGGAACCGCAGTCCCCTCCCGGTGCCTGCTCACCTCGCATGACTCCCCCGGGGACACCCATCCCTCCTGCCGCCGCGGGCGCCACGTCCCCGCTCCCCTGCTGCCGCCGCCGCCGCCGCCCTGGCCCCCAGCCCCCCAGCCCGCCCTCATCTGCCTGTCTCCCCTCTCTCCACAGAGGACTTCGAGGGGGAGAACGCCCAGGTGCCCAAGCTTGAGAAGAGCATCAGCGGGACCAGCCCCAAGCGGGAACACCTGCCCCTGGCGGTGGGCATCGCCTTCTTCCTCATGACGCTGCTGGCCTCCTAGCTCTGTCGCTCCCTCCTTGCGGGGGACGGGCGGGGCGGGGGCGGGCCCAGACAGGGAGACCTTGGCCTCTCCCAGGGAAGCCTCGCCCGGAGGCCTAGACCCCCCTCCGGCGGCTGGAGGTGGGGTGTCTGCACCATAATCCGTGCCCGTCCCTTCTGCCCCCTCCCTCCGCGCGTCACTAGCGGGCCAGGCGCAGGGACAGCCGCGGGCCCCTGTGCCCTGACGGCTTGGGCGATGGTTTGGTACCAAACGGGGGGTGGGGGGCCATCAAAGATAGTGCTCAGGACTCCCTGACCCCTGGCACCTTTCTCTGACCCCCGGCGCCCTCCTCTTTGCTCCCCCGGAGAGACCAACGTGCCCCAAGGAGAGCAAACGGAAGCTTGGGAGACGCCCCCACCCACCCCTCTCTCCCAGGGGCAGGACACCGGGAGGAGACTCGATGGGCGAGGGGGTGGCACCGGCCGCCGCCCCGTACCCTGTTTACAGCAATAAGCACGTCCTCCTCCCCCCACGCCCACCCCCAGGACTGTGGTTTGGATGGAATCCAAGTTTACAAGCAGCACCCCTGGTGGGGTGGGCAGTGGCAGAGGGTGACGAGGGGTGGGCACCGGGTGCCAGGCAGGCATGTACAGCTCTATATCTCTATATATAATGTACAGACAGAGTCCCTCCCCTCTCACCCCCCGGCCTCCCCTGACCTCCCCTTCCAACCTCGGGCCCCTCCCCCACCAGGCCCGGCCCCCTCCCCACCGGGGGCCCCCTGGCCCCTCTTCTGTCTTCCGTGAAGACAAGACCTATGCAACGCACAGACACTTTTGGAGACCGTGAGACCACCGCGCCCGTCCCCCTCCAGCCCCGAGCCGGGCCCCAGCTCCCGGGACCTGCCTCCGTCCATCTCTGTGGTCCCCACCCATCCTCCTGGGTCTTTTTCAAGTGCTTTGGCTGTGACTTTCATACTCTGCTCTTAGTCTAAAAAAATAAACTGGAGACAAAAACGAGTGTGTGTGTGATTCCCAGGTGGCATGAGCCCTCCCCGAGGTCACAGGCCTTTGTGGGGGAGGGGATTCGGGGGCCGAGGGGACCTTGGAGCACCTTGCTCTGGAACATACCTTCAGGGGGCAGCTCTGTGCGGGGCGGGGGGGGGGAGCCTCGGGGGCTCCCCGCTGGGCCGGGAGGACTCGGGGCAGCTTCCCTGAGCCCCGGCGTCCTCTGAGGAATCCCCGGTTACCGCCCCGGTAGCCCTTGTTGGATGCACCAGGCTTTCGGGGTTCAGTCCCCATCAGGGCACATACAAGAATCAACCACTGAGTCCATAAATACGTGGAACCACACATCTATGGTTCTCTCTCTCAAGAAAAAACATCGATTAAAAAGAAAACCTGAGTTATAATACCGTATTTCCCGGGGTATAAGACGACCCCCTAATTTTACAGTTAAAACATAGGTTTAGGCCTATATTCGCTGTATAAGACTACCCCCCACTTCCGAGGCAACACCAGTTCTTTTTTTAATAGACCGCCTCTCTGACTCTGGCCAATCCGAGCAGGCTTTTTACTAGAACACAGGGTAGCTTCGGGTACAGAACATGTATGATTTGCATGCACAAAAAGCCTGCTTGGATTGGCTGAGTTAGAGAGGCGATCCGAGCAGCCTTGCAGTGATTGGTGCGGGATCCAGTTGGAAAATGCATTTAGCGGCATAGCGAGACGTTTTTCAGGATCTACTCGGCGTATAAGACGACCCCCGATTTTCAGTTGACCCCCCCCCCCCCCCCCGTCTCAAAAGTCGTCTTATACGCCGGAAAATGCGGTGGCCTCTCGGGGCCAGTGTGCGGATTAAACGACAGGTGTGTAAGGCTGTCAATGACGGATTTCTCCTTTTCTTTCCACTTCCGGCGTGAACCTAGAGAGGAAGAGAATGAGACCTTTATTTTCCCTCACCTGTAGCTGGAACGTAACCTCTTATGTACTCGGGCAGCAAGCCACCGTAGCTAACAGTGCCTGTGACTTCAGGAGCAACAGAAATCATCATAGATGTTTTCCGACCGCGTTGTGGTTTCGGAGCTATCTCCAGATAGCGTTACTCCCCACACACGCCTTTGAAATGACAAGGTAGCTAGTTATTAGACCTCCCTTGTTTTTACCGTGTTCATGAAAGCCTATCACTATGCCAAAAAAAAAAAAAAGTAAATGCTTTGATAACTGTTTCAATAGAAGTGGTTTCCTTTGTACGTTTGTTTTATTGGTTCCAAATGCTGTGGCCAGAGGGCTGAGCGTTCGCGGGAGCTGGGCCTCACCTCTCAGCAGCTTGTGGGTGAGGACGTGGGGGAGACGGGAGGGGGGAGACGTCCCCGGCTGCTCCTCAGAGCAGCTGCCCCGTCCAGGCCCCGTGAGGCTGGGCGGACAGCGGGCACTGTGTGGGGCGAGCTGACAGGGACCAACATCGCTCGGCCTCTGCCTGCCCAGGCGCCCGGGGGAGGGTGCCTTTCCCTCATGCTGAGCGCTGCACCCCGGGGACTCGTCTCCCATGGCCACGGTGTGGGTCCTGGGTGAGCGCCCCCCCTGGGTGCCCTGGGGCTCCTGCCCGCAGCATTGTGGGAGTCCCTGGGCACAGGCCCTGTCTCTCTGTGCTCATGGGAAATTAACTGCCAGCCGCCCTGGAGGGTGAGGAGGCCTCCTCGGGCAGAGCAGGGAGCAGTGGGGATGGGGGCTGATGGGGAGGAACCAGGTGCAGCCAGTGCACCGACTGGAACAAGGCAGCCGCGGAGGCTCGCCCGGCCCATCGGCGGCGGGTATGGGGGTGAGCGCCCGCTGAGGGCACGCTCTGGGCAGGCAGATACAGAGAAGAGGGGCTCTGCCCTCGGACAGGCTCGCCATTATCACGTGTCCGTAGGGATCAGTGACACGCACGCGCGCACACACACACGTGTATAATAACACACACACGTGACCGTGTAACCAGGGAGGCTGCGGGAACAGGGGGAAAGCACAGCTTCTCCTGGGCACAGGGGAGGCGGCTGCCAGCAGGAGGCACACAGCTGGAGCCCTGCAAGGAGAGGCTTGAGGCCTCGCAGGCTGGGGAGGTTGGGTTTGTCCCACGAAGAAGCCATAGCAATGGGCCTAGGCAGCAGGCTCCCTCAATGCCAGGGCCTCATGGGACAGGGTGTGGCTGGCTGAGAGGGGAGGGGCTAGTGGATCCAAAATCCAGGAATGGGGCCCTGACTGGTTTGGCTCAGTGGATGGAGCATTGGCCTGCGGACTGAAGGGTCCCAGGTTCAATTCCAGTCAAGGGCATGTACCTTGGTAGAAGGCACATATCCGGTGGGGGGGGGGGGTGGTGTGCAGGAGACAGCTGGTCGATGTTTCTAACTTTCTATCCCTCTCCTCTCTGGAAAAAATCAAATATATATACATATATATATGTTTTAATCCAGGAATGGGAAGACTGGAGGCAGGACTAGGACCAGCTCCCGTTTGCGGAGCACCTGCTGTGTGCCAGGCCCCGTGCCCAGGCTCCGTGTGCCGTGAGCAGGGTGCCCTGGGAGCCTTCCCACCCAACGCGCCAGCGGGAACACGGGTCTGAGGGGCCCTGTCCCTGGCTGGGGCCACACTTCCTGGCGCGCTGGCGCTCAGCGTGGGTCTGGCTGTCCCCGTGCCCGGACCCCGGGCACCCGCAGCCTTTCCCACAATCCCGTCTGCCGCCCGTCCCCCTCCAGCAAGGCCGCTCAGGGTTCTGGGGAGAGACACCCCAGGACCTCAGACGGGGGCTAGGCGAGCTGGTCCGAACCCCACATTTCAGGTGGGAACGCTGAGGCTCACTCGGAGCACGTGATCTGGCCACGTCTCTCAGATGTTCGTGGCAGAGCCAGGCCTGGACTCAGGGTCGTGACCCCCATCGTTTTCTTTTTTTAAATCATCCTCTGCTGCGCCTTCCCGGGAACCTGGGGCTGATGTCTGAGGAGGGGGCACCACCTACCTGAGATCCCTCTTCACCTGCCCCGAGGCGGGGGCTCCAGGAAGCTCTGGGTCCCGCTGGGATCTCCCCTCAGACAGGCTTCAAGCCCTAAGGAAAGTGAGGTAACAGGTGAGCATTGATGTGAGGGGCCAGCACGTAGGTAGACGGGGAGACCAGTGACCTTGAGCTCTGGCTCAGGGCCCCCGCCTTGTGGAACCAAGGTCCGCACAGCCAGGGCGTGCTGGCCAGGGCAGGAGTGAGATGACCCCAGTGGCAGGGCCTGGGGGTCGGGGTGGGGAGGATCAGGCGGGGCCTACAGTGCAGACTCAGTGCCTCTGACGATGGACAGGACGGGGCGGGAGAGACAGGAACTAAACAGAGGGGCGTTGGCCATGAGGCTGAGAGGAAGACTGCAGGGACCGAGGCAGGTGGCAACGGGACAGAGACAGGAAGGGGAGGGCCAGGCTCGGCCGCCTCCTTCCTGTTCCCACACCTGACCCAGGTGCCTTAGAGTCCGCGGGTGCCAGATGGCACCCAGCACCGGGCATTTGTGGCTGTGCTGTCCCCACCCAGAAGCCCAGGGCCCGCAGGCAAGGGGGTTCAGTGAGCTGAGCAGGCTCTTCCCCTGCTCAGTGTGTCTCCTGGACGCTCCACAAGGGCCTCGCACCAGCACAGGCTGGCACGCCCAGGGCTCTCCCCGGGCACGCTGTGCCCCGCTGCCCTCCCTCCCCAGGGTGAGAAACAACAGCACCGAAACCGGCGTGGCTCAGTGGATAGAGCATCGGCCTGCGGACTGAAGGGTCCCAGGTTCGATTCCGATCAAGGGCATGCACCTTGGTTGTGGGCACATCCCCAGTAGGGAGGGTGCAAGAGGCAGCTGATCGGTGTTTCTCTCTCATCGATGTCTCTAACTTTCTGTCCCTCTCCCTTCCTCTCTGTGAAAAATCAATAATGATTAAAAAAGAAACAACAAACAAAAAAGAAACAACAGCAACAACCAACGCCGAGCACAGGTTGGAGGGGTCGGGCTCAGAACCAGGCCCTCCTCCAGGGAGGCCACCTCGCCTTGCTGTGGGCCGGGGGGGAAGGGCAGGGCATCTGCATCTCAGTGTGGTTCACGCCTTGTCCGCGGGCTGGGGGTGTGGACAAGAGAAAAGGGGTTCCGTGGGAAGTTACCTGGCAGGGCCATGTGATCTACATCTCTAACGGGGCAGCTCATGGTGGGTAGTCATGCCTCAGGCATATACCGTATTTCCCGGCGTATAAGACGACCCCCTAATTTTACAGTTAAAACATAGGTTTAGGCCTATATTCGCTGTATAAGACTACCCCCCACTTCCGAGGCAACACCAGTTCTTTTTTTAATAGACCGCCTCTCTGACTCTGGCCAATCTGAGCAGGCTTTTTTTCAATTCAAAAGTGTCTTATACATCAGAAAATACGGTACTTTTTAAAAAAAATTATTTTTTCCATCCCATAGAACTTCTTTAGTAAATGCTTTATCTTTGCCTTAAGCAAGCCCTGTCCAGTGCTCCTGCGTATGTATCTAGGCTAACACACCTCTGGAATAAGCCGTAACCACCCTCCAGAGAGCGGATAATCCCGTTAAGCGTCCTGTAATCCAGTCCCCACCGCGCCGTCCCCACCTCCGTGTCATCTGTCTCCTGTTTCTCCCGACTCTCACACGCATAACAGAAGTTCCCAAACGATTCTTCTCGGGAGCATCAGAGAGCGCGTTCCCCGGTGGATGTCCCCAGTCTGGCCCAGGCGCCTCCGGTGACAGCTCTCTGCAGGCTCGGAGGCGGGTCGCGATGGCGGGGTAGGCAAATGCCGCCCTCGCCACGCTCCCACGGCTGCACCAGAATTACAACTGAAACGCACAACCACCACTGTCCAGAACCACCTGGATCCGGCTGAATGGAGGCCCTGCGACCAGGGACCTTCAGAAAAAGCCCAGGGAGCCGGGGCTGGCTCTGGTCCTCTCAGCCGCTGGGCCTGGAGGTCCCTCCCTCCCCGTGACACCGACCGGGCTCAGGGACAGCAGGACGGTCCCCTCAGCCCACACAGAGGCGCACCTGCAGTGCCCGCTCAGTGGCTGGGGAGGCGGAGCCACTGGGCCCTATGGGACAGGGACGGCTGCCGTGGTAGACCACTCCACCAAGCCCAGGACGCACCGCAGCCCCACCCACTACCTAAAACCAACAAGGGAAGCACCCAAAACGCGGAGACACAGAAACATGTCGTAAAGAACAGAAGAAATCCCCAGAAAAGAAAAAGAACTAAATGAAACGGAAGCAAGCGAACTACCAGATGGCAGAGTTCAAAACAATGCCGACAAGGAACTCGGTGAGAACAGCAACAACAGGAGCGAGGACCCGTCCGAAGGGAAGGGTACACGACCTGAAGCGATAGTTCACTTCAGGGAAACAACAGCAGAGGAGAGGGCAGCGAGAATCCTGTCAGTGATTTGGAAGCAAGGAACATCCCGTCAGAACAGCAAATAGGAAAAAATTTAAGAAAGTGTAAGGAGCCTCTGGGACAACTTCAAGTGCACCAACATTTGCATCTGGGAGGTGATGGAAGAAGAGAAGGAACAAGAAATTAAAGACCTATCTGAAAAAAAAGAACGACAGAAGACTTCTCCCACCTGGTGAAAGAAAGAGACATACAAGTCCAGAAAGTGCAGAGAGCCCCTAACAAGATGAATCCAAAGAGGCCCACACCAAGACACATCATAATTAAAAAGCTAAGTGTTAAAGACAAAGAGAGAATCTAAAAAACAGCAGGAGAAAAGCCATGAGTTACCTACAAGGGAGCGCCCAGAAGACTGATTTCTCAACAGAAACTTTGCAGGCCAGAGGGAGTGGCAAGAAATATTCAAAGTGATGAAAAGCAAGGATCTACCACCAATGTCACTCTACCCAGCAAAGCTATCGTTCAGAACTGAAGGTCAAGTAAAGAGGTTCACAGACAAGAAGAATCTAAAGGAATTCATCACCATAGAACCAGTATTGCATGAAATGTGCAAGGGTCTTAGAAGAATAAGGAAGAGGAGGAGGAGAAGGAAAAGGAGGAGGAGGAGGAGGAGGAGGAGGAGGAGGAGGAGGAGGAGGAGGAGGAGGAGGAGGAGGAAGAAAAAAAGAACAATAAAATGGCAATAAATACATACCTGTCAACAACTGAATCTGAAAATCAAAATAAATGAACAAGCAGAACAGAAACAGACTCATAAATACAGAGAATGTTTTGACAGTAGCCAGATGGGAGGGGGTTGAGGGAAGGGGTGGAAAGGGGAAGGGATTTAGAAGTACAAATTAGCAGTTACAGCGTAGCCATGGGGGTCTAAAGTAGAGCGCAGAGAATACAGTCAACAATATCTTAATAACTATGTGTGGTGTCAGGTAGATAGGAGGCTCTTTGGGATGATGACTTAGGAAGTTTGATAATGTCTAATGCCTTGGGTGCTCACCGGAAACTAATGTAATATTGTATGTCAACTGTAATTAAAAATAAAATTATTTTTAAAAACTATTTACAGGTTTGGATGCTTCTGAAGTCAACAGGGGCGGGCAGGGCGGGCTGTGGGGCAGGGGGTTGTGTTGGAGAAAGTGGTGGCTAAGACTGTTCTCTGGGGCAGGAGGGGGAGGTCCCAGCCCACCCCCCATCTTAGCATTTCTCCCCCCCCACCCCTCCTCCCTCCCTCCAGTTCTAGAGACTAACTCAGTGGTCGGCAAGCTCATTCGTCCGCAGAGCCAAATATCAACAGTACGAGGATTGACATTTCCTTTGAGAGCCAAATTTTTTAAACTTAAACTTCTTCTAAAGCCACTTCTTCAAAATAGACTCGCCCAGGCCGTGGTATTCTGTGGAAGAGCCACACTCAAGGGGCCAGAGAGCTGCATGCGGCTCGAGAGCCGCAGTTTGCAGACCACGGGTCTAAGGGGTTGGGAGTGGACTTGGGCCCCGGTCACATCTGTCCAGCTCTTGGGAGCCACTCACTCAGCCCGTGGCGGGGCTGGAGGGACAGGGTCATGGGTGGATGTGGCGGTGGCATGGCTGGAAGCAGACAGGGACTGGGATGAAGGAAGATGAACGAGGACCAGGAGGCCTAGGCTGGGACACAGGGACGCGGGTGGGGATGAAGGACACGGGCTGGGTGGGGGCACAGGCTGGCATGAAAGACACAGGTGGGGCGTGGTGGGCCACACAGGCCGGGTCGCTCAGTCCCCGGATGAGGGACAGGGAGGCGTGGCGCTGAGGTGTGGGGAAGGGTCCAGAGGTGCTGGGGCCGGGCTGGCCAGAGGCATTCTGGGCCTGGGGCGGGAAGAGCCGCTTCAGGCAGAACCCGGGTTGGCCGGGTTGGCCGGCTTGGGGTCCGACCTGGGGCATCTGACATCTGAGGTGGGCAGGGCAGGGGGTGCAGAGCCTGTCCCTCCCCTGAGGGGCAGCTGCCAGATTCTTGGCTTTCACCACCAGTGTCTGGCCCGGCTAATTACAGGGCTGTCGCCAGGCCTGGCTATAAAAGGGGGGGAGCACCTGGGAGAGCTCTGTGCTCCCCAGCTGCCCCTGACAGGCTGTTGTTGGCCGGGGACCCTCAGGGCACACGTTAGTTCACACCCAGTTATACAACCTCACAACCTTCAACCCCACACAGTCCACCAGCCGCTGGGGGAGGGGCGGGGGGCAGACAGCCCTAAAGGGGCCCCAGAGAGGCAGGCCGGGGCTCTGTTTACACAGCTGATGGGGGAGGGGCCTCCCGGGCTGGAGGGGCACCTTCCTTCCCACCCGGGCAGGACGCTGGCTCTCGCCTCCTCTGCACACTCTGAGCCTGCGTGTCCCGGACTCACAGACACGCTCACACTCCCCATCGGCACACGCAGGAGCGCCACACGGCGAATGTGCGCCCGAGCCACACCGGACCCAGGGCACCGCGGGGTGGGATGCCCGTGAGGCCTGGCACCCAGCAGGTGCCAGTCGCCAGCACAGACCGGGCGGCAGCCCCGTCGGCAGGCCGCGTCTCTGCCAGAGGGCAGAGTCCGGAGTCCGGACGGCTGTGGGCCGGCGGGGAGGGTGCGGGAGCAGGGCCACACCCGCAGCCTGGAAACCCACGGGTCACGTCCACAGCCACACGGGACCCTGAGCCACTCCTAGGCCCCAAGGGGGTACCCAGACGCGGCCACTAACTCAGAGGGAATCAGGGCGTCTCCCTCACATCCACAGGCACAGAGACCCGGGCCCTGCCTGCCAGGCCTCAGTCAGAGCCGCATCCACCAGGTCCTCCCAGGTCCCTACGAACCCTCCCCCCCATTACCCCCACCCCTGCCGTGTGCTGGTGAAGAGTGAGCTTGGGACCAGAGCAACCCCTCTCTCTACACCACAGACATGCTTGCACATGTGTGTGTGCGTGCATGTGCACATGCGTGTGCATGCCTGTGGTGTGGAGAGAGGGGTCAGGAGGGGCCTGAGAGGGACTCAGGGAAGGACCACAGAGCCTGCTCCACTCCATGTGGGGGCCGTGGCCCCACATCTACTTTGCAGACCCCCAGGCCCCGTGTGACGCCCGGAATAAAAGGCCATTTGCTGGGCCTGTGGGCAGAGCTGTCAGGGAGGCTTGGGGGAGAGGAGGCTGAAGCCACGGTTGGCAGAGTGCCGGCGAGGGTGTGGGTGCGAGCAGGAGGGTAGGCAGGCCTGTCAGGGGGGGTGCATCACCAAAAGGTCAGAGGCTGCCATGTTTATGTTTCAGAATATACGCAGCCACGCAAACATCCCCTCTCACAGGGCGCCTTGTGCCCGTCCTTCTCCTGAGGGGCTCTGGGTCCGTCCTCCCAGCACGGCCTGCGGGCACCTTCCCGGGCCCTGGGCCACGGTGCCCCTGGCGGCTCCCTCACGCCCTGCGCGCTGCGGGTACCTGTCCGGGGAGCGGCCTCTTCTGGTCCCGGTGCCGGGAAGCGGAGCATCTTCTGAGTCTCCGGAGGCTGGAGGCGGGGAGACCGTGGCAGCGCTGGGGGCTCCGAGGAGACAGGTTCTCTTTTAGCCAAAAGCCCTTCATCAGAGGCCTGAGTTTAAAACAAAAACAAAAAAAAGACAGGCTGTATTTACCGCCAGAAGGTGGCAGGAGAGGAAGCTTTTTTCCTGACGGTCCAGTCCGGTCGGAGTAAGTGCCCTGTTATCCTGTCCCGAACCTCTGGCGTCCTGCAGGGTCCCGGGCTGGGACCCGCCCACGTGCTCCATCTGCAGGGGGGGCAGCCCCAGGTGCCCCTGAGCGTGCCTGCGACCGGGACTCCCTTCCAGCTCCTTCCTTCGCTCAGTAAGCTGCATTTTAATTTTCTTCATGGTTCCTCTAGGACAGCATGCATCTTAACTTACCGTAGTTAGTCTGCCTTCTTCAATATTCCCCCCCTTCACTCAGCGTGTAACCTCTCCTTCTATTCCCCACCTCCCAGCCTCTGTGCGATGGATGTCCTGCATTTTATTTCTCTGGATTCTATGAATCCCACACACATTAGTATTTTTGCTTTAGTCCTTCGACTGTCATTGAAAGAGAATTTTAAATAAGGAAAAAGTATTTTTGTGTCCTTGACGGGAACTGAACCTGGGACCCTTCAGTCCACAGGCCAACACTCCATCCACTAAGCCAAACCAGCCAGGGTGAGTCTGTCCTTTTCGTGTTGTTTAGTACAGTAGGGTTAAAGATGGTGGTCCCTGAGACTCCATCATGGCCAGATTCCGAAGTTGGCCTATAATTTTGGAAGAGACTTCTCTGCAAACATGATTAATTTGCTTTTCAAAAAGCCCTAACTGGGCCCAGCCGGTGTGGCTCAGTGGTTGAGGGTCAGCCTATAAGCCAGGAGGTCATGGTTCAATTCCTGGTTGCAGGCTCAATCCCCAGAAGGCAGCATGCAGGAGGCAGCTGGTCAATGACTCTCTCTCATCTCTGATATTTCTATCTCTTCTTCTCCCTTCCTCCCTGAAATCAATAAAAATATATTTTAAAAAACACAATAGCATAAAAGGAACAATAAGAACAACCTAACAAAAGGATGAAACACAGCCACGGGAGAGGAGAGAGAACCTGAACATCTGCACTTTTTTAAAATTTATAACCACGTCAGGAAAACAGGAAAAACACCGCACACAACCTCAGGCAGGATTTTAAAATTGATTTCAGAGAGGAACGGGGAGGGGGGGGGGAGCCAGAAACATCAACGATGAGAGAGACCCACTGATCGTCTGCTTCCTGAACCCTCACCCTGTGAGGATCGAGCCCGCAACCCAGGCACGTGCCCCGACGGCGAACAGAACTGTGACCTCCTGGCTCATAGGTCGATGCTCAGCCACTGAGCCAAACTGGCAGGACTTCAAGCAGAATTTGTTACCTTTTTGTTAGTGTTTTAGGAAGAAGCGACCGTGTCGATTGTCCGAGATCCGAGATAGGCTTGAAATACACAACTCATCACTGCCTCATGAAAAAGAAAAGAGGTGCAGATAGCTTTAAATTTATAAAAAAAATAAAAATAAAAATAAAAACAAATGCTCCATCTCACACGCGAGATAAATGAAAAGCAAAACTACAGTGAGATAGCATTCTGCATTGATCAGCTTGGCAGCGTTCCACCAGCTCCCAGCCCGTCTGTTGACGAGGCTTCAGGGAGCAGGCGCTTTGCGGCGGGAAGGCAAAGAGGTGAAGGGAGGTCTGGAGGCATCAAGCAAAATTGCAAATGCGTTTACCCTTTAGCCCAGCAGCCCCGCCTCTGGGCGCTTGTCCTGCAGCTCCATGGGCACACACGGGGAACAATGCTGTGTACAGGCGCCCGCCCGCCCGGGCATTCTTCCACGGTAGGAACGTGTTGGAATAAGCCCAAGTGTCTTCCTATGGAGACCTGGTCCAATAAGCTCCTGCACACCCTCACAATGGAACGCTGAGCCACCGGACAAAAGAATGAGAAGTCTTCCGTGGAAAGAGCGCCAGAATATAACATAAAGAGGAAACAGCAAAGCGTAGAACAATGTGTATAGAACTTGAGAACAATGAGAGCGTAGATTCGTGCGAGAGGCCCGATGCATGAGTTCGTGCAGAGGTGGGGGGACCCTTGGCCTGGCTGGCGATGGGGGTCGGCTGCGGAGGGGGTCGGGGAGGTTGGCTGTGGGAGTGCACTGACCACCAGGGGTAGCTCCTGCATGGAGCATTTGCCCCCTGGTGGTCAGTGCGCATCATAGCAACCTGGTCGACTGATTATTCCAGTCATTCGGTCATAATGGTCACTTAGGCATATATTTGTATATATATATATATATATATATATATATTTACTTGGACCTTATTTTAAAAAAAACTGGAAACCAACACTATGAAATGTGGTCGACACTTATGAACTGTACACTTATACATGGTTGCAATGGTTGTGTGCTTTTTTAAAAAATATATATTTCATTGATTTTTTTACAGAGAGGAAGGGAGAGGGATAGAGAGTTAGAAACATGGATGAGAGAGAATCATCGACCAACTGCCTCTTGCACACCCCCACCGGGAATGTGCTCGCAACCAAGGTACATGCCCTTGACCGGAATCGAACCTGGGACCTTTCAGTCCACAGACCGACGCTCTATCCACTGAGCCAAATTGGTTACGGCTGTTGTGTGCTTTTTATCACAATTATTTAAATAAAAAAAATAAAAAATAAACCTTGGAAGTTACTAACAAAAATGGCTACCTGTCTGGAGGGAGACGGATAATTTTGTTTTTCAACCATGTGAATGCATTTCCTATTCAGAAATGGATTTAAATATAAAACATCCCTGCGTTCTTCCATTTACTTATTTTCCTTGTTGCTAACTTATCCTCAGACTCTCTGCTCAGTCCCCCTCCCCCCACGGTCAGCCGCACCAGGCGGCCTGGGCCCTTGCTCTTGGGGAAACTTCCTGCAGCCCTCACGCCTCTGCTCTAATCCCCGTTGGTCTTTTTCTCTTTTTTTATCCCCACCTGAGGATATGCTTTTATTGATTTTAGGGAGAGAGAAACATCGATGTCTCACCATCAATCAGCTTTCTCCTGCATGGACCCTCACCGGGAATCGAACCCAAGACTCTTAGGTGCACGAGAGGCAGCTCCAACCAGCGGCACCATGGTGGCCAGGTGCCCGGCTGCTGCCTCAGAGCTTTCTTCACCTTCCCCTTTCCTGTGTCCGAGCCCGTTTCCTGGATGCCATGTCTCATTTCTTTCTGTTTCTCTGTGCAGGCACACTTCCAAGAGCTTCCTGAAAAACACCGCGGGGGCTGTGTTTCTGTCACTGAGTGACTCAGCGTGCTCCGTATCCAACCCCCCTCTTCACGGCCGGTTTGGCTGGGGCGTCATTTACGTTAGAAACACTTTCCCTCCGGATTCCGAGGTCTCTCTGCTTCTCCTGTTGCTGCTGCTGAGAAGTCTCAGGCTCGGCTGACGTCTGATCCTCTGTCTGAATGCAAACCTCTGCCACTCCCATTCCCGGCTTCCCTCCTCAGAAAGTTTCTTCTGTCTGTTACCTTCCCCCCCCCCCCCACCTGATTCCTCCTACTCCCGGCATTACTGCTATTTTCTTGCGGTTTCTGTTCCCGGTGTGCCTCATCTCTGTCTCCTCGCCGCTGGGCGCTTCCCGAATGCCTGCTGGTCCTGGACCAGAGCCATCCTGACTGGAGCACGAGGCACAGAGAAGCGGTTGGGTGACCTGGATGCACAGTTGGGGTTGGGGTTGCCCCCGCTGGAATGTCACCTCTTCCAGGCAAGGATCTTTGTCAGTTCCGCCCACAGACAGAGTCCAAGCTCCGGGAATATTGCCCGGCCACAGTGGGTGCTTAACAAACACTGTGGAAGGAAGGGAGGGAGGGAAGGAGGGAGGGAGGGAGGGAGGGAGGGAGGGAGGGAGGGAGGGAGGGAGGGAGGGAGGGAGGGAGAGAGGGAAGGAGGGAAGGAGGGAAGGAGGGAAGGGAGAAGTGGAAGGACATCCAATGGCTTTTCCTCTCTTCTAAACGTTGGCCTATTTCCCAAGACCGTTCTCTGGTCCGCAAGGCTTTACACGGGACGAAAAGGTGGAAGTGGCCTCAGCTCTTTTGTCTTCACCAGACCGGGGGCGTGCGGCTCTGACCCTCGCCAGAGCCTCAAGGTTGACCAGCCTCCTACTCCTTGTCCAGCCCTCTCTGCCAGTGAAGGCAATGGGCAGCTCCCAACCACACACATGTACACACAGATAATATACACACACGCATACAGATATAAATACACACGTACATGCAGATACACACACAGAGAGAAAGACATGGAGATGCCTGTCAGGCAGGGACACGTGCTCTGAGGGCAGATAAAGCCAAAGCCGCAGAGGAAGAGGCACAGGCGAGTGTGAGCTCGCTCCTGTGGTCTGTGCCGGCCACCGAGCCGCCTTCTCGGCAGAGGTGGCATTCGGACGAGTCACGAGTCTGTCCGGGGAAGAGTCTTTCTGTCCGAGGTGTGAGGTCCACATTCTGGCGCCAGAGCAGACGGGGGTTAAGGAGCATCGGGGAGGCCAGTGTGGCTGGAGGAGGGGAGGCGGAAGGAGACAGTCTGACATCCAGTGGGGAGGGGGGCCAGAGCACAGGGTCTGGAAGGAGCCCCTGGAGAGCTGGGTAAGGGACCCCAGGACAACGTCCGCGGGGAAAGGATCTCTGGGCTGTTGCGTAAAAAAACGGGGTCCCAGGGTGTCAGGAGGCGAGGAAGGCCCAGCCGGTGGCGGAGGCGGGCGTGGGGAGCCGGATCCAGGACGGGGTGGGATGCTGTGGGCGGGAAAGGATGGCCAAAGACTCCTGTTTTGCTTTGGGCATTTCCTGAGGCCTGGATTCGGGTGGGAACAGAGGGCCTTTGGCAATGGCGCGTGTGGGATACCAACGGGCCTTCCTGGCAGAGGTGCCCAGGAAGCAGTGGGTCTGTGCGTGTGGGGGTCCCCCCGTGAGGCCGCACTCGGATGGTGCTCACAACAACCCCTCGCCCAGTCCTGTCCCCATTTCAGTGCTGGGCACATCCTGCCTGGAGAGAGCCTCCCTCTTCCCATACGCGAGGCTCCTCCTGGGACCTGGGAGCCGACACAACACCCGCCTGCGGGCACCGCCTCCACGCTCCGTCCTCCCCAAACCCATCGCCCTCCTCCCGCTGCCACCAGCTCCCAGCGCGGAGCCTCCGTGCACGTGGGCTCCTCTCTGTGGGGCGGCTTCCCAGGCGCCTGTGCGTGGTTCCGGGAAACGGACGCGTGTGATGGAGCCCTCAGGCTCCCCGGGTCTTCGGAAGGAGAGGGTTTGAGCGGCACCACGGAAAGAGCTAAGGATTCAAAACCAGACAGACCTGGGTTCAAGGCCCTGCTCTGCTATTTACAGGTTTGGGAGCCTGGACCGGCTTGTCATCCCCCTCTCGCCGCCCCCCTCCTCAACCCCCACGCCGTACCCACTCGGAATGATTCAGCTACTTGGTTACCAGGAAAGACTGGAGCCTGCACACCCCACCCTCTTCTAAAAGCCTGTGCACGGCCCTGGCTGGTGTGGCTCGGTGGATAGAGCGTCGGCCTGCAGACTGAAGGGTCCTGGGTTCGATTCCGGTCAAGGGCATGTACCTTGGTTGCGGGCACATCCCCAGTGGGGGGTGTGCAGGAGGCAGCTGGTCGATGTTTCTCTCTCATGGATGTTTCTAGCTCTCTCTCCCTCTCCCTTCCTCTCTGTAAAAAATCAGTAAGATAAAATAAAAGCATGTGCACTGGAACAGAATAAACAGACGAGAGGGGGTGGGAAGAAAGGAGGCAGCCAGCGTGTCAGGGGCAGAGGCCCGCCCCGGTCTGGCACGTTCTCAGCGATGCCCCTTCCCGCTCCCCCGGCACCTGCTCCTGTCCTGGGCACCCGCGTGCGGGCCCACGAGGCACTTGTCTCCGGCGATGCACAAGCAAGAAGGACTATCCCCGTAGCAACGGGGCCGGGCGGCAGCAGGCGCTGCGTTTTCATCGGGATCAGAGCCCAGCCCCGCCCACGCCCGGATGCCCTGCGTCGGGCGAAGAACACCGGGAGATGGACACCCGCCGGGCGGCGCAGGGACGCCCGTGCGTCCTCCCCGGAGGCCACGGCTTCCTTCGCCCATTTCCAAACGTGGAGCAAAGCACGGCCACCGCCGGACGCCCCGGCCCCGGCCCCCGCTCGGCCCCGCGCCCTCACACCCAGGCCTGCCCGGGGGCACGCTGCTCAGGGACGAGTTTCACCGCCCGTCCAGCAGCAAGGCCGGGGCTGTCCACACACCACGGCCAGAGCACTCCGGAGGCTTCTAGAAGCTAACACACTTGCTTGTCTGCAGACCCATGTCTTTGTCATCGTGGTTAGGACTCAGAAAGCAGGTGCCACCCCCACGGTCCCCAAGTCCGTTTCCATGGTGGAACACGGCTCTCCAGGACAGTAAACCCGGCAGATCCACGGGGGCCGGGCCGGCAGAGGCTGGCAGGATCAGCCCCGGGCCCCGCCCACCAGCCGCTGCCGGGGGCCTGGAGTCCGGAGTCCAGGCTCCCACACTGGAGTCTGAAGCTCGCTGCAATGCCACCGTGTGCCCCTGGGTGGCCCGGGCCCTCCTGGGCCCCACGAGGACACAGATTCCAGCCGTGGCACGTCCCTGCGAGGGGAACGGTGACGGGCTGTCTAACCTCCTACACGCCTGGTGCTCACGGTGGCTGTCGTCACTGATAAGGAAAGGGGTGCTGTCCCCGGATGTCACCCAGAGCCCCCGGCCTGCCGGGCTGCAGGAGCCCCGGGCTGAGCTGCCACCCCGGGGAGAAGGAGCCACAGCTCCCAGCTGAACTGGACTTCCAGAGAAACTGTCTTAGAGACGGAGTTACACCTCATCGTACGGGCGGGCCTGGAGGGACTGGATTTCAAATTCTGGCCCCAACATGGAGCAACAGTCCCTACTTATATGTTTTTACCTTCTCGGTCTCCCACATAGGGGGTGTTTCCGGCCCCCCTTTGCGAGTTCTTAAAGAGCCCTCTGTGCGGGGGCTTTGAGACCTCAACCAAAGGCCTGGCCTGGCGCCAGCGCTGGTAACTTCGTCCAGGGAAGGTTTAATGTCCTCTCTGAAGTGGGAGTCATCTTATTTTCCTTATTATTTAAGCAAACAAGCATTCACAGAAGCCACATAGCAGGGTTAACATTCCAAACAGCAGTGTTTATCCAAGATGGATGATTTTTTTTTTTTTTAAATATATTTTATTGATTTTTCACAGAGAGGAAGAGAGAGGGATAGAGAGTTAGAAACATCGATGAGAGAGAATCATCGACCAGCTGCCTCTTGCACACCCCCTACTGGGGATGTGCCCGCAACCAAGGTACATGCCCTTGACCGGAATCGAACCTGGGACCTTTCAGTCCCCAGGCCGACGCTCTATCCACTGAGCCAAACCAGTCCCGGCCAAGATGGATGATTCAAAACAACAACTGCTTTTCTGGTAGACGTATGCCCCGAGGATTGCACAGGAGGTGCTCAGACCCAAAAACATAGCCATCGTGCATCTGAAATTCAAACTCCGCTGAGCGCTGCCTATTTGCCTTTGCTGGACCTAGGGAGCCTCGGCCGAAGGAAGGTGTCTCACACACACACACACACACACACACACACACACGCGCGCGCGCGCGAGCAGGACGTGGGGGGGGGGGAGTGTCCAGGCCCCGCGGGAGAGCGAATGCGCTTACGTCTGCCAGATGCCGCTGCGAGCCGCTTTCCAGCGCACCGCGGCCCCTGGCACCACAGAGGAGGGGACGCGGCCTCCGGCCACGGCGGGTGGGTACCTAAGCCCGGGGTCTGCCTCGCTCCTCACCACCCGTGTCTTCCTGGCACCACCTCCTGCTGGGGGCACAGGGAGGCCGAGGGAAGGGCAGGAGAACCCACCTGCATGTGAGAGCCCACCCAGCTCTGTGCCAACACAGCCTTCCTACTTCATGCCAAGGATCTGTAATTTGTGTGTGTCATAATCTTTTTTTTTTTTTTTTTTAAGAGAGAAAGGAAGGGAGAGGGAGAGGGAGAGGGAGAGAGAAAGAGGAAGAGGGAAAGAAAGAGGGAGAGGGAGAGGGAGAGGGAAAGAGGGAGAGGGAGAGGGAGAGGGAGAGGGAGAGGGAGAGGGAGAGGGAGAGGGAGAGGGAGAGGGAGAGGGAGAGGGAGAGGGAGAGGGAGAGGGAGAGGGAGAGAAACATGGCTTGGCTGCCTCCTGTATGCCCCCTAGCGGGGATTGAACTCACAACCTGGGAAGGTCCCTTGCCGGGGAATGGAAGCACCACCTCCCTTGCACAGGACACCACCCAGCCGAGTCACCCCGGCCGGCCGGGAGCGTGTGGTTTCTTCCTGAGAGCCTGTTTATCGGACACCACAGCGAGCCCCTCCGAGGGCCACTCCCCTGCACATTTCCATTACGCGGGCTGCATTTTGGACGCCTCTGAATTATTCATAAGAATCCAGTGTTCCTTCCACACTCAGCGCCGAGTTCCACAGCATCCATCCCGGAAACCACCACGGGGGGTGCGGCCCCCTCCTGGAGCACCGCCACCCTCCATCCCTCAGGTGCCGGAATCTCCGTCAGAAAGACAGATTCCCCACAGACCACCTCGCCTCCGCCCTGGAAACGCCATCCCCAAACAAAGGACTTCCCAGCCAGAAGGATATTAGGTCTACCATGTCTCTGTCAGCACTGCGATGACATCAAACCACATGTTCTTCCAATTGCATTTTCAATGCCATCCATTCTAAACCCAGGGCAATTATGTCTAGACTCCGAGGCAAAGTTCAAAAGCCATAAAACAAACAAAAAAAAATTATCTTACGTGTGTGATGACGTTTATATATTTTTTTATTAATATATTTTATTGATTTTTTTTTTTACAGAGAGGAAGGTAGAGGGATAGAGAGTTAGAAACATCGATGAGAGAGAGACATTGATCAGCTGCCTCTTGCACACTCCCTACTGGGGATGTGCCCTCAACCAAGGTACAGGCCCTTGACTGGAATCGAACCCGGGACCTTTCAGTCTGCAGGCCGGCGCTCTACCCACTGAGCCAAACTGGTTTCGGCGTGTGATGACATTTACCCAACAAGGTCCCCGTGCAGGGGGTCTTTATTGTCTGCAAACCAATCTTCTTTAAAAAAAAAAGTAGTTTAATTCCACCCATGTTGACCGAGGCGGGAGCTGCGGGGCAGGCAGACACGGACCGCCAGGACACAGCCCTCCGGGGGCGAGAGCGTGGCAGGGACCGGACACACATGCCGCCCCATCTCAGGAGGGAAGGAACCACGGAAACATGGCAGAAGACAAAATGTCAGGAGGGCCCGAGAGGGGGTGAGTCACTCGGCGGCGGCGCCAGAGCCAGCCCGAACGGATGACGGATGACGAGGGTTCGACAGCTGGCGAAGGCCGCGGGCAGCGCCAGCAGCTCAGGCGCGGGGAGAGAGCCAGGCTGTGCGGGAGGACTCATCGCCGCCTCCCATTCAGCGGCGCGGCCAGCGCCCATTCTCACCGGGAGACGCTGTCAGAGACCCCCACACAGGCTTCGCATCAAAAGTAAAAAACAACCACATGCCTGCGTTCCGGCCCCCAGAGGCCGTTCCCAGCGATTTATAGGTGTGGTGCTGTTTTTTAAAAGATGCTGATATCCCAGGCCACACCACCCTCCCACGGCCCGGGCCCTTTACACGCATTCCAGCCCGCACCCCGCCCTGAGCACAACAGGCCCCTTTCCGCCCCACGCCCCGGGCTCCTCGGCGCGGCCGCCTCCAAACCCCTCGTTAACGCCGCTCCGGGCCACACAGGCGCAGCACCCCGGCTCCCCGCTCCCCGTGCCAGACAGGAAGCACATTTGCAGGGTTTTAAACAATTTTAAAACGTGCCTTCAAATTTCACAACTCGCTGGCTCGCCCGAGGGAGGAACCGAGCGCCTTGTGTAAACACCGCCCCAAACAGGCCGCCTGCATCCCACCCAGTGCGGAGCCGGCTGCTCCGGGGCCGGCGGGCGTTGGGGGGGGTGTTTATTTTGTTTTTTGTTTTTTTTTCATTTCATCCGTGTCTTCTGCAGGCCCTGGTTTTCCCGTCGTGTTTACGGTCTGTGCCCTCCCAGTAGCCGGGGAGAAGAGGAGTGAGCTCCCTGGCTGCTCAGAGCACCAGCCTCCCTGGTGGGCGGGCGGGCGGGCGGGCGGGCGGCCCAGGACAAATCCAGGGACCAGGCTAGGGGGCTCCGAGGAGGAAACATCTTCCAGAAATGGTCTCCTGGCCCCAGTCCACCAGCTCCTAGCACCAGAGCAGCTGTGGGCAACGGAAGGGGCCTCTCTTCGCAGCAGGATGGGGAGCAGGGGGGGGTTGGGGGGGGCTGGGAGACAGGACGCATCTCTGTGCCTCCACCGTGTCCCAGCGCCTCTATCTGGAAGGGGCCCTTCCGGGATCTCCTAGAAGAAAGTAGAGCCCTAACTGGTGTGGCTCAGTGGATAGAGCGTCGGCCTGGGGACTGAAGGGTCCCGGGTTCGGTTCCAGTCAAGGGCATGTACCTTGGTTGTGGGCACATCCCCAGTAGGAGGTGTGCAGGAGGCAGCTGATTTATGTTTTTCATCAATGTTTCTGACCTCTATCCCTCTCCCTTCCTCTCTTTAAAAAATCAGTAAAATATATAGAAGAAGAAGAAGAAGAAGAAGAAGAAGAAGAAGAAGAAGAAGAAGAAGAAGAAGAAGAAGAAGAAGAAAGTAGAGAGAGTTGTACTGAAACAGGAGCCGGACCCTGGCTTGGCTCCGTGGAAAGACTGCCAGCCTGTGGACCGAAGGGTCCCGGGCAAGGGCACATGCCTGTGTTTCGGGCTCTATCCACAGTGTGGGGCGTGCAAGAGGCAGCCGGTCAATGATTCTCTCTCATCATTGAGGTTTCTCTCTCTCCCTTTCCCTTCCTCTCTGAAATCAATTAAACACACACACACACACACACACACACACACACCTGAAGAGCTGAAACACCAACCACAGCCTGTGGGAACACAGGCGGCCTGACGGGAAACCCCCAGCAAAGGAGACAGGCGCGGGAGGGAGATTCCGGCCACCCCGCCCGGCGGCCGAACAGCTGTGCTCAGTGCCACACCCCATGAATCCACTGAGTCACCCCAGGGAGACCGTCAGCAATATTGGGGGGATTTTGCAGGGGGCTGGGCCCTCCGCCAGCAGGTAGGAGCAGGAGCCAGTTGGATTGGGATTCATTCCTGCACTGTGAGCCCTCTGAGATGAAAATCATAATAATCACCGTTATAACAGCTGGCCCCACGGCCTCTCCTGTGCCAGACACACAGCTCCTCTCAGTGCCTTCTACACGTTATCTCTCTGAACCCTCACCACGGTCCTGTGGGCGGCGCTGTGATTGTCATCCTCCTTTCATACATTAGAAAATCCAGCCCCGGCCAGGTTGGTTAGAGTGTCATTCCCAACACCAACGTTGTGGGTTCAATCCTCAATCAGGAATCAGCCAATGAATGTGTAAATAAGTGGAACAACAAATCTATGTTTTCTCTCTCTCTCTGTCCCCTCTTCTTCTTTCAAATTAATTTTTAAAAAATATATTTTATTGATTTTTTACAGAGAGGAGGAAAGAGGGATAGAGAGCTAGAAACATCGATGAGAGAGAAACATCGACCACCAGCCGCTTCTTGCACATCCCCTACTGGGGATGTGCCCTCAACCAATGTACGTGCCCTTGACCAGAATCAAACCTGGGACCTTTCAGTCTGCAGACTGACGCTCTACCACTGAGCCAAACCAGTTTCGGCTCAAATTAATTTTTAAAATATATCTTTATTGATTTCAGAGAGGAAGGGAGAGGGAGAGAGAAACATTCAATGATGAGAGAGTCATTGATTGGCCGCCTCCTGCATGTCCCCCACTAAGGATCAAACTCATAACCTAGTTATGTGCCCTTGACCAGATTCAAACCAGGGACCCTTCAGTCCGCAGACTGACGCTCTATCCACTGAGCCAAACAAGCTAAGGCTCAAATTATTTTAAAAAAATATATTTTATTGATTTTTTACAGAGAGGAAGAGAGAGTTAGAAACATCAATGAGAGAATAATCATCAATCAGCTGCCTCCTGCACACCCCCTACTGGGGATGTGCCCACAATCAAGGTACATGCCCTTGACCGGAATCAAACCCGGTACCTTTCGGTCCGCAGGCTGACGCTCTATCCACTGAGCCAAACCAGCTAAGGCTCATGTTAATTTTTAAAAATTAAAGAAATAAGCCCTGGCTGGTGTGCTCAGTGGGTTAAGCATCATCTCAGGTGCCGAAAGGTTGCTGGTTCGATTAGAGTCAGGGCACATACCCAGGTTTCGGGTTCAATCCTCAGTCAGGTGTTCTCTCTCCCTCCCTCTCCCATCCTCTCTCTCTCTCTCTCAAATTAGTAAAAACTATTTTTTTATTTTAAAAAAGAAAATAAATGAGGAAACTGAGGCCCAGCATCACAACCTGGTCAGCGATGGGGCCGGGATTTCAAAGCCCAGGCCCTCGGCGGGCGCGGCCTGCAGCAGCAGGTGATCCGGAAACAGGCTCCTGTGACTTCCTTTCAATGCCTCTCAGCCCCCCCTTTCTCTACCCCCCGCCCCCGGCTCCCTACCTGCCCAACTCGGAGAAACAGCTGCTCCCCTTTGACAAGAGGGACTACCACCCTCTTCCCTGAACCCCATCCCCACCTCTTCCTTGGGAGGCCTGTTCCTCAGTTTCCCCTGCACCCAGCCTTTCTCCACGGAACCTCCAGGTTTTGCCGCTCAGAGAAAGCCTTCCCCTCCATTCTGAAGCTTCTCAAGTGTCAGCCTCTCTCAGCTGGCCCCGGCGTGTGTGCTTACCCATCTTCCTTGCCCCGTTCTGGGGACAAAAACCCAGTTTCCTTGGGAAACCCTCATCCTCCATCCGCCTCCCAGGTCCAGCAGCGAGCCAGTGTCCTGGGCCTGCTGACCCAGCACAGCGGCCCTGGCACAGGCACTGCGCTGGGAATGGGCGTGGGGCCCTCGGCGGACAGTGAGAGCCTCAGACTCTTGCTGAGGCAGCAGAGGGATTCTCCATCTTCTGTGATGGCTGAAGCCCAAAGCCTATGTGTGTTCTGCCTTTCTGACAAACAGCAACACAAAAACATCCAAGCCCTGACCGGTTTGGCTCAGTGCATGGAGCGTCGGCCTGTGGACTTAAGGGTCCCAGGTTCGATTCCTGTCAAGGGCATGTACCTTGGTTGCGGGCACATCCCCAGTGTGCAGGAGGCAGCTGATGGATGTTTCTCTCTCATTAGTTTTTCTAACTCTCTCTCCCTTCTTCTCTGTAAAAAAAAAATCAATAAAATATATATTAAAAAAACAAAACAAAAACATCCAAACCTGTAAATTATTTTAATCTCCACTCAAGGATATGTTTATTTGTTTTTTATTGATTTTGGGGAGAAAGAGAGAGAAACATCAATCGGTTGCCTCCTATATGCACCCAACACAGGATTGAGCCCACAACCCCAGTGTATGTCCTGACCAGGAATGGAACTGGCAACCTTGAAGTACATGGGAAGACGCCCAACCCGCTAAACCACCCCAGCTAGGGCTATCGGTAATTTTTATAGGAGTTATTTGAGCCAACTGATGGCATGGTGAGATCTCGAATGCTCCGGGGAATAACAGCTCTGTAGCTTCTTTTATACACTTGGAATTAAGGAGGTGACATAGGGAGAGTGCATGGAGGTGGGAGAGAGCAGGGAAGGGATTGGATTGCAGGGTAGTTTACAAGATTAAGCGCTTTGTTCGGGGTTCATGCTCGCTTGCAGGAGTATTACTTCTGGTATTTCCAAGGTGTGCAAGCCTGATGCACAAGAACAATGGCCGGGGCTGGCTTACAACCTTCCTAAAGAAATAACAGGCCTGGGACGTGACTGCCACCATGACCTGTCCAGTTAGGAATTTATGATCAAAACACCTGTGAGGTTATTTCTATAGAACCCCTTCGTTTCTGTCCACACATTCATCCCTGGTCCTCTGACTGCGATTCCTCCAGGCTCCGTGCAGGCACTCGGATGGCAGGCCGGCTCTCACGTCAGCCCGAGGCCTCAGTTCCAGCTCTCCGTTCCTTCTCTCCACCTTTCACTCAACTCGGTCCCCAGGCCCCGCCCCTACCATGCACCTTCTGGACCCCATTCTCCAGGGAACCCCAAGCACGTTAACCTGCAAAAATAGAACTCCCTGTCCTCCCCCAAAACACACACTGCAACTGATTGTAGAAAATAATACAAATGGCCCTGGCTGGTTTAGCTCAGTGAATAGAGCGTTGAGGCCTGGGGACTGAAGGGTCCCGGGTTCGATACCGGTCAGGGCACAAGCCTGAATTGTAGGGCTCGTTCCCCAGTGGGGGTGAGAGGTGTGCAGGAGGCAGACAATCAATGATTCTCTCTCATCATTGGTGTCTCTCTCTCTCCCTTCCTCTCTGAAACCAATAAAAATATATTTAAAAAAGGAAAAGAACACAAACAGAGCCTCTTTAACACGGCTGCCGGCTCAGAGGAACTGCCCTGTCTGTCTTTCTCCTCAACCCTCCGGAATGTGAAATGGGCGAAGTAACCTCCGCATTGGGCCTCAAGCAGCGCTCAATCCCAGACAACTGTTCACAGAGATAACAAGAGAGCAGATAGAGTGATTACAGGCCCGGAGATTAAACGCATTTTTTTAGAATTACCGTCACCATGTTCGTTTGTATACAGAAATTAATCTCACAGGTAATCTGATCATAAATTCCTAGCTGGGCAGGTCATGGTGGGTAGTCACGTCCCAGGCCTGTTACTTCCGTAGTGGAAGGTTTTAAGGCCGTCCTGAGTTTTGGAGAGAGGAAGGGAGAGGGAGAAACATCTACGTGAGAGCAAAGCATGAGTCGCCTGCCTTGGCACTGACCCAAACAGGGGCAATAGAACCTCAACTTGCCCTAACTGGTTTGGATCAGTGGATAGAGCGTCGGCCTGTGGACTGAAGGGTCCCAGGTTCGATTCCAGTCAAGGGCACATACCTTGGTTGCAGGCACATCCCCAGTGGGGGGTGTGCAGGAGGCAGCTGATGGATGTTTGTCTCTCATCAATGTTTCTAACTCTCTATCCCTCTCACTTCCTCTCTGTGAAAAAGCAATAAAATATATTAAAAAGAACCTCAACCTTCTGGTGCATGGGAAGATGCCTAACCTACTGAGCCACACTAGCCAGGGGGCCTATAGTTTTATTGTAAAAGGTTCTTCTTGCCGTAAGCAAGCCCTGCCCTTTGTTTGTGTGCCTCTAGGTGAACACACCTTTGAAATGCCACCTTTCAGCCTGGTGGTGTGGCTCAGTGGTTGAGTGTCGACCCAGGAACCAAGAGGTCACCTTCCTGGTCAGGGCACATGCCCAGGTTGTGGGCTCTATCCCCAGTAGGGGGCGTGCAGGAGTCAGCAGATGGATGATATTCCTTTCTCTCCGATGTTTCTATCCCTCTCCCTTCCTCTCTGAAAACCCTTGAAAACAGATTTGGGGGTGGGGGAGAAACGCCACCTAGTACACAATCTTAGCTATCCTGTAATCCATTTTCCACCCTGCTCTCTCCCACTTTCCTGTAATCTTCCCGCCTTAATCTCAAATGAATAAAAGAAACAATAAAAGGATTATTATCTGGAGCATTTTAGATCTTCCTCCCCGGCATATATCCTCAGTTTATAAACTCTTATAAAAAATTTGGCTCAGTGGATATAGTGTTGGCCTGTGGACTCAAGGGTCCCGAGTTTGATTCCAGGCAAGGGCATGTACCTTGGTTGCGAGCACATCCCCAGTAGGGGGTGTGCAGGAGGCAGCTGATTGATGACTCTCTCTCATTGATGTTTCTAACTCTCTCTCCCTCTCTCTTCCTCTCTGTAAAAAATCAATAAAAATATATATGTATTTTTAAAAAAATAATAATCAATTTTAAAAAAACCACAAAACACTAGTGACCCAGGACACTGATTTGTGCACATTGAAAGGAAATTAATTAGAAGGTGGTCAGCAGGGCGGGACTGGGCCAGACACACCCTGGAGCCAACCTCCTGCGGTGTCTCCAGAGTGAATGCAGGGGGTCCCTCAGCCTGGCCTGCAGGAATCGGGCCAAAACCGGCTCTCTGACTACCCCGAGGGGTCCCGGAGTGCGAGAGGGCACTCTGCGAAGTTGCTGTCCAGGGTGAAGAACACAAATGCCAGGGTGCAATAAACCAGATCGGGGGCCGACGGTGCCCCGGCAACAACATAACCCGCGGCCGAAGGTGGAATTGCACAGGCCCGTGAGGAATCGGGCTCCCTCCTCTCTGGTTTCGGGGTCCGTCACCCGAGAACTGCAACTGCCAAGTCACAGCGATTCCTGCATTGAACGTCTGCCCCCTGGTGGTCAGTGTACATCATAGCAACCAGCCTGACAGTCGGACACTTAGCATATTAGCCTTTTATATATATAGATAGATAGATAGATACCTACAGGTTTGAACATTTCTTTCTTTTTTTTTTTTTTTTTAAGAAAATCTCTTTTTTATTTAGTTTTTGTTTGTTTGTTTTTAGAGAGAGAAGAAAGGAGGAGAGATAGAAACACCACTGGAGACCCAACTGGCAGCAGTCGATGCCCGGCCTGGAGCACACCAGCCAGGCTGGAAGTTACTTACATCAACACGTCTACCGATGCCATTGTTCCCTTTCCTTTCTCACAAACACCCTGCCTGTGACTCCCCGTCAGAACATTGGCTGTCTGCCCACGCCCGCACTTCCTGAACAGCAGCTCTCCTGGATCTCAGATAAATGCGTGTTGCCTCTCACGCTGGCCTTCGTTTCTAGGTTCACATGCTCTTCCCCCTCCCCCAGGCTTTCGCTCTCGGCACCATCACCGGCCGCTCTGCACCGTCCAGGTTCTGTCCTGCCCGTGACAGACACTGACTCGAGGTCACTTAGAGCAGAGAAAGGATCTGCTGGGAGGAACCCAGTAGCTCTCACAGTGGATGGGAAAGCTGGACCCCTCCCTGGGAGAAGGGCAGGGGCCTAGGGCAGGGGCAGCCAGGACAAGAGCTAGGGCCACGGGCATCGCCTGCTGGGAAGCGGATGCTGACGGTCCACAGCTGAGTCCTCCCTGCGCCTCTGGGGCCCTGAGTGGAAGCATCTGACGCCCGAGCTCCAGCAGAAAGGCCTGGGGAGCGAGTTAAAACAGCAAAGAAAAGCAAAATGACCTCTTGGCGAAGGCCTTAGTGGTCCTGGGTGTGTCTCTTGCTTCAACAGTGTTTGGACGGAACAGACCCAGGGACACCCCTTCTGCCAGCCTCCGACCACCCTCCGCCCTCCTTCCAGTCACCACCTCCGGCACCACCTCTATGTTTTCTGCCTTAACTCCTTATTGCCGAACAACACACCGTAACATCTACTGCCAACAACACACCGTAACCCTACTGCCAACAACACACCGTAACCCTACTGCCAACAACACACCGTAACCCTACCGCCAAACAACACACCGTAACCCTACTGCCAAACAACACACCGTAACCCTACCGCCAACAACACACCGTAACCCTACCGCCAACAACACACCGTAACCCTACCGCCAACAACACACCGTAACCCTACCGCCAACAACACACCGTAACATCTACTGCCAACAACACACCGTAACATCTACTGCCAACAACACACCGTAACCCTACCGCCAACAACACACCGTAACCCTACCGCCAACAACACACCGTAACCCTACCGCCAACAACACACCGTAACCCTACCGCCAACAACACACCGTAACCCTACCGCCAACAACACACCGTAACCCTACCGCCAACAACACACCGTAACCCTACCGCCAACAACACACCGTAACCCTACCGCCAACAACACACCGTAACCCTACCGCCAACAACACACCGTAACCCTACTGTCAACAACACACCGTAACATCTACTGTGGAACAACACACCGTAACGCCTACTGCCGAACAACCAGGAGCTCCCAAATTTGTCATAATTACTCCCCCGAGCTGGAGGCTGCGGTCCACCGCCTGCCCAGCCATCCGGCGCCCACACCTACCTCCCCGGACGCTGTGGCTGGAGGGCGGGGGCCATGTCTTCTCGATGGCGGAGAAGCAGAGGGCGCCGGGCGGCTCTTACAGGTGCAAACCCAGCGGTGCCGCCTTCTCCTCCAGGACGAGCAGAGCCGCCCGAGATGAGGGGCACAACCCGGGGCCATGCCCGCCGCCCGGCCTGGGAGAGGAGCTGACTGGCCTCTGGGCCTGCAGCCCCGGCTCTGCCCCAGCCCGCAGCGCTGACCCCTGGAGAACCACTTCCGGGGGAGGAGGGGAGGCTCATCCAGAAGAGGGGCCACACCTGCCTCCCTCCAGAGGCTGCAGGCTGGGCGGGCGGGTGCCTCTGCCAAAGGCTCCCCCTCACGCTGAGCCCCTGGAGCCAGAGGCCTGTGGGGGCCCCTCTGCACCCCCTGGTGCCTGGCTTTTGCCTGAGCCTCTCCCCGAAACCCCAGCCGTTCTTTCAACCACCCTGGAGCCCTCTCCCATGCATGGACCAAATGAAGCAATAAAGCTTTTAGCAGCTGAAACTGGTTTGGCTCAATGGATAGGGCGTCGGCCTGCGGACTGAAAGGTCTCGGGTTCGATTCCGGTCAAGGGCATGCACCTTGGTTGCGGGCACATCTCCGGGGGGGGGGGGGGGGGGAGGCGGTGTGTGCAAGAGGCAGCTGATTGATGATTCTCTCCCATCAATGTTTCTAACTCTCTATCTCTCTCTTTTCCTCTCTGTGAAAAATCAATTAAAAAAATATTTTAAAAAAAATAATAAAAATAAAGCTTTTTGCAGGAAAAAACTCTTAAAAAATAAAGATTACCTTTTGTTTTTAATATGTTTTAATTTATTTCAGAGGGAGGAAGGAAGGGGAGATAGAAACATCAATGATGAGAGAGAATCGTTGATGGCAGCTTCCTGTACCCCCCTACTGGGGGCCGAGCCCACAACCAGGAATCAGATATGACCTCCCGGTGCATATGTTGACCCTCACCCACTGAGCCACCCGGCCGGGCCGGAAAGCAAGTATTCGAACTGGAGGCCTTCATGGTCCCGCTTCCCGCCTGGGCTCCTGAGGCCGACACAGATAACCCGCCTGCCCCCACCCCAAACCGCGGCTGCACCTGCAGAGACTGTGTCATACGGGTCTTGTGTCTCTGTGTTCCCAGGGACCTTCACCCCAGACTAGCACGCACCCCACGCTAGGGGCAGCTGCCAGAACGCTGGGCAGTGTGGTGCAGTGGTTAGATCAGGACTCTCCAGCCAGACTGCCTTGTTTCAGACCACACTAGCTGTGTGACCTCCTGAAGGTTACTGACTTCCCTGTCCTATTGATAGGACCACAATGCTATCTATCTCTGATTGCGACGATAAGTGCAAAGAGCATTCTGGTCTGCAAAGAGCTTCCAAGGAGCCTGCAGAGGTGACCACCACGTCCTACAGAGTGAGCTGTCATTCCCAGGCGCCGTGCCCATCACGACTCCTGCGTCTCCAAAACCTCTCTCCCTGCCTCCGCTCAGTCCTCTGATGAAGTACAGCCCCTTGGCGTGCTTCTAAGCCCTGCTGGGGCAGCCTGGCCTTCTCCGGCCCAGTCCGGGGTGGCCTCAGCCGGTCTTGCTCCGGAGGCCTGTCCCCAAGGGGAGCTCTTTCTGCAGAGTCCCACCAGCCGCAGGTTCGGTCCCCAGCCCCAACCTGAGCCAGTGTGGGAGGCAACCAATGGATGTGGCTCTCTCACATCGATGTTTCTCTCCCCCCCCCTCTCTCTTCTTCTCTCTCTCTCTCTCTCTCTCTCTCTCTCTCTCTCTCTCCCTCTTCCTCCCACTCCCCCTTCCCTAAAAATCAAGGGAAAAAATATCTTTGGGTGGAGGATTAACAACAACAAAATTCCTCACTGAAGGTGGGTCTCGGCTGTCTGTCAGGTCCTAGGCCGATCGTTGACCTTGAGCTTGTCTCCTGTCTGTGTCTAAGATAGCAGACCGTGCAAATGCCAGAGGAGCTTTCTTTTCCAAACCGCTCCGAGGCACAACCACTGAGCAGAGCATGAGGCGCACTGCTATCTGCTGCCACATGCCATCTGCATGTGCTGCCCCGTGAGCTGTCCGGCGTCTTTCCAAAGATCGGGACTGTTTTAAAACGCCTCGGGACGCGGGACAAACTGTTAAAAATTGGGACTGTCCCTTGCCGAAACCGGTTTGGCTCAAGGGCACGTACCTTGGTTGCGGGCATATCCCCAGAGGGGGCTGTGCAAGAGGCAGCTGATGGATGACTCTCTCTCATCAGTGTTTCTAGCTCTCTAGCTCTCTCCCTTCCTCTCTGTAAAAAAAAATCAATAAAATATATTTTTTTTTAAAGTGGGACTGTCCCACCAAAAGCGGATGTCTGGTCACCTTACCCATCACCCCAGGATCAGCACGGCGACCCCGGCCAGCCCAGGAGGCCAGGCCACGTGGAGAGAAAGGCACCCGGGCTCCATGGCAGCCACTCACCGCTCCCCAGCCCGCAGCTGTGGGCTCCCTGGGCACCTGGGATAAAGCCCTGGAGCTGAAAGGAGGGAGGTGGTGCGTACAGAACTGGCTCAGGCCCCACAGGGGACTCCAGCCCAGCTCCCTCCAGACCCCGCTCTGGCCCGCCTGCAGCTCCCAGTGCGAACACCAGGCTGGCCTCAGCGACCATCTGGGGGAGCGAGGGGTAAGCATGTTCTGGATCTCCTGCCTACGGGGAAGGCCAGAGCAGGCTTCTGCTGGCCGGGAGGACTGACCCCCAAGGTCCCTTCTAGGGCCCAGCACCTCCCTGTCCCCTGGCCTTCCCAACTCATGGGCCCTGGTGCTGGATGGAGCCCCTCTCCCTTTACTCCCCCGCCCCCGCCTTCTCTGGACTCCCTCCCTCTGCTCGCCTTCCTTCCTACCCAGGGCAGCCGGCCCCACGGTGTGAAAGGAATGACACGGCCCCAACCCACCCCCCATCACACACCCCCTTTCTGAGCCTGGGTCTCCCCATCCAGTGGGGGAGCGGAGGGAAGAGTCTCTCCCGCCTGTGCCCACACGGCCGGCCGGGCACAGAGTCTGTAAAGAGAACAGGCCGCGATAAAACACGCAGCTGGGACACCGGGGAGACCATAAAACCTCACCCGCGGCCGGGGTTCCGGCATTAAACCGTGACCTCCCAGGGACGCTCCCGTAAAAGGGCAGAGCCGGCGGGCGGCGCGGCCTGTGCTTGCTCTGGGGGTGGCTTCTTTCGTCCTTCATTTGTGCGTCTTCTAGCTTTCTGATCACTCACTTCTTTCTTTTTTTTTAATGTATATTTTATTGATTTTTTTACAGAGAGGAAGGGAGAAGGATAAAGAGTGAGAAACATCGATGAGAGAGAAGCATTGATCAGCTGCCTCCTGCACACCCCCCACTGGGGATGTGCCCACAACCAAGGCGCATGCCCTTGGCCGGAATCGAACCTGGGACCCTTGAGTCCGCAGGCCGACGCTCTATCCGCTGAGCCAGACCGGTTAGGGCTGATCACTGATTTCTTCTGTGATCAGGGAAAGGTTATGTCGGAGGAATGCTTCTGCATCAGAAGCACCTACACTCCTGCTCTGACACTGTGTCACAGGAGAGTCTAGCCGGTGAGGGTAAGGCGACCAGATGTCCCGCTTTTGGCGAGAAGAGTCCCGATTTTTAACAATTTGTCCTGCGGCGTTTTAAAAAAGACACAGACTTGGGTTGCAGGCTCCATCCCCCGTGGGGGGTGTGCAGGAGGCAGCTGATGAGTGATTCTCTCTCATCATCAACGTTTCTATCTCTTTCCCTCTCCCTTCCTCTCTATAATCAATCAATAGAGAGGAAGGGAGAGGGAAAGAGATAGAAACGTCGATGATGAGAAAGAATCATTGATTGGCTGCCTCCTGTCCCCTAATGGGGATCAAGCCTGCAACCCAGGCATGTGCCCTCCCTCGGAATCAATCCTGGGACCCTTCAGTCAGCAGGCTGATGCTCTGTCCACTGAGCCAAACCAGTTAGGGCTGAAATCAGCATTTTTAAAACATACTTAACAGAGCCTATGAGGAGACCTTGTGCCTCCACCCCTCCTTTCTGTGACTCCAGAGGCCAGAGAGGCTGGCAGAGGGCACTGGGTCTTTGAAATCAGGTTGAGCCTCTGTCCCATTTCCCGAATGCTTTGCTGGGGGGGTGGGGTGGGGGGAATAGACTTTGGCAGTTGGGTATTCTGCTACTTGCAGCCAAAATAATTTCAATTTGACACAATGACCAAAATGACACTCTTCATTTCTCCTTCCCAGGTCTGCTCCTCCATTTCCTGTCCACCAAGCCTTCCACGCCCTCCCCTCCTTCTTGCCCCTGGCTCAGGTCCCATGCACCTCCGGTTCACGGTTCACTCCCCGCCTCGGCACTCCTCAGCTTCAGGCTCCTCCTTCCACCAGAGCTCCTGCAGCTCAGCCCCAAGTCCCTCTACCTGAGCTCCCTCCTCTCCCCACAGGCTGCCACCCACAGTGACTTTTCTAAAACACAAACCTGAGTGTGTTTCTCATTGAAGCATCTGTGGGCTACAGGCTGATATTCAAAATCCTGCCCGTGGCATCCAAGCCCCTCGGAAACACGGCCCCAAACCACCTCCCGCTCCCATCGGCGGCCACTCCTCCCAGGACCTATTCTGCAAGCTTAGCTGCATCAGAGCATCCCCTACACACACTCGCACCCTGCACCTTTGTTCTCCGCTCCCCCGTCCTGAAACAGGAATGCCTCCTTGTCCCCCACACTCACGCCGAATGTCTCCCCTCCTGTGAAACCCTCCTCACCGCAGATAATCATCCCTCCTCCCGAGCCCACAGCCTGCGGTTCCCTTACACCACTATTACCATCCTTACCTGATACCCTGATGATAAATGTGCCAGTAAGCCAGGTTCCTTCAGGGCAAGGATCTATTTCAGAGTCCCCAGTGCCTCCCAGTACAGTGTTCAACACGAGCAATTAATCTTATTTACTTCATTTTTTGTAGAGAGAGAGGAAGGGAGAAGGATAAAAGAGATGGAAACACTGATGAGAGAGAAACCATCACCGATCGGCTGCTTCCTGCAAGCCTCCTCCTGGGGATGGAGCCCAGAACCCAGCATGTGCCCTGACCTGGCATTGAACTTCCATCTCTGGGTTCCTGGGTTGACGCTCAACCACCGGGCCACACCAACCGGACAATGAGTCTGTTTTTGGTGGAAGAGGCAGCCATACAAAGCCCCTCCTGGAACACATTTCCATCCTCCTTCCACGGCCCCTCCCTTCTCCCCCCACTTCCCTGCGTGGACTCCCAGGGGAGGAACTCCACGGAATCAGGAGTTGCGTGTGCGCGCGCGGGAACAGATCCATGAGGTTCTGGTCACTGCGGCCCTCAGTAAAAGAGCTGGACGCGTCAGTCGCCGAAAGAGCCTGGCGTTAGCCTGGCAACATCCAAAGCACTTTCCCTCATTGTGAGATTCTCCAGAATCTAGACAAGCCATGCCCAGATCCCATCTAAAACGTGGGCTCCATGACAGCTGGGATTTCTCCTGTGTCCCCCACAAAACCCCCAGTTCTGAGTCGAGTCCAGTCCAGACCGCGTGCTCCATAAATACTTGTTGAGTGAAAGCCAACCTCAGGTTTATTTCTAGGTCCTAAGAGCCAGTCAACTCAAGTGTTCACAACTGAAGCTCGTCTGCGTGGGTGTGTGGCTGTGTATTTATATCTGCCCTGCGTCATCACAATGGCCATGTCTGAAACACTCAATGGGACGTTATGCTGCCATTGAAGATATTGTTTAGCCCGGCCTGCACGGCTCAGTAGTTGAGCACTGAACTGTGAACCAGGTGGTCCCTGGTTCAATTCCCGGTCAGGGCACAAGCCCAGGTTACTGGCTCCATCCCCAGTGGAGGGCATGCAGGAGACAGCCAATCACTGATTTTCTCTCATTGATGTTTCCATCTCCTTCTCTCTTCCTCTCTAAAATCAATAAAGATATTTTTAAATATTGGTTGTAAATATATATAAATTGTTTTTTATAATATATTTTTATTGATTTCAGAGAGGAAGAGAGAAGGAAAGAGAGATAGCAACGTCAATGATGAGAATCATTGATCAGCTGCCTCCTGCATGCTCCCCACTGGCAGGTGTGCCTGATCAGAATGGAACCTGGGACCTTTCAGTCCACAGGCCAACACTCTATGCACTGAGCCAAGTTGGCAAGGGCTATAAATATGTGTTAATTATTTACAGCCCTGGCCAAGTGGTTATAATTGGTTGGACTGACATCCAATACACAAAAGGCTTTGCACTGGGCACCTATGGAAGGCAGCTGATCAATGTTTCTCTCTCACATCAATGCTTTTCTCTCCTTTCCTCTTTCTCTAAAAATCAATAAAAACGTATCCTCAGGAGAGGATTCAAAATAAAATTATTAAAACCAATGTTGTTTATAAAGAGTTTGCAACATGAAAAATGTCTTCTGTCATAACATTAAAGGAGAAAAAAAAGTACACAATAGAAATGTGTGATATTTTTCACACTGTGTAAAAGCAAGCAACCCCCACCCCACCCAAAATCTCACAACAGAAAAGCTGGCTGGTGGCTCCTCTTCCCCTTTATTCTCCTCCTGTTCTCTCTCTCTCTCTCTCTCTCTCTCTCTCTCTCTCTCTCTCTCTCTCTTGTTTTGTTAATTCTCACCCAAAGATATTTTTCCCTTTGATTTTTAAACAGAGTGGAAGGGAAGGGGCACATAGAAACATCGATGTGTGAGAGACACATCGATAGAGTGCCCCCCCAACTCGCCCACCTGCCCTGCCTTTGACCAGAATGAAACCCGGGACCCTTCAGTCCAAGGGCCAAAGCTCCAATCACTGAGCCAAACCAGCTAGGGATCCTGTTCTCTCTCGCTCTTTCTCTCTCTAATTTTATTTATTTATTTTTTAGAGAAAGGAGAGGAGAGGAGAGGAGAGGAGAGGAGAGGAGAGGAGAGGAGAGGAGAGGAGAGGAGAGGAGGAGAGGAGAGAGAGAGAGAGAGAAAACTCATTTGTTGTTCCGGTCATTCATGCATTTGTTGATTGCCTCTTGTATGTGCCTGACTGGGGACCAAACCCACAACCTTGGCATATCAGAATGACACTCCGACCAACTGAGCTACCCGGCCAAGACTCCTGTTCTCTTTTTTCCGACTTTACATACATCCTATATAATAAAAGGCTAATATCCAAATTGTCTCCTTCACCGGAAGTTCGACCAGGGGGCTGGCCGGCCAGCCAACCTCCCACCCCACCCCTGCCCTGACCTATAGGCCTGATGGGATGGCCGGCTGGTCCCACCTGTGCCTGAATTCCTGCACCAGGCCTCTAGTTATTAATACAGTGGGAAATATACACAATTAATCAATAAAATGGGAAACATACACTTGACTTTTCAGAATGACATTGAGGGAATGGCACAGAGGCTCAGGCCTCCCGCCCTTACCCCACTGTCTAAAGGTACCCTCAGGGGCTGGGCCAGGTTAGCAGGCGCCCCAGGACCCTGTGGTTTTGCCACCCCAACCTCAGGGTGCCCCGTAAAGGAGTAGCAATCAAGTAGCTCTGCCAGGTCCAGACTGGAAATGGCGCCTCCAGGCAGGCAGTACCCCCAGGGTGGACAGTGTGTCCTTCCTTTTTTTTTTTCTTTTCTTTTTTTAATATTTTATTGATTTTTCCACAGAGAGGAAGGGAGAGGGATAGAGAGCTAGAAACGTCAATGAGAGAGAAACATCGACCAGCTGCCTCCTGCACACCCCCTACTGGGGATGTGCCCGCAACCAAGGTACATGCCCTTGACCGGAATCGAACCTGGGACCTTTCAGTCCGCAGACCGACGCTCTATCCACTGAGCCAAACGGGTTTCGGCAGTGTGTCCTTTCAGAGGTCGTCCCTCCAGAGGTGGGGCCTCCTGCCAGACACTCAGAGGGTTAATCCTGTCTCAGAAATTCACAGAGAAGGCCCAGGAGGGGAATTTCCCAGACAGGCAGACAGACAGACAGACAGACACCTCAGACCGCTCTAAGCACAGCTGTTTGCCTGGCGGTGGTGAGAGCCTGCACAAGCGCACCAGTTTGCGGTGAGAGGGAGCCCAAAACCAGAAGCAGACCCGCCTGGGCAGGCCGGGACTGTGGAGGGGGCGGGACGGGTGGGTTGGCCTTCAGGTTGAGTCTCTGGGCTCCTCTGCTGTCTGTCTGGGTCTCGCAGTGCCTGCAACGCTCCTCTGCGTCCAGCAGGCGGCGCGGCGCTCCGGAGCGCGGCCTGCGGTCCGCGCGGGGACACCCCGGGCGAGTGTGTTGTATAAATAAATAAATAGTGGTTTGTCTGTTCCCCCGCCGGTCCCCGGGCTCCCCAAGGGCAGGGATTTCATCTCAGTCGCCGCCTCACCTTCGTTGCTAATTACAACACCCGGCCCCTAATGGGTGCCCCATTAGGTCTGGAAAACGACCCCCAAACACAGAAATAGAATGAGATCAAAGCCCGAAGTGAGGGTGTTGGGGGAAGCGCCACGCCGGGGAAGGAGGCTCCGTTCGTGTTTCCAATCATCCCCCGCCCCCCACACACACACCTTTTTTCCACCGGCCCCGGCCCCAGACGCGGGCAGGACTTGGCCGGCGGCTTGGGCGGAGCGAGCCTGAACCTGCCCGACCGAGCGGCGCAGCCGAGGGACCCGACGCGGTCCCGCCCCGCGGTCCCAGCGATCCGAGAAGGGGGGGGGGGCTGTGCCCCAAACCACCTCCTCGGGGGGCAGCCCGGGGCTGCCCTCTCCTCAGGGCTGCCACCACCCTCCTCCCCCTCCGGAGCCCCTCTCCGGGTCTTCTCGGAGCACTAAGGGCAGAAGTTCCTTCCCCAAACAGTGATGTCACCCGCTCCACAGCCATTTATTGAGCAGCTACTATGTGCTCAGCGCCGCCCGCGCCGGGCCTGGGTTCCCAGGGACCCGGGCGAAGGGACGGGACCACCTCCCGTCGGGCACGTGGGAGGCCGGCACCGGGACCTCCCAGGTGAGTAAAGAGCGCGTGAGGCGCGCCCGAGCCGGCCGGCAGGTAGACTTCGCCCCGGCGGGAGGGGCGGTGGAACGCGGGGCCGAGCACGTCGCCGGGGGCCGGAGCCCGCCCGGGGCGCGGGGGGGGGGCGGGGGGGGCGGGTCTGGCCCTCCGCGGGCAGAGGGTAAATATTTACGGTCCGCACCGCACGTCCGTACCGCGCGCAGCCTGCGCCCCGAGGCCGGGGGCGGGGACCGGCCTGGCCCGCCCGCCCCGGCCCGCCCCGCGGGGTCAGCGCGGACCAGCCTCGGCGTCCCGGCCCCGGGTAATTACAGGGGCTGTCGCCGGCCCCGGCCGTAAAAGAGGAGGATGAAACGGCCTGGGAACCGGGGAGAGGGGCCCGGCCGGCGGGGGGAGCAGAGGAGGGCCGGAGCCTGCGGCTTCCCGCGCTGGGAGCTGCGGGGAGGGCTGGCCTGGGGCGCGCACAGGCCGCCAGGCGCACAGCACTCCACCTCCCACTCCGTGCAGCCCAGCACCTGCCAGTCCGTGCCTCCCCGCGAGGCAGACTCCCCCCACCCCCCTCCCCCCGCCAGGGGCTCCCTCCGCCCAACAGAGGACCCTGGCGAGGCGTCCCCCTCCGCCCCCTTTCCCCAGGGAATTCCAGTGGCTGTGTTCACGGGCGCGGGGAAGGGGGCGAGCGGGGTTCTGGAGCCTAAGGATTAGGAGACCCAGCGGCCCCGCCCCGGGGCGCCACGTGAACACCCCTGCCCCCCGCCCCGCCCGCGTGCCCTGCCGGCCTGTGCACTTTCCCTTCTTCGTGCAACACGCGTCCAAGTTTCACACGCTCCCCCCACCCCCAGGCGCAGCTGGGACACATTCAGACGCTCTCACACTTGCACAACATCACATGCCAGATGCACATGTGTGGTGAGTCACTTCATGCCGGGTTCACACCGTCCACACTCAAAGCCCGTCCGCGCGGCGCACACGTATGTGCACGCACACACACAGGCACACACATACACTCACACACACACTCACACACGCGCAGCCCGCGTCCTCTGGCGCATAGAAACACAGGCAGACGCTGCCGCGGGCCCAGGCTGCGGCTGCCCTCTCCCAGGCACAGACGTGCGCCCTCACCCCCGGCCACACACTGTTACACACTTGGTCACTCAGGGTCACACTTCATTCCCGGCATCCAGGCGATGACACAACCTCCCGAACAAAGACAACATTGACAAACCCAACAAAAACAAACAGCCGCGTATGTGAGGAGGGGCCGGGAGCGCAGCCGGGCCCCGGGGGCGGGGAGGAGTGTGGGAACGCGGGGAGCGCGGGATGGACGCGCGGGGAGGTGCGGGCCCATCCACAGCCCCGCGCCCCGCGAGGTCCGCGCCGCGCGCAAAGCGGGGACTCCCCCCGCGTGTTCCAGAGCCGCTGGCTCCCCTCTCCCCACACGGCTCTGCCGGGGACACAGACCCCCCCACCCACCCGCGGGCAGGCCCAGCAGGCGGCACACGGACCCCCGAGTGGGCGACACGCAGCTCTGCCCCGGCGGAGCCGCGCTCCGCTCCGGGCCGGCGCCCCTCCTCCACCTCCCGGCCCCAGGCCCCCGGGCAGCGCCGGGCGGGGCGGGGCGAGGGCGGGGCGGGTGCCGGGCGGGCGGCGCTGGCCCAAAAGGCGGAGTCCGGCGGCGCTGGAGCCAAATCTGGGAGCCTGTGCCGCCTGCGAAATCTGTGCGAGCCCTGCCGCCCGCCCGCGCCGGGAGAGCCAGCCAGAGCCCGGAGCCTGAGAGCCCCCGCCCCGCCGGCCTGGCCAGGCCCCGCGATATGGAGCTCCTCTGGGCCCCTCTGCTCGGTCTCTGCTACAGCCTGGCCGCCGCCGACCGCCACACCGTCTTCTGGAACAGTTCGAACCCCAAGTAAGCCCGGTCTCCGGCCCTGCACCCCGGCCCAGCTGCTCCAGCCAGCCCCCCGCTGGGGGGTCTTGGGGTGGCCACCGAGGCGGGAAGGGTTCCTTCAGTGTTATTCCCTCCCTTATCCCCCAGAGCGGGGAGCAGGCCACCCCAGGGTGGGAACCTGCCTGTGGCGTCTGCTTTCTGTTTCTGTGTCTGCCCCTCCTGCCCTTCCCGGGGGCACCTCAACTTCCCCGAAGTGAGGCACCCATGCTGGGCAGACCCTGCCTCCCTCCCTGGCCACCGGGGCGCTTGGGAGCGGCCCCTCCACCACCAAAGCCTGGGTCCCTCTCCTGTCTGCGCTTGGGCATCTGCCCGCACTGACAGGCACCTGGTGTGCCATCAGGAGGAAGCAGAGGGCTCGCTGTAAGCCTAGAAGGAGCTCTGTGTGTGGGGTGCCGGTGGGAAGCTCCGCGCTGGGGGATCCTCAGAGATGACAGGAGGGAGGGAGGCACGCGCTGCGGCCGGCAGGCCGAGGGAGTCATCTGTTTATGAGGCGCAGGTAGTAAAACCAGAGGCATGGGGGAGGGAGGTCATGGGAAAGGCCCCGGAGGAATGGAAGGGGTTAAAAGGTTACCGAAGGCTCCGGGCAGCAAGGAGTTAATTTTTCCCGGGGGCAGTTTTTAGGGCCGCGAGGCAAATGGTTACTACTGGACTGAAGACGCTGCTCCGTGGGACCCTTTGTTCTTGCCCTTGAGTTTTCTGAAGTTTTGGGAACAGTCTCTGTGCGGAACGAACGGGAGAGGCGGGGTGGGAAGGAGAATGGAGGGGAGGGCTGAACGGCTTGGGGTCAGGAAGAGCACTCCCCTCCAGCCTCCCTGATGAAGGTATTGTGCCAGCTTCCTCCGGCCCTGCAGCGGCATTGCTTGGTGAGAGGGTCTGTGTCTGTGGCCTGTTGGGTGAGCGCAGCTGGCTGCCAGCCCTGGAGGGCAGCGCCCTCTTGCCCCCCTGGTTTACAAGGGGCAGCCCAGCCAGCCCTCCCCCCACCCCGCTCCCCGCTCCCCGCGCTCTCTGCTGTCTGCTCTTTGCTTCCTTGACCCAATCTTGTCCTAGTGGGAGAGAGCAAAGTCCCTGTTTATGCCCATGCCAGGTGTTGGCTGGAGGAGGAGGAGGGGACAGGAAGCTGCGAGTAGGGAGGGGGTGACCCTGGCCTTTTCCGTTCCCAAGCTCCCAGGTTTCCTCTCTTTCAGGAAGGAGCCTCTTCCTTGCCCCTTTCCCCGCCTTCCCTGACGCCACTGCCCCCCTTTCCCCGACGGGAGAGCCAGAGTCAGAAGGGTCCTCAGTGGCGCAGATTGCACCCCAGGGAGGGGGCGATGGGTGCCCCCACTGAGCAGAGTTCTGCCCCATTCCATCTGGCCACATGCTCACGTACCATGCCCAGGACTGACGAGAACTTGCCAGCCCAGATTGGAGTGCACGGGCAGCCAGGCGAGGCCCAGCCGAGGCCAAAGATGAGGTGGCAGGGAGCTAGGCGGGTGCCCGAGCCTGGCTCCGTGACTCAGGGCCGTGAGCATCCGTCAGCCGTGGGACCTTGGAGGGGGGCAGCGTGGGATGAGGGTGGTGCTCCTGCGAGCTGGGCACGGGCCTCTCTGGTACTGGAGGGGCAAGTCCCCTGCCCATTCGGACCTGCCAGCTCCCTCAGCCTGGGGGAGGGTGCCTGGGGGACACTGTGCCATCCTGGGGTCCACACCTGACAAGGTACATTTTCACAGACTCGTGAACACTGGGGAGGGCGGCAGAGGTGGATGAGGAATGAGTCAGTGCCCTTCACTGGAATGGGGGAAGGATGCCAGGCCCAGAGCTGAAATACCTGTTCTGAAATGGCTTCTATGTTTATCTCTCCAGAGAGGAATTTTAAAAGCCTCTCTCTCTCTCTCTCCCTGCCTCCCTCCCAGCCTCTCTCACTCTCCTTCTCCTCTCCAGGGTGGGGGAGGGGCCCTGCTAAGCCTAGCTTGAGAACTGACACAGCCCCCCCGCAAAGCCAGGCCTCCTAGGGTCATGCTGACTGGGCAGTGGGTGCCCACCTCCCAGGCCTTGGCCTAATTCCCGACAGACACTCCTCCCACCACCAGTGCCCAGAGCTTTGGTTTGGTTTGTAGCGCGTTGGCAGCCAGCGCCGCTGAGTGTCTAGCTGACGGTGCTTAGGGAATTCAGAGGAGCTGACCAGCCTGGAGAGGGAGGTGAGGAGGCCCTTTTCCCCCTGCCAGGACCCCACCCAGCCTGGAGCCAGGTGTCTGGGGCTGGGGGGAGGGGCTGGTGGGCAGTCAGGCTGGAGCCTGCGGAGCCCGGAGGGAATGGGCTGGGGGAGGGGAGGAGAGGCAGCCTCAGATCTGAGAACTCCCGCGTTTCTGGGGCTCACGGCGCAGCTGACTGTGTGGCTTTTGCAGATAAAGGGACAATGGTGGTGTGGGTGCTTTGGGAAAAGTGGACCAGGAGGCCTGAGCGCCGTTTTAAGCAGCTGGAAGGAGGGGTTTGAGGGGAATGAATGAATTGACGAAAGTGACTGAACTTAGAGGATCAGGGCATTCTCGGTGGGCCTGGGTGTGCTGGAGGTTTGTGGGGGGAAATGGAGCCGAGGAGAAGGAGGTAGATGCTATGGGTCAGGACGAGAAAAGAAAGGAGTAAGAGAAGTGAAGACATAACTGTGTGGGGCGGTGCTAGCCTGGTGCAGAGGGAGGGTTCCTTGGATCCTGAGGACAGAATGGCCGGTAGAGTCTCAGACTGGGGCCCATCGCATTTAAAATATATTTTATTGATTTTTTACAGAGAGGAAGGGAGAGAGATACAGAGTTAGAAACATCGATGAGAGAGAGTCATTGATCAGCTGCCTCCTGCACACCCCCCACTGGGGATATGCCCGCAACCAAGGCACATGCCCCCGACCGGAATCGAACCCAGGACCCCTCAGTCCCCAAGCCGATGCTCTATCCATTGAGCCAAACCGGTCCCGGCGTGGGGCCCATAGCATTTAAAGGAACACCTGGTATGGATTGGGGGAAATATTTATGGGTGGAAGAGCATGATGAGTGAGCTAAGGAAATACTTAGCAGCCCATCCTCGGGTAGAGATCAGGGGGTAATGGGGAGTGCTTTGCTGCCTAAAGGACACTACGTGGATGCTACTTGTTGAACACAGGGATGGTGGAGGGATGTTTGGAAACGGGAAGATATTTAAGAGGCCAAGATCGGTCAATACTGGGAGTTGAGGTTGCCAACACATGTGTGTGGGGGTCCAGTGTGAAATGTGAGGGGGCCGTGGAAACGTTCGGAGCCTCTGGCTCCCGAGTGACGGCTGGCTTCCTTCCCTCCGCGCACGCCCAGGTTCCGGAGCGAGGACTACACTGTGCACGTGCAACTGAATGACTACCTGGACATCATCTGCCCCCATTACGAGGACGACTCGGTGGCAGCCGCTGCCATGGAGCAGTACACACTTTACCTGGTGGACCTGGAGCAGTACCAGCTGTGCCAGCCCCAATCCAAGCAGCAGGTCCGCTGGCAGTGCAACCACCCCAGCGCCAGGCACGGCCCCGAGAAACTGTCCGAGAAGTTCCTGCGCTTCACGCCCTTCACCCTGGGCAAGGAGTTCAAGGAGGGACACAGCTACTACTACATCTGTGAGCGCCCGGGAGGCGGGAGGGGCACCAAGCGGGGCATGCGGCTGGCGCGGGGCAGGTGCCCACGTGCCTGCTTCGTGGGGGGGGGGGGCAGGCTGCAGAGGGCCTCTCCAGTCCCGGGCTCTGTTTTCACTCATTCACAGCACAGTGTGGAGTGAGCTTCTCCTGAGCTTGGCACCACGGCCACAGAGATAAACCCACGGGGTCCCTGTCCTCCGGGAAGCTGGGCAGAGACACACGGGGGGGTAACGGGCCACTAGGACAGTATGCCATGGTAGACGTGAGCACAGGGGCCCTGGAGGAGTGACCTGGGAACCAGGTGAGGGCGCTCAGAGAAGGCTTCCTGGCTTCCCGGAGCTTGGGGCAAGCAGAGGAGGCGGCCATGCATGAGGGGACACGTGCAAAGGGAACGTGACATGTCCCGGGAACTCCGTATGGCTGGAGTGGGAGGGACACTTTCCATGGGGGGAATGGCCAGCTTGGAGAGATGGATGGAGCAGATCGCAGGAGTTTCTCCCGAGGGCACTGGGAGATTGTAGGAGTGATGAGACCAGCTCTGCGTAGAATGCATGCAGGCCTCACCCTTTCCGTGGTGCCCGGGCCAGGGGATACAAAATACCTGTGTGAGGGGACGAGACCATGCAGGCCTCGCCCAATTTCCAGCCGGGAGGAGGGAAGGGAGGACTGCGGGGAGGGGACAGTAGCCATGTTCTTTCCACCACCATCTCCAAAGCCAAGGGTTATTCCAGAGAAAGGAGGTTGGGATGACCATGGGGCAGGAAGTGGGCAAAAACCTAAGGAAGGTAAGAGTCACAGCTGGGAGGGAGGAGAGGGATTCAAACGAGCAGGGACGGAGACAGGAGGGCTGGAGAGGCATCTGCACTTGTTCCCTTCCCCTTCCTTAACCCTGTGTGGGTTTCTCTTGCAGCCAAGCCCATCCACCACACAGAGGACCGGTGCTTGAGGTTGAAGGTGACTGTCGATGGCAAAACCAGTGAGTGTCAGGGGCCCGAGAACCTTCTTCCTCCTCCCCTCATTGTGGGCCTGGCCTGGTGACCTGGGATGGCGGGGCGTTCCACTGGCCGGCCCACCCAGCACCCCCACTCCTGTCTCCCTGGCACCGTGCCTGACCTATGGCCACCTCTGTGTTTTAGCTCACAGTCCTCACGCCCAGGACAATCCGCAGGAAAAGAGACTTGCAGCTGGTAGGTCGCTGGGGCGAGCCAGGGGGTCTGCTGAGGCAGCTGGGGACAGGAGGCAGCTCCTTTGCTAGGCAGGGATCAGGGGAACCCTGCTGGGCTGAGGGCCAGGGCCAGGAGGAGGGACTGCTCACCTTTGCCCTCCCACCTTGCAGATGACCCCGAGGTGCAGGTTCTGCACAGCATCGGTCACAGCGCTGCCCCCCGCCTCTTCCCCTTCGCCTGGGCTGCGCTGCTCGTGCCCATCCTGCTGCTGCAGACCCTCTGACCTCGGACGCCGAGTCTCGCCTGAGGACTGGAACAGGGCTGAGGAGGCAGAGGCAGGCACCCCTCACCTCTCCTGGGGCCCAGCCCCAGTGCTGGGAACCACTCCCACCAAATGCACAAGCTGCCACCCAGCAGCCTCAAAACGGGTCAGTATTAAGGGTTTCAACCCACCGGAGGTCGGCAAGCCTGGTAGTGCCATCCCTGCCTCCCCCTCGGAAGGACAGACAAAGCGGGACAGTCCTTACCCTGCCGTGCCAGCCCTCACACCAAAACCAAAACAAACGAAGCTGTGCAGCCATGGACTCTTAGGAAGCATGCGCTGGGAGCTGAGCTGGAAGGGACCTGGGTCATGTGGGAGGACACGGAACTTGGCAAAGATGCCCCTCTCACTAAGAGCCAGGATGCCAGGACGGACTGAGGAGAAGCGGGAGCTCGCTGCCTGCAGCCGGGACAGGAGAGGCAGGATGCTCGGGCGGCCCCCGCCTCTGCCGCCTGCAGAGCGGCCGCCGAGAGATGTGTAGCCAGCCCGGCACCCTCTGTCCCGGGGCAGCACCGAAAGCTGTGCCCGCAGGGGGGCTGTGCCCACCTTTTCCCAGAGTGTAGCTGTGAGGGCAGGGCCCACGTGTACAGGTGTACATATATATGCTGTGTGTCTGATTTCTAAAACTGGAATTTTTTTATACATTCTTTGTCTAAAAATAAAGACGTGTGTGTTTTTTTTGGACTTTCCCCTCCATACCGACTTATACCCAACCATGGGGTCCCTGCCATGGAGGATGCCAGTAGCAACCAGGCTGGAGTTTTTTCCCTCTGGAGGAGTCCATACCCCTCCCCAAAGTGGGTGTCTCCTCCTCGGGCTGTTGGGGACGGGAGCGTTCCCACACAGCCTCGCTGGGAGTTCTTCCTGTCTAACCTCTGCCCAGCCCCACGGCGCTGGGGCTTTGGGCTGGGGCAGCCACGCAGGTGCTCATGCAGCGGAGTGAGTCAGGGCGCCCCGCCCGGGACGGGACGTGTGGGAACCCGGGAGGGAGCGCTCCCTGCAGCAGTCAGGGCTGGACCAGGGGGGTCGGCGTATGGGTTTTAGGGGATCGGCCAGGTGGGTGGTGTGGCCGACGGGAGAGGGCACCTGTCAGAACCAGTGGTTCCTGGCAACCCCTGTGGCTCAGGGCAGAGACGGGGAGGGCTCCAGCGAACGGGAAGCCGCTCGAACCCTGGACCGCGGAGGTTCCGATCTGGAGCTCTGGGTGGGAGGCGCGCTGGCCCGGTTGGGTGCAGCCAGCTTTGGGCCCGCGGGAGCGCCGAGGCCCGGGCCCGGGCGGCTCAGGGGTGCGCGCAGGGTGGGCAGCGCCGGGGGCCGGGGACGCGGGCCGACCGAGACCGGGGAGGGAAGGCGACGTCAGGACCCGGCGACCGGCCAGGGGCGGGGCCTGAGCTCCCGCCTCCGTCCGCAGCGGGTTCCGGCTCCGTTTCCGGGGCCGGGAAGGGGCGGGGCCACGTCCAGCGCGGCGCCGAGGCCTCCCTGCGCGCGCACCGCGCACCGGAGCGGAGGAGCGGTCCCGCGGGATGGAGGCGGGCGCGGCGGACGCGCTGCTGTCCGCGCTGTGCGTGGCCTTCACCCTCGGCATGTTCTCCACCGGCCTGTGAGCGCGGCCGGCGGGAGGGCAGGCCGGGAGCGGGAGGAGCGCCGGGGAGACGCGGCTGCAGCCCCGCTGCGCCCGGAACCCGGGGTCCAAGCGGAAAGGGGACCGGGGGACCGGGGCGAGGCAGGGCCTCTGACCCCGAGGCCAGGGAGCTGAGGGCGGGGCAGGGGAGGATGGCAGGCTCTGGGGACCCCCCCTTCCCCTCTCACCCCTGCCTTCGGGGCGCTGTTCCAGCTCGGACCTCAGGCACATGTGGATGACCCGGAGAGTGGACAGTGTCCAGTTCCTGCCTTTTCTCACCACGGATGTCAAGTGAGAGGGGTGAGGGGTGCCGGCTGCGGCGGGAGAGACTGTCTGAGGGGGGTGGGATGGGGTGGGGACCCTGAAGAGCCGAATGTCCCTCCCCGCCATCCTGCAGCAACCTGAGCTGGCTGAGCTATGGGACCCTGAAGGGAGATGGGACCCTAATCGTCGTCAACGCAGTGGGCGCCGTGCTCCAGACCCTGTACATCGTGGTGTACCTGCACTACTGCCCCCGGAAGGTAGGGCCCTCCCTGCACCCACCTGCTGCTGCCTGCCTCGCTGGCAGGACAGACCGTACTTCCTGGAAGACTGCACAGGCTGGCACTGCCGCCTTTTCCTAGAAGGCCCCTCCAGCATTGCAGGCCTCCTTTCTCCATGGGGCCAGCCTTCCCAGACCCACACATCGCCCCTCACTCAGGCAAGGCTGGTCGCTCTGCCTGCCCCGATGGTGTCTGCTGCTCAACAAACAGGGAAAGGGCTTGTCTCCCCTCGTTCCTTTGGAACCAGGGCCAGAGGTTGAGAAGAGAAGATGATGATTAGCTGTTTCCCCAGTCAGGCACACAAGCATTCATTAAGCTCCTCCTGTGCATATAAACTCACAAAAAAAGATCTTTCTCTCCCCTAGCAGTCCCCAGTGCTGCGGGCGGCTGGGGTCACTGGTGGGAAGAAGGCTGTGACAAGTGCAATGCCGGAGGCCCGGACAAAGGCTCCCCCACGGGGGCAGGGGAGAGGCAGGGAGAATTAACTCCGGTGGGGTGTCAGCCAGGCTGTTCCCTCCCCTGCAGGGTACCGAGCTCCTGCAGACTGCAGCCCTGCTGGGGGTCCTTCTCATGGGTTTTGGCTACTTTTGGGTCCTGGTGCCCAACGTGGAGGCCAGGCTTCAGCAGCTGGGCCTCTTCTGCAGTGTCTTCACCATCAGCATGTACCTCTCACCCCTGGCTGACTTGGTGAGTGGGCGTGGGGGTGTCCCTGAAGCTGGGGAGATAAGAAGAGCCAGGCTCTCCTAGTCAGAGCCTGGAGCTTACTCTCTACTCCAGTGTTTCCCAAACTTTTGACATATGTGTGCCCCTTCTATAATTTTCGTAACCACACTTTGGGAAACATTGCTCTAAAGGAAAGGAAGGAGCCAGGGCCATGGAGGTGGGGGTGGGAGAGGGGGAGGCGGGAGGGGAGGGGTGGGCAGCAGAAGGCCGGGGAGGATAGTTACCCTGTTTTCTGAGGAAATTATTGAGCAAGGTGCGAGCCTTTCTGTGCATCTGGACAAGGAGTGTCTTTCCTCCTTCCCCGCAGGCCAGAGTGATCCAGACCAAATCCACCCAACGCCTCTCCTTCTCACTGACCATCACCACCCTCCTCACCTCCGCCTCCTGGACGCTCTACGGGTTCCGACTCAGAGACCCCTACATCATGGTGAGCCGCGCAGGGAGGGGCGGCAGGTGTGCACGGCGGGAAACCAGCTCCCCTCCTCACGCAGCCCTTGTGATTTCAGGTGCCCAACATCCCGGGAATCCTCACCAGCCTCATTCGCCTCTGGCTTTTCTGGAAGTACCCTCAGGAGCAAGACAGGAACTACCAACTCCTACAAACCTGAGGCGGCTCACTGGCCACAGGACGCCTCCACGCCAACCTATTACCAAAGAGGTTCAAGCCAACCTGCTCCAACTGTTCCTGCCCACCACGGCACACGGGCCAGGGCTCATGGGAAAAAGAGACAACTCTGAGAATCCGGGACCAAAGAAAGAGCTTTACTTAGGAGAGTGGGTGGGATTGGGAGAAGAAGCACTTATTTTTTAGAGATTATATTTTTTAATTTGGGGGTTGCGGTGAAATCTTTAGAGTGTGCCTTAAAATAAACTGTTCCCTATCCCTGTCCATCAAGGCTCATTCTCTATGCAGCGATTCTCAACCTGCCGGGTTTGGTGAAGGGGAGAGGTGTGAGCTGTCCGAATTATTCTTGGGCTGGTAGGCTTAGCTCAGAAAAGGTATCTAAAAGAACCAGAGCATGTGTGAGGGAAAATAATAATCTTACCTAATAATAAGCAAACATGTAAATTGGCTATACATTCACTATGCCCACAGCCAATCAGGAGTGGTTATGCAAATTAACCCAACAAAGATGGAGGTTAATTTGCATACGTAGGTGTGGAGCAGCTGGGAGGAGTGGGGTGCCTGCTATGAGGGGGGTGGGGGGAGGGGCAGCGGAGGGAACTACAGGAGCCAGGACTTGTGGGCTCCCAGTGGACTGGGAGTGAAGCCAGAGGAAGGACAGACTATTCTTGGACGAATATTGCAATGGGCCTCTAGTAATAAATAAAAGAACCAGAGCAATCTAGAAAAGACCTAGGAAGGCCTTAACAAGGACAGAGCTTGGATGTGATGAAGAAGAAATGTAAGTTAGACTTCAAGAAGTACTTCCTGACAGGGTGAAAAGGACCAGAAAAGTAAAACACTTCCATCCTGCGAGATCTTGAGAAGGGGTCTTTGCCACCTTTGGAGCAAAAAGGAGGAACACCAGCAGAATGCAAAGGTAAAAGCTTGGATGACCTCACTTAAGGTGGCTTGTCTGCCTCCCACTTGGTACACACATAACCCCCCATTCCCATTCTCCATTCTGAACAGAAAGTAAACTTGCTCTTTAATGGGGGGTGGGCGGGAGGGGCTGTCGGGTTGTCAAAGGAGAGTCAGAAGCGCATCCCCCTGCGCGATAAGTCGGCTCTGGCCTCCTGGATCTGGCTCTGCAGCTCGCGGGCGGCGTCCTCGCAGTCGTGGAAAGTGGCCACGCGGTAGCCCACCGTGGCCAGGGCAAAGCAGCCGGCGGACACCAGCACGTAGGCGGGCAGTGGCCACAGGACCTCCCGGCAGGAAGGAGGCAGATCCAGGGCCCCCAAGGTCAGGGCCGCCCAGGCGGAGCCCAGGAGCGCCAGTGCCCAGAGCCACTGTGCTAACTTCGTCATGGTGGCTGCAGGAAGAGCAAGCGGAGCTCGGCATCTCTCCACCTCGCGACCCCCGCTTCGTCGGCGTCCCCCCTGGGCTTCTCCCCCTGCAGGCCCCGCCGCCTCAGCTCCCCGAGGGCCGCTCCGCCCAGGCTCTCACCCCCCTCGCCCTCTCCATTCTGCCCGCACCCCACTCGTACCTCTCGGCCGGCTCTTCCCGGTTCCACGCGGGTCTGACGTCAGCGTACGGAACCCACCCCGCGCTCGCGCTCCGCCGTTGCGCTGCCTTCTGGGAGTTGTAGTCCTCGAGGCGGCGCCTGGAAGGCTTTTGGCCAATGTCTTTCCCTCCTGAGTTAAAGAGCTGGCTGCTCCCGAAACTGTGACTTGGGTCCCCAGGGCTTCGATGCTGCTTCTCTCCCTCAGGGCCCCGCTGCAAGCTGGCGTGGGCCTTGCAGAAAGCCTGAGGCCATTGTACGCCTGAAATCTGTATAATTTTATTAACCAGTGCCACCCCAATACATTCAATAAAAAGGAAAAAAGAAAGGGGAAAAAAGCCCGAGGCCACCCTTAAACCTTGCAATATCATTCTTAAACTTCACCTATACATACAAATCCCATTCGTTCATTCATTTATTCTTTCATTCATTCGAAAGCTTCTTGAGCGCTATGATAAACTTTGGAGAAATAGAGAAATCAAGACATATGGCCCCGCCTCCTGGGGTGAAAGGGGTGGGCAAGGAGAGTCAGGGAAAATGGATGCATTGACAAGTAATCATGATGCTTTGAGATAGGTGTTAGAACACAGGTTGTCTTTTTTTTTTTTTTTTTTTTTTTTTTTGAGAGAGAGAGAGAGAGAGAGAGAGAGAGAGAGAGATTTTTCATTCCAGATATTTATGCATTCAGTGGTTGCTTCCTGTGTGTGCCCAGACCAGAGATGAACCCACAACCTGAGCACATGGGGATCATGCTCTAACCAACTGAGCTACCAGGCCAGGGCAAGGTTGTCCTATTTTTTAAAAAGAAACGCAGGGGAGGAACCAGTATAGCTTGGAGCCAGGGGGAGAAGCGTCCAGGAAGGTGTCTTAAAGGGAAAAAAGTGTGGGACGGAGGAATTATGAGAGCAGGGGTATACATCTTTCAGAGAGGATGGGGGATGAATCCCTAATAGGTATACTGAAACCCAAGTAAAAGGTCAGGCAGATATCAACTTTAGGGGAAATAAGAGCTATAAAAGGAAGGAAAGAGAATGGATACAAGGCCTGCTTTCAGCGCAGGCCAAGGGCTAGGCATCAACGTTGCAGACCCAGAAATTCTATTTTGTTCACCCCAGTAGACCCGGTGGAGAATGTGTGCCACTCCCCATAAAAATTGGGGGGAAAAACACAATGAGAAGGGGCTACCACACCTAAAGACAGATCATAAATTATAACTGTAATAATAATCAGCAGGAAAAAAAGCATTCGTCGAAGGCTCATGCTTCATGTTCACAACCTGCTGCCATCGATGCTTTCATATCCCCATTCGGAGCGAGGAAGCAGAACGGAGAGACAGTGCAGGGTAAGTAACTGCCTGAGGTCACGCACACAGTCAGCAGCGAGTGTTCCATCAGCTCAAAGCTATGCGCTTAGTAATTTCGCCTCCTGGGTTCGCTGGGGAACAGGCAGATAGGATCACAGCAGCGGCTGATGTTCACTGATGGATCGCTCTGTGCCAGGCTCTGTAATGAGTGCTTTGTGTGCATTATCTCCTCCCATCTCCACAGCCATGGCATGAAGTAGATGTTTGTATCGTCTACATTCTCAAGTAGAACTGAGGCGCGCCCCAAACAATCTGACATCAGAGCCTGCAAAGTTTGCCACCACAATATTGTCCCTCCCTCTCAAGATCAATGGAACAGAGTAAAAAGTGAAAAAAAATAGATCAAACATACACCAGTTTATCAGATGATAGACATGGCATCGAGTGTAAATGAGGAAAGAGGAATTGCTTAAAAACCATTTGCAACTAGCTTACCATTTGAAAAAGGAAATTAAGTTAGAATTCAACCTCACACCTTATACCAAAATTAATTCCCAGGGCATTAAAAAAAATCAATATGAAAAGTGAAACCCTGTATCTGCCACAAGAAAATGTGGAGACATATTTCTCCAATGTTTAGCTCCAGCATCTGTCTTGGTCACCATCATTCTCCTCTGAGCACCCATTACCTCTCTTATAGATTTACAGATGTTGAGCTATAGTGTGTATGTGTCTGTGTGTGTGTGTGTTTAAATATATATTTTTATTGATTTCCGAGAGGAAAGGAGAGGGATAGACAGAGAGAGAATCATGGATCAGCTGCCCATGATTGCATGCCCCACACTAGGGATCAAGCCCACAACCCAGGCACGTGCCCTGACTGGGAATCAAACTGTGATCTCTTGGTTCATAGGTCAACGCTCAACCACTGAGCCAGGTCAGCCGGGCAAGCTGTAGGTATTTTGCTTCCCTGCTTGGTCTACCCAAGACCATGTATCTCCAGGAACAAGCACAGTGTGGGAAACCCAGCAAGCCTGCTATAATGTAAGACGAGGGACAGAGGGAAGGACAGGTTAGCATTTGATGGTCTCCAGGGAAACTGGCCCAGCTTTCCTGGTCCAGGAAATGTGTCTACTCCAGAAACCACAATCTGCCAGCCACGCAGATGGCACTGCACAAAGCCAGCAGGTGCTGATGGCCCAGCTCCCTGCCGGGCTTCCTGCTGCTGTCACCTCCCGCTGCCACAGCACCCACAGACATGTGGTAGTTCCAGTAGGAGAGGTGGTACCGCTTGGGGGTTAAAATTGGGGGCTTTTAGAGCCCAGCTGTACGGAGCCTGGGTCCGGGCTCTTTCCTTTCCTTAGCTGTGATCTTGGGCAAGTAACCTAATGTCCCTAAGCCTCAGTTTTCTCAGCTGTACAATGGAATCATTCACTGATCCTCCCTCATGGGGTTGCTCTAAGATGAAAGGAGAACCTCCCTCCCATCATTCCCAAACCATCTTCTAAGCTAAGTTACTTCTGCAGCCGGATAAGCTGTTTGTTGGCCTTTTCTGTTCTTGCAAGCTTTGGTTTCAGAGGGCGGCCACTTCCCAACCTGGGAGCCTTCGTGCTAAAGTGCACGGAAGGTGGGAACGTGCACAATGGCACAGGAAGCGGAGGACGGGCTGCCCGGAGGGAAGGCTGCACAGCGGTCCTGACGCCAGCGTTGCATGGGAAGATGAGTAAGATTGTTCAGGTGGGGCAGAGGCTTGTGACACCACGAGGAAGTCCGAACAAAGGTGCGGGGCTGGGAATCCACGCGAACGATCCTCTGTGGCTTTTCCTGGGACAAAGGCAGCTTCCTGGGGGAGCGGCAGGAGAGGCTGGGAAGCTGGCCAGGCTATGGAAGACCCCTTAAAACTATCTGTGTGGGCCCAACCGGTGTGGCTCAGTGGTTGAGCATCGACCTATGAACCCAGAGGTCACAGTTCAATTCCCGGTCAGGGCACATGGCTGGGTTATGGGCTCAATCCCCAGTGCGGGGCGTGCAGGAGGCAGCCTACCAGTGATTCTCATTGTTGATGTTTCTCTCTCTCCCTGTCCATTCCTTTCTGAAATCAATAAAACTTTTTTATTTTGAAAGCATTGTGTTGGGGGGCAGGTTGGTCCCTCAGGTCAGCAACTCACACCTTAGAGGAGAGGGTGACCCCACATGTGCCTGTATGCCAGTGCCGTATGTCACGTAGAGCTTTCTGTGTGCCCACAGGTGCCACGGTGATTACTGGTTCCTGGCAAATTCCCAGGAGTCAGATTGTGTTACTCCATCCCTGACCTGAGGGCACCCACAGTTCCCCTGGGGAGACGGGAAGAACACACACGTGATCAACAAGAGCGTGCACAGAATCACTCCGGCATTAGGAGGAAGCGGAGGTCGGAGGTCCTGCAGCTGATCGGAGAAGCGGCTGGGTGAGTCAGGGTCCCGGGCAAGGTGAGCCAGAGGCCTCCGGGACAAGAAGGGGGCCCGAGGGAAGAGGGAGGAACAGCCAGCAGCGAGAGGAACGCTGGATGATTCTGGTGAGTCAGCAATTTGGGTTCGAGGCAGGATGGAAGAGGAGTTTCAGCAAAGAGCTCAGAGTGGGACAGGGGTGTGTTGCTAACGGGGTTCTTGTTGCTTCTTTCACCAAATATGTATCGAGCACCTACCAGACATCAAGCAGCGTCCTAGTGAACGAAGCAGACAAATTCCTGCTTTCCTTGAAGTGGAGACAGGGAAGAAACAATCAAACGGCCCAGCTCGCAGGCCAGCGTGACTCAGTTATTGAGTTTCAACCCATGAACCAGGTCACAGTTTGACTTCCGATCAGAGCACAGGCCTGGCGTGCGTGCTTGCTCCCCAGGAGGCAGCCGATCCATGATTCTCTCATCATTGATATTTCTCACTCTCTCTCTCTCCCTCTGTGAAATCAATAAAATATATATTTTTTAAAAGAAAAAGAAACAATCAAGTAAATAGTTAATATAAAAAGAAATGGGAAGTAATATGAAGAAAAAGATACCAGGCAAAGGATTTAATAGGATGACAGAGTATGGTATTTTATATAGCACAGTCCCAAAGGCCCCACTGAGAAGGAGCCATTTGCAAGAAAATCTGAATGAAGGGAAGGAGGGAGAAGTGTCCAAAGGCTTCCTGCTGCTGGATTTCCTCTCGCTCTGGGGGATCAGGCTTTTGTTCACTGTAGGCCTTTCATGGGCTCAATAAGGCCCAGTCTGTGGTGGAGGGCCATTTGTTTTGTTCACTAAAAAACATCCTCAGGCCAAAACCGGTTTGGCTCAGTGGATAGAGCGTCAGCCTGCGGACTTAAGGGTCCCAGGTTCGATTCCGGTCAAGGGTGTGTACCTCGGTTGCGGGCACATCCCCTGTGGGGGGTGTGCAGGAGGCAGCTGATCGATGTTTCTCTTTCATTGATGTTTCTAACTCTCTGTCCCTCTCCCTTCCTCTCTGTAAAAAAAATCAATAAAATATATATATTTAAAAATAAGCCGAAGCCGGTTTGGCTCAGTGGTAGAGCGTCAGTCTGTGGACTGAGGGGTCCCGGGTTCGATTCTGGTCAGGGGCATGTACATTGGTTGTGGGCACATCCCCGGTGGGGGAGGTGCAGGAGGCGGCTGGTCGATGTTTCTCTCTCATCGATGTTTCTGGCTCTCTATCTCTCTCCCTTCCTCTCTGTAAAAAATCAATAAAATATATTAAAAAAATAATAAAATAAAATAAAATGTCCTCACAGAAACAGCCAGAATAACATTTGACCAAATATCTAGGCACCATGGCCCAGTCAAGTTGAGACATAAAATCAGCCATCACATGGAATATGAAGAGCAGTAAGATTGATGTGAGCGTTGGAGCTGAGAATATCAGTAAAGCACTGAGTACACAGACTGACAAGTGGTAAATGTTCAGTTAAAGGTGTCGCTGTTGTCATCACACAGAGAACAATAACATTTGTCGCCCTGGCTGGTGTGGCTCAGTTGGTTGAGCATTGTCCCATGCGCCAAGAGGCTGCAGGTTCAATCCCCGGTCAGACCACATACAAGAAACAACCAATGAATGTATAAGTAAGGGGAACAATGAATTGATGTTTCTCTCTCTTGCTCTAAAAATCAATCAATAAAAAATTTAAAAATGCTGGGGGAGATAAGAGATCAACCGAAGGACTTGTATACACGCATATAAGTACAATCAATGGACACAAAACTCTGGGGAGGGAGGGTATGTATGGGGGGGGGGCAATGTTAAAATATGTACACAGATAATTAAAAAAAAAAATTTTTTTTAATGAAGTGTATCTGGAGCCTCAGTTGTTGAGGGGAGCTCTCTGGATCTGTGGGGGCCTGTAGCAGGGAGCAGTTGCTGAGAACTGTGGGCCCAGGTAGGAGAGTTAGAAGGAAGGGTGCCAGCCTCCCCCTTCGCTCACATCCCCCCACCCCGCCCAGGGGACTCTTCCTGGGCCACAGGGCAGGCGATGGGGCCTGATTCCAGGGCCAAGGGGCCCTCCCGGCCTCTGCAGGGGCTCAGCGGACAGCAGTACAGGCAGCCTCTGCTGGCAGCCTGCCGTGTGCGGTCAGCGGCCGCTGGGACCTGGGACCTTGGCGCTGCCCCCTGAGGAACTTCCATTCTGCCAGGAGGGGGGCAAAGAAACGTATCTGAAGTGGAGCAATCAAAGAGCCACCAGCCTCCTGCGTAATGGGAGGCAAGGCTTGTTCGTTCAGGAGGCAGCCTGTGGGTGATCCTACGTCAAGGATGGAGCTCGGGCCGGCCAGCCTGGATCCCCAGGGGCAGGGCCGCCAGGTTCCCACAGTGCCCAGGCCTGCTGGGCTCACAGTGAATTCAGGGCTCGCTTCTGCCGGAACCTTTCCCCTTTGTATCTGTCTCTGCGTCTCTCAGCATCTCTGTTGCTAACAGTCTCTGGCTCGCCTGTTTCCCGACATCCTTCCCAGTCTCCTGGGAGCAGAGCTGGGACCGGCGGGAGGAGGGCAGTGGGAACGAGGCTGCGTCCTGTTCTCACCAAGGACAATGAGGGCCGGAAAGGGCTGGCCTGAGTCTTAGCGCCACTGCTCTGCCCGACCCTGTGGCGTGCCCTGCATGCCAGGGGCTCCCTCACGCCAGCGCCAGTCCAAGGGGAGCCGCCTCGGGGTGTGGGAGCCTTCTTGCCCTCCCTGGCATTCACATGCCTTCTTGGTGGTGGTATCGCCTCCAGTCGGTCACCAGGAGGGTCCTATTGGGCCAGTCGGTCTCCCCTTCACACCCCTCCCCCTGTATTATTTACTCCTGTTTCCGGGAGCAGGCCCGGGTGTCGGGGCCTCATGTGAGGGAGCAGGAGCGGGAGGAAACATCTGGCTTCCCTCTGCCCTCCAGGGGCGGGACCACCGCCCTCTCCCTCAGGCCTGCAGCCTGGGGGGGGGGGGGCGGAGCAGAGCCCCGGGAGTACAGGGGCCAAAGGTTAGCACCTCTGCCCTTTTCACCTGCAGGTCTCCAGAGCCCGCGGCCTCCCGGCCTCCCGCCCGCCCCCGTAGGTAATGATGGTGATGGTGGCTAGATACCTTTGCTGGGTTAATTGGCAGGTCAGGTGCAGGCAGCCTGCAACTAGGACACCGGAGATAGCCGGGTGGCGGCCGAGGTTGGCGCCAACTGCCTTGTAAATGCGTTCCCCGGGGAAGGGGTGTTATTTCTGGGCCACCTGCTTCCCCGGGGCCTAGGCCGTGGGTGCCCTGGCACCTGCTCTCCAGGCCCGCCCCCAGCCTGGCCCCTCCCCAGCTCTCATCTTGGGAGGCAAGATGCCCTCAGGCGGCCGGACACTCCCAGCTGTCTGTGCCCCCTGCCCCCCCCCCAGGGCAGGACAAAGTCAGCGTTTGACAGAGTGGGACCCAGTGCAATCCAGCCTCCTTGTAGGCGCAGGGCCCACACTGCAACCCCAGCCACCACCAGGTGAGCTGCAGCCTAGCCGCCATTCCCTCAGGGAGCTCTCATCCCCACTGAAGTCTCTGCCGTGGCTTCCAGCCTCCGGAGCAAGGACTCATCCAGCCTTCAGCCCTCCTGAGAGAGCTAGCCTTTGCGGGGCCTCCACGGGAAGCCAGGCAGCAACCCTCCCAGCCCTCAGGGCGGGCTGGCAAGGGGCATTGTGGCTAGACTCCAGGAGACGTGAGCTCATGGCGCCCTCTGCAGGCGTTCTGGGTAAACTGCATGGCATTCCGTCAGCCGAGGGCCTGGAACAAGGGTTTGGGATTCCAGCCACAGATGGGAGTAGGGGGGTTGGGTGGGCCTCTAACTGGAGAAGGGGAGGTTGGGGGTGGGGGTGGCTCTGCTCCTGACCAATTCAGACTCACTCCTCCGTCTTCACTGGGTCTCCCTCCGTCATGCACGTGCCACGCTCAGGGTTTCATGCTCCAGAAGGGCAGGTTCTTTCACCAACGCGCCTGTCCTTATTGCCCGTTATCAGGCACCGCAGAGAACACAATGTGACCAAGGCACTGCGTGCACCCAAAGCTCGCACCGCCCGGAGGGGTGGGCCCCCGCCCGTAGACAGGCCTCCGGACGAGGCGGTCCTCACGGCAGCGCGGACGGCGTGGAGCCCAGAACCTTCGTTTCTATTGTCACCGCGGCTCCACGGTGGACGGGGCGGCCTGGCCCCTATCGCTCCACACCCTCCGCTGAAAGTTAGGAGGCTCCTAATCTCCTGACTACTAAACAGGAGAAAAAGGAAGGCACCAGAACCAAGGTTGTTTTTTTTGTTAATCCTCACCCGAGGATATTTTCCCATTGATTTCTAGAGAGTGGAAGGAAGAGGGAGAGAAAGATCCATGTGAGAGACACATTGATGGGCTGCCTCCTGCACACACCCCACCAGGGCCGGGGAACCTGCAACCAAGGTACGTGCCCTTGACCAGAATCGAACCCACGACCCTTCAGTTGGCGAGCCTATGCTCTACCCACTGAGCCAGACCGGCCAGGCTACTCCAGTTCTGACAGGCCTCCCTGCACTGCAGCCTTTACCCCTCCTCTCAGAGGTCAGGCCTGCAGATCCCTGGTGCATTTCCCTCCACGATGAGGCCCAGCACATCCACTCCAGGGCCTGTGCTGGCACCGGGCCACTGCTGGCACTCTGCAGGTTCTGGAAAACACACCTTCGTGGGAGAAAAGCCTCACCATCCTTAAGGCCTGAGGCAGCAGGTACCCACGTGTCCTACCGTTCCGTACACCCACGCAGCATTGGCAAGAGGGGGCCGCAGTGTACCACACTCACAGAGCTACAAACAACCAACTTTATTGGGGTTCAGGGTCAGTTTCTCTTTTTGCTCTTGCCCGTGACCTTGGCCGGCGTGAGCACGGGCGTTGTTGCCTGGTACAGGGTGGAGGAGATCTTGTTGATGTAGTACAGACCCACCATGGAGAAGATGAAGCTGAGGGCGGAGACAGAGGCCCGGCATCACTGGGCCTGCTGCCGGCCTGGGCCTCCCGGGACAGACACCAGCATCCGGAGAACAACCCCGGCTCAGGTTTAAGAAAGTGGGGAAGGGGGGGAAGGGAGGAGAGAGGAGGAGAGGGAATGGGGGAGGATGGAACCATCAGAGGAGGGTCCAGGCCCAGCGGTCAGACACTCACCAGGTGGTGACACAGACGCGATGGATGAGGCCAGATGCAAAAAGAGCCAACAGGAGGCAGAAGAGAACTGGGGAGGGAGAGCACACGGGGGTAGAGGTCAGAACGGAAAGATCAGCATTCATACGTCTAGGGCCGTGGTCGGCAAACTGCGGCTCGCGAGCCACATGCGGCTCTTTGGCCCCTGGAGTGTGGCTCTTCCACAAAATACCACGGCTTGGGAAAGTCTATTTTGAAAAATTGGCGTTAGAAGTTTAAGTTTGAAAAATCTGACTCTCAAAAGGAATTTCGATCGTTGTCTTGTTGATACTTGACTCTGTTGACTAATGAGTTGGCAGACCACTGGACTCGGGGAAGTCTGGGGCCTTCCGAATCTGGGGAGCCTGCGAGGAGGGATGTGGCGTGACCACAGCAGGAACATGCAGGTGGCCTCCTGACGCCCAGGACACGGAGGCAGACGCATGCTCAGCCCCTGCTCAGCCCCAGCTATCCCCCAACGTCCCTCTCCTGGCTCCCTGCCAGGCAAAAGCAGCCGTGATAACAGTCTGAAGGGCAAGGCGAGCTCCCTCTTTGGGAATTGGGTCAAGGCCTTTCCACAGAAGCCAGCCAATGGGGATCAACTCGTTAAACCGGCCAGTGGCGGACGCCGAGGGCCTCACTCCCTGGACACGGGATGGAGGGCAGAGTTTGGACACACACCGTGAGGGCAGGGGGGGGGGCGGTCTGAGGCTTTCCAGGGGACTGGAGAGAAAGGGGGGGTGGGGAGGCGGAAAGCAAGGGCAAACCCCACCTGCCTGGTGGGAAGAGCAGGGCAGGCAGAGGGACAAGAACCCTGCCCCACAAGGTTTCTTTCAAGTAAATGAAGACAATTCACACGGAAACAAAGCCCAGGGAGAAGTCCGGGGCTGCTGGCTGGAAGGAGCTCTCGCTTGCAACCGGGCTCGATGGAGCAAGACCTGGAGGAGGGTTCACACAGGACAGCATTTGCTGCCAATTTTTCAAAAACACTTATCCTAGCTAATAAAAGAGTCATATGCAGGTTGACCATCACTCCAACACACAATCGCTGCCCCCATGTGGTCAAAGATCTGCCCCCATGTGGACCCAAGATGGCCATTACAAGATGGCCAGCAGGGGAGGGCAGCTGGGAGGCACCAGGCCTGCAAAGAAGGGCAGTTAAGAAGGAACAGGCCTGCAAGGAAGGGCAGTTGGAGGTGATCAACTCTGCAGGGGAGGGCAGTTAGGGGTGACCAGGCCGGCAGAGGAGGGAAGCTGGGGGCAAACAAGCCGACAGGGAGCAGTTAAGACATCAATCAGGCTGGCATGGGAGTGATTAGGGGGTGATCAGGCTGGCAGGCAGAAGCAGTTAGGTGCAATCAGGAAGGCAGGCAGGTGAACAGTTGGGAGCCAGCAGTCCTGGATTGTGAGAGGGATGTCCAATTGCCAGTTTAAACAGAGGGGTCCCAGATTGGAGAGGGTGCAGGCTGAGCTAAGAGACACCCCCCACCTTGCACAAATTTTGTGCAACAGGCCTCTAGTAAGATATATTACTTTTCTGACCACAGTATAGCGGTTTTTAAATCTCCTTAAATAAATCTGCTTATCGGTTGATAAGAGTGTCCTCCAGATTTGCCAAGGTCTGGTCACGGTCAGGGCACATACCGGAATCAACCAGTGAATGCATAAGTTAGTGAGACAACAAATCAATGTTTCTCTCTCTCCTTCCGTCTCTCTAAAATCAACAAATAAATTTTAAGTAAAATTAATCTGTCTTCCCATCTATGGTCTGGTTCCAACTTTGAAGGCTGTCCTGATTTCTTGGAAACCCATCAACCAAGGATTTATTCTCCTGAGCACTGGCAGGCATTATCTGGTCCACTTCCCTCGCTAAAACACTGATGGCTACCCCGGCGAGGTGTGACTCCGTGGTTGAGCATCCTTCCATGAACCAGGAGGTCACGGTTCCAGCACAGTGGGGGGCTCGCAGGGGGCAGCCCATGGATAATTCTCATCGTTATTTCTTCTCTCTCTCCCTTCCTCTCTCTGAAATCAATAAAAACATATATATTTTTAAAGTTGGAGTTCCTTTATCTTTAAAATTCATTTCAGAGAGGAAGGGAGAGGGAGAGATAGAAACATCACTGATGAGAAACACTGATCAGCTGCTTCCTGCACACCCTCTTTGGGGATCAAGCCGGCAGCCTGGGCATGTGCCCTGATGGGGAATCGAACCTCCATGTGGAGCCACACTGGCCAGGCAGCTTGGAGTTCTTTTAAAAAGAACTGGCACAATCTTTTCATCTTTAATGTACTTTTCGAAGAGTTCACCAAACTATGAGTCTGGGGTTTTCCTTTCATCAAGAAGTTCTCCTGCGGAAAGGTGTGAGTAGCCATATTTCTCCGTCACCTGGTCCACCGGGACCACTGAGGACCAACACAGCCAGAGGACAAGCAGCAGGCAGCCGGCCCAGGCAAAGGCATCAGGGAGGGGTGGTGAGAGGGCCCGCCACCCTTCCTCCCCTCCAACCCCACAGCCTCTGTGCTGCCACAGGAAGGGACTAGGTCCCTGTCGCCAATTTCCCAGCATGCGGCATTCTTGGTGTGATCTGGCCTTGACACCTAATTTGCTTTATGAACTTAATACTCCATGAATAACTAAATCACATCAAATCCCAATTTCACGAGCAGTAAAACAAGGGTCATTTCAAACAGGGAACCATCTAAAAGTTATTCTAATTGGGTCAGGATTCCAGCTCACATAGAAACTTGGTGTGTCTAATACTTAGGCTCTTCACCATCATCTCAAATGGAATTCACTGACATTGGGTCCATTTCACGTCAGATCGGCTCAATGAACGTGGTTCTTCCCGCTGCTGCTTCTGGCGGGAACAAGGAACGCCTCTTCCCTCCCCCCCATGGATGGATGCAAAACGGGTGCAAACTTGCCTGTTCCCCTCAGACATTCCCTGGGAACTAGCCATAAGGCAACCGAGGTTCTCCCTTTCGGAGGCCTTCTTTTCCATCTCCAATCTCAGGAGCTAGCTAAGGTGCTGGATCCAAAGGTGTGATCTGTCTCCACACAGCCTTACTCACCTACTTCCTTCTCCGCAACAACCATTACCTTCTAAGCACCTTGGAAATTCAGATATGCAGGTGTGTGTGTAAGGGGCGGAGGGGGGGTGGGGAGAGGAGGTTGAAGAGAGAGTTCAAATTCTCAAGCCCCAATTTGCACTTACTCTCAGGGAAGATCTTTGCTTGGAATCCTTTGCCAAAGACAAGATTCTCCAGATTATTAAAGGCCTGGGTTGAGGGAATTAAGGAGCAGGGCAGAGGCGGGTGAGAAATGGGGGTGGCACCAGCCTGCGTGGCCCGCCACCCTTCCTCCCCTCCAACCCCACAGCCCTCCCCTTCTCCCCCCACCCCCCACCCCCCTCCACCGCAGGAGGATACAGTGAGGGAGAAGACGAAAAGGCCGGAGCCCAGCAGGCCCCCCTGGATGGTGAGCCACTCGGTGGAGGCCAGCTGGCGGCTGTACATCTGCATCCCAGCGAAGAGCAGCAGAGACAGGAGGGAGGACAGCGCCAGCGACGTGCCGGTGCCCACCACTGCAGCGCCGGAGAGAGGACACGCGGAGTCCGGCCCGGCCCCGCCTCCGGGAGCCGCAGGCCGACGTGGCAGGTCCCGGAGCTCGAGGGCCCGACCGCGCCCACGCAGCCCGCGGCTCGCAGCCATGCTCCCCAACGCCCCTCACTGCACCGCGCCCCCCGGAAATAGCTCAGCCCCGAGCGCCCGGCACCCCCCGACCCGTGCAACCTGGCCCGCCCCCTGGGACACGGGACACGTCAGCTCTGCGGGGAGCGGACCAGGAAAGCGGGTCCTTCCCAACCCCGACCCCAACTAGCTTGCCCGGGGTACCCCGCCGCCCCAATTACCCATCACGCCCCCCGGTGGGTCCAATAGATGCCTCCGGCCGAGAAAGACGGGAGAGGAACGGGCGCTGCTGCCTGTGCGCATGCGCCAGCTCCCAGCGCGACGAGCTTCCCCCACGTCTTCCTCTCGGTCCCCCGCGGCGCCTGACGCGGCGCCCTCTCGCGGTAGGGAGGAAGCATTGCGTCAAAGAGCATCTGGCCACCGCCCTAGTCCTCCGCCCTCACCCGCAGCCCGGACAGCCGCTGCCTCTAACGCGAGCTGCGCTTAACTCTTTAAAACGACCCCTCACCTGCCCACCTCGGTCTTCTTTGCCGTTTACGTCACCTCTAAGGCCCGTTCCTCCAACCTCCCTCCTCCATGAGCATCGCCTCAACATCTCTGTAGACGCTTTTTAAAAAATGTATTGGGATCACATTGGTTAATATGATTATATGGGTTTCAAGTGTACATTTCTTTTTTTTCTCATTAAAAAGAGATTTTCAATGATTTTTAAAAAAGGAAGATAGAGGAAGGGAGAGGGAGCTAGAGAGAGAGAGAAGCATTGATTGGTCGCCTGCCGCACGCACCCAACTGAGAATCAAACCTTCAACCTGGGTGTGTGCGCTGACCGGGTGACCGGGTGACCGGGGATGGAACCAGGGGCCCTGGGGTGCGTGGGAGGACGCTGCACCAGCTGTGCCACCCCGGCCGGGGCGAGGGTGCACATTTCCATCACACAAAATCTGTGTGCCCGCCACCCAAGTCAAGCCACCTTCCGCCACCGCCCCCAGGCTCCTGGCCAAACCAAAACCCGGTCCCGCCACCCTGGAGCCCGCTTCTCTAAGCCGATCCTCCCCGTTATGTGAGGACGATCAGCAGCCCATGGAGGCTGCGAACCTGAGCAATGGCTCTCTCCTCACACCACTCCGCGGGCCCGCCGCCTCCCGAGAACCACGTGGGGAAACTGCTTCCCACTCCCACCCCGCCTGGCGAGGCTCGCCCCGGAGCATGCGCAGTGCTGGCTTACCCCCACCCCTCCCCGCACCCCACCGGCTCCTGCATCAGCCCCGGGTTCTCAGCGCCGCCGGATCGGGCACGGGGGCGGGCGGGCGGCCAGGTGGGACCATGGCCGAGGCGGAGGACATGCAGACCTTCACGTCCATCATGGATGCGCTGGTCCGCATCAGTGTGAGTGAGGTGGGGCCGAGGGGGCGGGAGGGGGAGGCCGGGGGTTCGGGACCGGCCGGGACCTCGAACAGGTGGGGATCCGGGAAGATGCTGGGATGCAGGGGTGGGGGGGCGGAGAGAGCTGGCGATGGCAGAGGGAACTGGCAGGTGGGGGTGCAGGTAGCGGGTGGTGATCCGGGGCAGCCCAGAGGTGGGTGCCGTGAGGGTGTCCCTCTGCGGTGTGAGGAACCGAACCGGGAGCTGCAGGGGGCAACGGGGGGGGGCGGGGGCTGCCGGGCAGGGGGGCTGCACCGTGAGGACGGGGCGAGGGTGAGCTTGGAAAATCCCCAAGAAAACGGGGAGCAGCAGGGGCGGCGAAGGAGCCACCCCGGGGTGCAGTTCCCCATTTGGACAGCTCCCCGAGACCCCACCCCACCGCACCCCCGCTCCCGGCAGCCTCCCAGCCTCCCGCGGTTGTCATGGCAACTCGTGCCCGGCTCTCCCAGGGGCGGTGCCAGCCTCGCTCCCCCCACCATCCCTTCCTCCCCCCTCCCTCCCCGTCCCTCCCTCCCGCCTTTGTGTCAGCGGCGCCCCTGGCCGGGATGGCTGCGAAGAGGGGGACCAAGGTGAGGTGAGGGGGTGGGGCGTGGCGGGGACCCCCGCCGCCGGGGGAGGGAGGGGCACTTCCGGTGGGGAGGGGGCGCGCGGGGAGGGGGCGCGGGTCTGCGGGGAGCCCGGAGCACTGCGGGGAGGAAGGAGCGGGGGTCCGGAGGGTGGGGGGCCAGGGAGAAGGGCTGGTGTCGGGGGGCCCGGAGGAGATGACCGGGGAAGCCAGGATGGTGCTTGGAGGCCGGAGAGGCCGCAGGCCGGAGCCGCAGCGGGAGCACGGCAGCGGTGATTGGGAGGATGGAGGGCGCTGTGCCCGCCGACAGGGAGGAGTCACGCGTGGGAGGGGGCGTGGGGGCGCCAGAGAGGGGGCGGGGGTCCGCGCCGCGGTGAGTGCGGTGTCCTTGAGGGACGTGCCGGGGGCAGGAGAGAGGTGGGGGCGGGGAGCAGGGGCCATGGCCAGGTGCAGGGGCTGCAGACCTGGCTGGGCAGGGGGAGTGGAGGGGGGGAGCTTGAGGCTGGCGGAGGTCGGATCCCGGAGCACCCCTCCTCCTGCGCAGGCCTTCAGCTCTGCCTCAGAGACATAGAGGCGAGAGGCAGAGCCGGGAAGGTCTGCGGGCCAGGCCTGGGCTGGGACAGGGGTGGGGTGGGGCCGGAGGAAGCCATACGTAGCTTGTCTTGCCCCTGCCTGAGACCCCTTGGGGCCTGCCAAGATACCCTGCGCCCAAGCTCTGACCTAACCTCCCGGTCCCTCTGCAGACGAGCATGAAGAACATGGAGAAGGAGCTGCTGTGCCCGGTGTGCCAGGAGATGTACAAGCAGCCCCTGGTGCTGCCCTGTACCCACAATGTGTGCCAGGCCTGTGCCCGCGAGGTGCTGGGCCAGCAGGGCTATGTAGGCCACGGCGGGGACCCCAGCTCCGAGCCCACGTCTCCCGCCTCCACCCCCTCCACCCGCAGCCCCCGCCTGTCCCGGAGAACCCTCCCCAAGCCGGAGCGCCTGGACCGGCTGCTCAAGTCAGGTGGGCTGCAGCCTGGGGGGGCAGGGGGGGGAGGATGCCGGGATGTCCATCAGGAAGACAGAAGGGCCATCTTTGCTCAGGGGCATCTGTCTGCTTCCAGGGGGCGGGAAGGTTCCTCCTTGGGGCTCAGCTGAGCTAGGACACAATAAGAAATTAATTATTTAGCCAAAACCGGTTTGGCTCAGTGGATAGAGCGTCAGCCTGCGGATTGAAAGGTCCCAGGTTCGATTCCGGTCAAGGGCATGTACCTTGGTTGCGGGCACATCCCCAGTGGGGGGTGTGCAGGAGGCAGCTGATCCATGATTCTCTCTCATCGATGTTTCTAACTCTCTATCCCTCTCTCTTCCTCTCTGCAAAAAAAAAAAAAAAATCATTAAAATATATTTTAAAAAATTAATTAGCGGAACAGACTCCCCCCCCACCTCCAGCCAGCTGTGAGGGTGACCTCCTCCCTCCTTCCCCGGCCCCTCTGCAGGCTTCGGGACGTACCCCGGGCGGAAGCGAGGTGCCCTGCACCCCCAGGCGATCGTGTTCCCGTGCCCAGCCTGCCAGGGCGACGTGGAGCTGGGGGAGCGGGGCCTGGCGGGCCTGTTCCGGAACCTGACGCTGGAGCGCGTGGTGGAGCGGTACCGGCAGAGCGTGAGCGTGGGCGGCTCCATCCTGTGCCAGCTGTGCAAGCCGCCGCCGCTGGAGGCCACCAAGGGCTGCACCGAGTGCCGCGCCACCTTCTGCAATGAGTGCTTCAAGCTCTTCCACCCCTGGGGCACCCAGAAGGCCCAGCACGAGCCCACCCTGCCCACCCTCTCCTTCCGCCCCAAGGTGAGCAGCCCTCGCGGAGCCCGGGAGGGGAGGGGCGCGGTAGACCTGGATGGGTAGGGGTGCCCGAACGGAGGTGGACAGGGGTTTGCCATGGCCAGGCTCCCTTTTCTGTAACAACGACAACCAAGGCCCTGGGCAGCTCTTTGGGGCCCTCCTCTTCCCTGCTGAAGGAGGCTGATACGTGTCCTGCGATACCCACACCCGCAGGGCTGCTCAGCGGCTCACGTGAGATAGTGTTTGTGAACACTAGAGGTTTTAGTCATTGAACAAATATGTATCAAGCATCTCCATGCCTAGCCCTATTCCGGGCATGGGGATAGGAGAGAGAACAAGATGGACAAGGTTAATGAGTAACCACAAGGCCAAGATTGCCATCGTTATATGGTGATTACCACACCTCTCCTGGGGTAGCTGAAGGGAGGAGGATGCTGGTGCCTGGAGGGGGCAGGAAAGGCTCTTTTTGATGCTAGCAGGTACCACCAGGTGGCACTGTGGAGCACCGCCACTGAGCTCCTCTTCGCACCCATCTGGCAATGGAGGAAGGGCACACCCTTATGCAGACCGTTGGCTGACTATGCCATTGCCCTTTCTGTCCCCAGGGCCTCATGTGCCCAGACCACAAGGAAGAGGTGACCCACTACTGCAAGACGTGCCAACGTCTGGTATGCCAGCTCTGCCGAGTGAGGCGCACCCACAGCGGGCACAAGATCACACCCGTGCTCAGCGCCTACCAGGCCCTCAAGGTGAGCTGACCCACTCACATCCCCTCACACCTCCTCTTACTGATTGATAGCTTCTGCCCAGCCGGTTCTGATTCCCACCTCTTTCTTCCCTCTTAGGACAAACTGTCAAAGAGCCTGACATACATCCTAGGAAACCAGGACACGGTCCAGACCCAGATTTGTGAGCTGGAGGAGACCCTGAGGCACACTGAGGTGAGGGAGGGCACAGAGGTGGACACAGCAGGAGGGTGGGAGAGGCAGGGCCCCATCTCCTGGTGGCGAGCTCAGGAAGTGTGGGGTCCGTGCATGTCCGGGTTCTGATGAAACCAGGCTCAGCAGGAGGCTTGGTGCCCTGGGCCAGGCTGCGGCTGGAACTATAGTGGGGACAGGACGGGGAGAGCCTGAAAAGTCCCAGGAAAGCAGGTCAGATGCCCTCGGGCTCAGAAACCTGCTGAGGATGGCACGTATCCCTGGAGCTAGGCTAAGGCGACGGCTCTGATGCCTTCGCCCGGATGGCATGCATCAGCTGGCGTGGGGTGGGCAACAAGACGGCACAGACGCCACTGGGTGTTAGCACAGCCCGAGGAGGGGTCGCTTTTGTTTGGGGGAGTCCTGGGGCGTGGGCACCGGAAAGGTCAGCACAAATGGTCAGGAGCGGAGGCCACGTGGGGATGTGGTGCCTCGGGAGCCGTAGGCCCGGCCCCGGTGAGGCGGGTGGCATTTCCCCAGATCCTCTGTGACCCCAGCCTCGGTGCAGGGCCCCCGGAGGCTGGCTCAGGCAGCCCCGTCAGGGAGATAGTAAGTGTCGCTCTCCGGGCAGGTGAGCGGTCAGCAGGCCAAGGAGGAGGTGTCCCAGCTGGTGCGGGGGCTGGGGGCTGTGCTGGAGGAGAAGAGGGCGGTGCTGCTCCAGGCCATTGAGGACTGCCAGCAGGAGCGGCTGGCCCGCCTCGGCGCCCAGCTGCAGGAGCACCGCAGCCTTCTCGACGGCTCGGGGCTGGTGGGCTACGCCCAGGAGGTCCTTAAGGAGACGGACCAGCCGTGCTTTGTGCAAGCAGCCAAGCAGTTACATAACAGGTACCTCAGGGCACAGCTCAGGGGCACGGGCTCCCCTGGGGCGGGGGGGTGAGAGGGGCATCCCAGGGGTGGACAGTGTCCAAGACAGAGTCTCAAGTGCCGTCCGAGGGGGAGCTGGGCCCTGAGGGTTCTCACCGCTCGGCCAAACCAGTACCCAGCGTGCGTGAGGGGGCGAGGAAGAGACCCAAAGCAGACAGACGCCAGGGCCCAGGGGCAGGCAGGCAGAATCCAGGAGAAGGGTGGCTGCCCAGGTGGCAGTGCCTGACCCTTGGGTGCCCCCATCCCAGGATCGCCCGAGCCACAGAGGCCCTCCAGATGTTCCGGCCGGCTGCCAGCTCCTCCTTCCGCCACTGCCAGCTGGACGTGGGGCGAGAGATGAAGCTGCTGACGGAGCTTAACTTTCTCCGAGGTAAGGAGACGGCCAGGCCCCATTCCAGTTAGAGCCTTCCTCCCTCCTCCCCCAGCAGCGGGCCCGGGGGGCAGTGCCCACCGGGGACCTCCCAGCCCACTGCCCGGCCTGGCCAGCCACCCCGCCCGCCCGCCCGCCCACCGGCCACGCCGGCCGCCCGCGCTCAGCGCTGCTCTCGCTCTCTTTGTTTGTAGGCGTGGCCGCCGCGGACTCTGCTCCGGAGCACCCCAGGCAAGTCAGCGGCCCGGGCCCCTGCTCCGCCCGCAGCCCCCACCCGCTTGGCCACCCCTCTTTGCCTCCTTCTCTGTCCTGCCTCCACCAGACCCCGTCCCCCCAGCCCCCCCAGCCCCGTGGCCTGTCTCTCTTCTGCCTTCCTTCGGTGCTTGCCTAACCTTTGCCCTTTGTCCCTGTGACCCTTGCCCTCTGGACTTTTCTTCTCTCTTCCTTGACCTCTGTCTCCTGCCGCTTGCCCTCCGTGGTCGCCCACGTTCTGTCGTGCTGACTCTCACCTCCCTCCCTCCCTGTCCCCTCCTTGCTGTTCAGTGCCCTCTTGCCTGGGCCCGGTGGCCTTGCCCTGGGGCTCCTCCTTATTCCTAGAATGAAAGGGGCAGAGAAAGAAGGGTCTCCTCGGGTCTGGTGCCCTCGTTTGACAGGGAGGAAACTGAGGCCCGAAAGGGGAGGTGCTGACCTGAGGCCAGTGCGCTCACCACACTAACACCCAGGCCTCCTGCCTGCCCGGCGAGCCCCTGCCTCTCTCCTCCTCCCTCGGGCTCTGCCTGCCCATCCCTGCCCGGCGCCCAGATGGGTCTCTCCCCGGGTGCCTCTCACCCGCACTCACCCCCCGGCTCCCGCTGCTTTTCTCCCCCCCCGCCCCCCCCACGCCCGGCCAGCGGCCGCCCTGACTGACCCGCCGTCTCTCCCGACAGTGCCCGAGGCTCCGGTCATTGACACGCAGCGCACCTTTGCCTACGACCAGATCTTCCTGTGCTGGCGGCTGCCCCCGCACTCGCCGCCCGCCTGGCACTACACCATCGAGTTCCGGCGCACGGACGTGCCTGCCCAGCCGGGCCCGGCCCACTGGCAGCGGCGGGAGGAGGTGAGGGGCACCAGCGCCCTGCTGGAGAACCCCGACACGGGCTCCGTGTACGTGCTGCGTGTGCGAGGCTGCAACAAGGCCGGCTACGGCGAGTACAGCGAGGACGTGCACCTGCACACGCCCCCGGCGCCGGGTGAGTGGGCAGAAGGGTGGGCGCGGTGCGGTGCAGGGCATGCCGGGACCCAGGCTCCGGCCGGCGGGGCTGGGTGAGCCCTGGAGAGACCGTGTGGTGCAGTGGGTCACACTCACTAATGCTGGAGCTAGACTTGCTGGGTTCAGACCCCAGCTCTGCCTCTTGCCATCTGTATGCTTTGGGCAAGTGATTCGCCCTCTCCGAACCTCAAGTTCCTCTTCTGTGGGGGCATTCACAGTGCTTCCCTCAGAGGGCTGCTGTGAGGATTAATGGGATTGGCACATGTGAAGTCTTAGAGTGTCCACCTCAAGTCAGAGCTAATAATGGCAGCACGACTGTCCAGGAGCAGGGTGGGCCTGGGACGGGGGCATCATGGAGGAGGACCACAGTGTGGGCGGGGGTGCAGGCAGGTGCAGGCGCGGGCGGGGCTGGCTGTCAGGACCAGAGGGTGGGCCGGGGTGCAGGCAGGGGTGGGAGTGTCCCCGCGTGGAACGAGCAGCCGGGCGGGCTGAGAGGCAGCGCTGGGAGTGGCTGGGCCCGGGCACCGGTTTCTGTGCCCACCAGTCATCACCAGACCCTCCGGGGTCCCGTGCCCACTTGGCATCTCCACTTCTCTCTCCCCTGTGCCCCTCGTGCCCGTCCGCCAGGCCCTGCTCCCAGCGCCCTTGGCAGCCGTTCCCTGTTCCGAACCCCCCGGTGTCGGTGCTGCCGCTCGGTCCCAGTCTGTCCCTAAAGCCCTTCCTTCCTGTCTCCCCTCCCCCTCCAGTCCTCCACTTCTTCCTGGACGGCCGCTGGGGCTCCAGCCGCGAGAGGCTGGCCATCAGCAAGGACCAGCGCGCCGTGCGGAGCGTCCCGGGGCTGCCCCTGCTCCTGGCGGCCGAGCGGCTGCTCACCGGCTGCCACCTGAGCGTGGACGTGGTCCTGGGCGACGTGGCTGTGACCCAGGGCCGCAGCTACTGGGCCTGCGCCGTGGACCCCGCCTCCTACCTGGTCAAGGTGGGCGTCGGGCTGGAGAGCAAGCTTCAGGAGAGCTTCCAGGGCGCCGCCGACGTGATCAGCCCCAGGTCAGGCCGCTCTGGCTGGGGGGGCGGGGACTCGGGTGGGGAGCTGGGGACAGGATGGGGTGGGGGACCCTGGTGGGGAGCTGGGGACAGGATGGGGTGGGGGACCCAGGTGGGGAGCTGGGGACAGGGTGGGGGGCTAAAGGAGCACAGACTCGCTGGGGTGGAGCTGGAAGAGGCTTAGAAGGACACAGTAAAGTAATGGCAGCCAGGACTGGCGGGGGTGGGGGGTGGGGGAGAAGGGGGCTGTGTCGGGGCAAGTGTGGGAGGGGCCAGGGGAGGGCTCTGAGGCCTGGGCTTTGGAGTGTGTGGCTGGGGAAGAAGAGGGAACCACCTCCACTTCCTTCCGTCTGTCACTCAAGACTAAGAGACCCCTCTCCACGCCTCCACGCCATTCTCCCCGATATCCCGTTTCCAACACCTTTCCCCACACACGCCTTGCTCTTGCACACCTTCCTCAACCCTATCTTGTAACGCCCTGAACTCCTCTCCTTAAACCTCCCATCTCCAACCCTCTCACCCCCAACACCCCGCCTAACACCTCCCACGTGCCTTCCTCCCCAAACCCGTCCTCCCAGCACCCTCCCCAGTCCCGTGTCTTCAGAAGGCTCTCTGCCCACTCGCAGCTCCGTCCCCAATCCCACATCCTCTGACATCGCTCATCGGAACACCGATCCACCCTCCTCACTCTCCCCCCATTGACCTCCCACCATCCTTCCTCTCACCCTCATTCCCCAGCTTCTCTAACCCCCAGGACCCTCTCCAGCGGGATGTCCCCAAACCCCCTCTCCCCCCCCCCCCCGCTACGGCTGCACCCCTCAGCGAGCTTTCTTGCCCAATGCCTCTCTTGCCAGCGTGATCTCCTTTCTGTGCCCCTTTTCTGTCAAACCACACCCCAACCCTTTTCTAATCCCCGTTTCTTCCACACGTTTCTCCTCAATGTTCCCAACCATCCTTTCAACCAACATTCCACACTTCCAGCGTCTCAGCCCCCTGGCACCCACCCCCCACTCCCCGTTCCACCCCAACACCCTCCAACCCAGTGCCCCCTCCTGCAGGTACGACCCCGACAGCGGCCACGACAGCGGGGCAGAGGACGCCACGGTGGAGGCGCTGCCCCCCTTCGCCTTCCTCACCATCGGCATGGGCAAGATCCTGCTGGGCGCCGGGGCCGGCGCCGGGGCAGGGCTGACGGGGCGGGACGGCCCGGCCGCCGGCTGCACCGTGCCCCTGCCCCCCCGCCTGGGCATTTGCCTGGACTACGAGCAGGGCCGGGTTTCCTTCCTGGACGCCGTGTCCTTCCGTGGGCTCCTGGAGTGCCCGCTGGACTGCTCGGGGCCCGTGTGCCCCGCCTTCTGCTTCATCGGAGGGGGCGCCGTGCAGCTCCAGGAGCCCGTGGGCACCAAGCCGGAGAGGAAGGTGACCATCGGGGGCTTCGCCAAGCTGGACTGACGGCCCTCCGAGCTTCCCGGAGCCGGCTGGTGGCTCTGGCAGCTTCTCCCTCGAACTCTGCCTTCCCTGAGGTCCTGTCCTTCACCCCGTGTCTGTGTCTCCCCGGGGCCTTCTCTCCACCAAGCGACACCCCCCTGCTCACCTCTCTAGCTGGCCGCCATTTCTCCATTGCCTGTTAATCCAGACCCCATCCCGCCTGGCTCCTGCTCCGTCCTCTGCTCGGGGCATCCAACCAAGCCATGGAGAGAGCCCTCCCCCACCCCTGCCCCTTCTCCCCAGCACTCAGGCCAAGTGGCAGGGAGGCTCCTGGAACCAGGGCATGACCCCCAGCTCTGCCCTCTGCCCTCTGCCCTGCCCAGCTGCCTGCCCCGCCGATGCTGGCCGACGGCCTTGGAGCGGGCAGGCTCTCTGGCTGGCACTGCCTGGCATTCCCTGGGAGGGAAGAGGACCCTGTCCCGTGTCTATGTGGGTCCCTGTGCCCTGCAGCCGCATGCCTTGTACGCCCCTCCCCCTCCTGCATGCTCTCCTTGTCCCGCACCCATGCCGATGTGCCCAGGCTCCCTTTGGGGCCACGCGGAGGCTGGATGTCCCCATTGGGTTGGACCAGACAAGACCTGGGGCCCCCTGCTGCCCGCTGCGGTAGGGACTGCTAGGCCTGTGCCAAGCAACAGCTGTCATTTTCATGGTTTCTAAACAATAAACTGTGAGGCCAGGCACTCTCTGCCTTTCCGAGCCCTGCCAATCCCTGAGCTTCTGTGCTGGTATGGCTGCCGGAGGGACCGGGCGCTCAGCTATTGCTCAGCAGGGCTGCCGGATGGCTATGGCCCTAAGGGAAGAAGGTCCCCAAGCCTGGCGCTCCCTAGACTCCTGCCCACACCGGTGCCCTGCCCAGGCCTGCGTCCGCCATGGCCGCCAGGGGGCGCACGGCTCTGGTGACCTCCTGTGTCCCCCAAAGAGGCATGAGACACCACTCCCAGCCCCTGAGGGAATGTGGTTGAACTCAAAGGGGCAGGGAACCAGAACCACTTCCCCATTCCCAGGGTGCGGGGAGCAGACCCCAGAGCCAGTGGGTGGGTGGATGGGGGGGTCCGTGGCCAGGGAGGGGACCGGGCTTGGCGCCAGACCCGGATCTAACACTTATCAGGGCCCCGTTGACATGGTGGCTGTTATCCCGTGTTGACTTTTCGGCTGTTATCGCTGCCTGAGGATTTACTTCACACCCGAGCCGGCTCAGAATAGAACCGCCTGAGGGCATCGTGCCAAGGGGAGAAGAGGGTGCAGGCCTGTGGCCCGGCCAGGCTGAAACCAGGGGCGAGCCGGCCAGGCTGAAACCAGGGGTGAGCCGTGGGTGCGCAAGCCAGGGCCCAGCCACTTAGGTTTCGTTTCCTCCTTCCTCTTGTGCCACCAGCAATGGGCGAGAGGTGACTCAAATTCTTCCACCGGCCACTCCTGACCCAAGGTCATCGCTCCACACCCCCTGCTGCCCAAACAAACCCTGCTCCGTGCCTCCTTTCCCCGCGCCGCCTCCCCAGAGACCCCTCTGGACCCCGCACACATCCATCCGATCGCCCCTCCTGCCTGAGGGTCACAGGCGACAGATGAGAAATGAGAGCCGGAGCGGAGGAGGCCCACGTTTATTCTGCGTACAGGTTCCCACTCCCATTTGGGGGCTTTGGGGCCAGTCCTGGAGCCACTGCCCCAGGCACATCCCTGGGAGTCAGGATGGGCTCCCCAGGGCTGAGCTGGGTTAAGGGCACACAGCCCCCTGAAACTCCCGGCTCACCAGTCCAGGAAAAGGGGGGGGAGGGGGAAGGCACTGCTTCCCTGAAACTCCCAAGACCATGACGGAGGCCACTGGCCGGATGCTCAGCAGGGCAACGTGCCCCTACAAGTTGGCAGAAGTGGCTGCTGGGTTCGTGTAAGACAGGCCGCTGCCGCCATTGCCTGCGGAAACCTAGGTGAGGGGGGAGGGGTACAGGCTGAGGGGCAGAAGCTTCCATGGGAGAAGCTGCCACCCCAGGGCCCCCTGGGCGGCCCTCCCCCAGGCAGGGGCAGTGGTCTGGGAGCCTGGCTGGCTCTCGAAGGGTTAATTCGGAGCAAGCACCTGCCGGCACCACCAGCAGCCAGGTGACTGTAAACAGGGCCTTTCCCCCTCCCTCTGCTCCCCTGCTCTCCCTCCCCTGGTTCCAGCAAGCCTCCCTTCTGCCCCCTCCTGCCCCCCACCCCGGCTCCCTCCACTCTCTGCTCTTCCAGCCCAAGAAGGTGTGTGTGCGCATCTGTGTAAACTGGAAGAAGGAAGGCCCTGGAGTGGGAAAATGGGGTCAAGGAAAGTCCCCCTCCCCCACCTGGAGTTCCAGCCCCAGGTGACCAAGTAATTATTTACTAAGTCCTGCGGACAAGGGCCAGGAGAGGGGAGAAGTGGGGGAGGGGTCCTTGCTTCCCTGAGACTCCCAAGAACCCTCCTCCCAGGCTCACCCGGCTTGGTGAGACTTCAGCCTTGGAATCGAGACACCCCACCCCACCCCAACATTCCTCAACCTTCCCTCCATTCTTAGGAGAAGAGTGGGGACAGATGCCCACTCCTTGGAAGTTCTGTGTGAAGGGTGCCCACCCACTTCACCGCTGGGCACCCCAGACACGGCCGTGCCCCAGCCTGGCTGACCAGCGAGCGCTCTCCTGGAATCACTGGTCGTGGGGACACTCCCTCACGAGGTCCCCTTTCTTCCATGGTCTCCCCAGGCCTTTCCCCAAAACTCTCGTGCCCTCCACCCACCTCCTCGCCAGGCCTCCACTGCTTACTTCACGTCAGTCCCACCTTTTCTAAGGTCTCTGGGTTTTCCGTGTTACCCCTTCGGGCCCCCTTCCCAGCCAGAGCCTCTTCTCCCTCCACCGTGGGCCCGCGCTCAGCTCACCTCCTCGTAAGGGCTCCGTTTGGAACTGCCAGGGGGCACGTAGCGCCCGTGGGTGTGATAGGTGGGGTACTCGCTCATCTGATGGTAGGCATCACGGGTGGGGAAGATGTCCAGCTGCCCACAGTTCTTCCTGCGGCACTGACACACCGCCTGGGGGGAGACGGCAGGTTACGGGGGGCCCCGGAGTTCCTTCCAGCAGGGGCACTCTGGTGAGGGCTGAAGACCGAGAACTTACCAGGGCAAGGAGATAGAGGATGGCCAGCGCCACCAGAACACAGACCAGCACCAGCAGGGCGATGCCCCAGCCCGGCACCCCGGCCCTGGGCCGGGAAGAGGAGGGGAAGGACACTTCCTCCGCTGAAAGGATAAGCAGTCGTCAGGGCAGTTTCCCCAAGGAGGCAACCCTCCCCTGCTGCCCCCCGGGGGAGAAGCGGGAATCCGGGTGCTGGAGAGTGAGCGGCCCCAGAGGCAAGGACAGCGGCCTCACCGCTCACTCCTGAGACGTCCCAGTGGAATCTGTCTGCTCCGAGTTGAACGAGCCCTGCCTTGACGTTGTTGGCAGTAGTGGTGCCCTCTCGGAAAGCCAGGATGGATTCCACCCTCACAGATCCTGGCCTGCTCATGGAGAAATGAGCGATTCAGGTGCAGTCCCGCTTCTGGCACTTCCCCTAACCGTAAGAGCACCCGTCCTTCCCCACAGTCATGACAACATGCACCCACCCCAGACAGCCCACACCCAGAACTGTACCTGAACTGGATGTTAGAGGAGCCCAGAAAACTCTCCTGCTTATAAATCTGCAAAAACTGGAGAGAGGGAGGGGGACGCGGGGGGAGAGTAGGTGCTAAGTTTGGTGCTCGGTCCGAGCAGTTCTGAAGCTGCTGCGAAGGAGTGCGTGGAGGAAGGGCAGTTACTCACCAATTCGGTAACGTTTCTCCGCAGCACCTGGTAATAGTTAGTGCTGGGATCTTCCAGGGAGGAGTTAAACGGGAGGTTCGAAATATGAAAGAGCAGGAAGAAGAAGGACACCCTCTGAATGGAAGAGGTGAGGGGCACTACGCTACCACCGGTGGTACTGGCTGTAGTCCTGGTTCTGTGGCTGGCAGGGGTGGTCGGAGTATCAGAGTGGTGGCTGGGAACTGAGGATGGAGTGCCCTTGCCAACTGGGGAGGTGGTAGCCTTGGCAGAAGTGCCCTTGTGTGCTAGAGTGGTGGCCGAGCTTGAGGCAGGGCTAGTGGCCGGGGAAGAGGTGGCACCGTGGACTGGAGAGGTGGCCGAGCTTGAGGCAGGGCTGGTCGCCGGGGAAGAGGTGGCACCGTGGACTGGAGAGGTGGCCGAGCTTGAGGCAGGGCTGGGGGCCGGGGAAGAGGTGGCACCGTGGACTGGAGTGGTGGCCGAGCTTGAGGCCGGGCTGGTCGCCGGGGAAGAGGTGGCACCGTGGACTGGAGAGGTGGCCGAGCTTGAGGCAGGGCTGGGGGCCGGGGAAGAGGTGGCACCGTGGACTGGAGAGGTGGCCGAGCTTGAGGCAGGGCTGGTCGCCGGGGAAGAGGTGGCACCGTGGACTGGAGAGGTGGCCGAGCTTGAGGCAGGGCTGGGGGCCGGGGAAGAGGTGGCACCGTGGACTGGAGTGGTGGCCAAGCTTGAGGCAGGGCTGGTGGTCAAGGGAGAGGTGGCACCGTGGACTGGAGTGGTGGCCGAGCTTGAGGCAGGGCTGGTGGCCGGGGAAGAGGTGGCACCGTGGACTGGAGAGGTGGCCGAGCTTGAGGCAGGGCTGGTGGTCAAGGGAGAGGTGGCATGGGGGGCTGGGGTGGTGGTGGAGCTTGAGGCAGGGCTGGTGGCCGGGGAAGAGGTGGCACCGTAGACTGGGGTGGTGGTCGAGCTTGAGGCAGGGCTGGTGGTCAAGGGAGAGGTGGCATGGGGGGCTGGGGTGGTGGTCGAGCTTGAGGCAGGGCTGTGAGTGGGGAGTGAGCTGCTGGTTGTGCTCACAGAACTTCTGTCAATGAACCTGGACATTGGGCTGCTTTGGGTAGTCACAGTCTGTGTACTTCCCGTGGGCCTTGTGTGGCCAGAGGTTGTAGGAACTATTGGGGGTGGGGTAGGGGGAAGATCTGTAAGAAATTGAGAATGAGGTTCAGGGTAAATCAGAACAAGGAGAAAATATGTCCTTTGCATCTGGAGAAATAATGCTAGGAGGATTGGGGGGCCAGGCCCGAGTCAGCCCTCCTCTTTCCAGCTGCAGCCTCCCTCTCTTCCCAAACCCCTCTGCTCCTGGTTAGCCATCTCCACGCCTGAGATTTACCTGTCCTGCCACTCCCACTCCCACCCCCACCCTGGGCTTCTCTTCAGCCAATCACCTGCCCCTGGCACCCATTCTCCTGGGGGGTCATCTCTGAGCCTGTCTCCTTTTCTCTGGCCTAGGCTAGGCCACCTGTCTGCAATTTCTGCCTTGTGGGGTGCCACCTGCTAGGAGACAAAACCCACAGAAAGGCTGTGCCAGGTGGCCCCTCCCCACCTGACGCCCCTCACCTGTGAGCACTGGGACTAGCAGCAGCAGGAAGCAGAAAGGGGCCTGCATGCCTGGTGTCCTGGTGGCAGTGACCCCGGTGGGGAGGGGGCAGAACAGATCCGGGCAGGCACTGCGTGTGAGGCGCAGCAGCACAGGTGCCAGGTTTTATCGGTCCTCCCCTCCCACCACCACCCGCCAGAGCAGGTGACAGGTGACAAAACCCCGCCCCTCCTCCTTTCCCTACCTCATCTCTTCCTCCTCCTCCCCAACCATTCCTGTCCCCTCAGGTAGAGCATAGGGGCTCTAATCATTCAACTCTCTGACAACCTGCCCTCCAATCGGCCCCCTCTCTTCACTGACCACTCCCTGGCTCCAGAAGGCGGGGTGTGTGTGTGTGTGTGTGTGTGTGTGTGTGTGTGTGGAGAGAGAGAGAGAGAGAGAGAGAGAGAGAGAGAGAGAGAGAGAGAGAGCGCGAGCGAGCGCCTGGGACCTGGGTCCCCAAGGCCTTAGTTTTAGCTCCAGAAAGGCGATAGAGAACGTGGGCCAGGTTAAGTGGGAAGTTCACCCTCAGCCCCCCACTCCACTTCTCCCGGGGCCCTTGAAGCCCCCCTCTGGGGGGGGGGTCCGAGAAAAAAGGGGGCGGTTTGGTAAGGAGTGGACCAGGGGTTGGTTTTGGCCCCCCTCCCCCTCCACTTCTCGGAATAGCCCCACCTGGCGAACCGCTCCCTGACCCGTTCTGCAGTTCTGCCCCGAAACCCACAGCCCCGCCCCTGCCGGACTTTCCAACCCACTGAGCTCCTTCCTGGCTTTCTCCCGAGAAGGAAGCGGGGGAAGAAATGTCCACTTAAAGAAGGACGAGACCGCCCAACTTGAGGGTCTTTCCTCCCCAAGCCCCCTCCCCTCCTCCCCGCCCCGGGTAGCGGCGGGCGCCCGTCAGGGGGCCAGGCTCTCCTGCCCCCTAGTGGCCACGCGGAGCCCCTCGACGCCTGGCGGGCGGGTTGGGAGCTGCCCGGGTGGGGGCGGTTGGACGGCGGCGCTGCCTAACGGGGGGCCGAGAGAGGCCATGGAGGGCAGCGCCGCCGGGAGAGGTGCCTGTGGCTGGGACGGAGAAGGGGAGGAATGCAATGTGCCATCGACGAGAGGCTGGGAACTTGAGGAGGGGACTCGGGCGCGGGGTGGGGTGGGGGTGGGGGGCGATGTCGGGAGGAAATAGCGCTAAGCGGGTGTGATCCGGGGGTATCTGGAAAAGTGGGCGAGGTGTGTAAGAAAGTACATCGGAAAAGTGGGGGTCGGTGGGACGGGTTACGTATTTAGGAGTCAGCTAACAGAATAGTATTGGGGGGGCGCGAACTATCTTTTGGGGAGCAGAGTGGTATTTGGAGCAGCTAAGCACATGGTAAAAGTGTGTGAGGTTGCATAACTTCGGAGAACCGGGGTAGATGAAAGGAAGAAATATCTGGGGCCAGAGAGGGATTCACAGCGGCTCCTGGAGTTTAGGGGATCTGGCTCAGCCGCAGGTGCTGGGTGGCGGTCTCGGCCAACGGAAGCAGCTACACCCGCGTTAGGAAAACAATTCCTAGCCCCAACGAATACAGGTTGAAAAGTTAACTTTAAACAGACGGTGCGGCGGGAAACCCGGGACAACAGCTCTCCCCCCGGTAGGTGCGGCTTTGTGCGGCGCCGGCGGGACGTCAGCGCCCGACGCGGGTGGGAGGGGCGGGGAAGCCCAGACCCGCCGCCCGGAGAACGCGCGGGTATCTAGGTGGGCGGCCTCAAAACTTCAACCCTGGAGTTGCTAGGCAACAGCCTTTAGTTCAGTTGCTGGGATACGCGTTACCATGGTGACAGCTCCGCGCCGGGCAGTCCGAGTATTTAAAGAGCAAGCGCGCACAACGCCGGCGTCAGAAAGCGGCCTTCCGGGATACCAAAGTCGTCCCTTCGGCCTTCTCATCCCCCCCCCCCTCCCCTAACCGTCCCCTTTACCCTCTTCCGGGCGCCAAGTCTCTCTGGCCTCCCAGGTGAACTCAACCTCCCAGAGCGCTCCGGGTCCTTGGGCTGGTCCCGCTTTAAGCGGTGGGGAGCGGGATCCCGGGCCCCGGGCGGGCGGGAGGGACGGGACGCGGTGCAGTGTTGTTCTTTCCCCCGCCAATATTGCACTCGTCCCGGCCTCCGGCCCCTCCGGCCCCCCGGCCCCCCGCTCACCCCGAGCGGGCCAGCCCCAGCCCTCCTGGCTCTCGATCCTGGCCGACCTATTGACTGGAGTGTCGCTGCTGCCACCGTAAGTAAGTGGGGCTGGGAGGACTTGAACCCCCTCTGACCAGCACCTCACCCTTCACCTACCCAGCCCCACCCTTCACCTAACCCTCATCCAGCACCTGCCCCAAACTCAGCCAAACTTCTTCTATCTTCCATCCTACCAGCCCTCTCCCTTACCCTTCTCAGGATCCTTTTTCATTGGTCACTATCCCAGAAAATCCCTAAAATAAGCAACTGCACTGGCTTAGAAAACAACTGGAACTTTATGGTAATATGCTATTATCTTTCCTGGGGTTAGCGCCTGAGAAATGCCCCTTGAAAACTTCCCGTCTCCTCAACAGTCACCACCCCTCTGGGGCTGAACTCCTGCTTGGTGCCAGAGGAGGGGGTGCCTTTGGCTGAAGGGCTTTAGATTAGACCTGAGGGCCTCTGGGATGGATCCCACAGCCAAAGGGTCTAAAATCAGGATTCTGAATCTGGTAGCCACCGCTTCACACTCTTCCGAGGAGCAGCTGCTTCCGGAATGGCTCAAAGTCCTCGGGAACTGTGTCTGAGGAAGGAGGAACGATTAGTCAAGGATGTGACTCTTCCCATGAGGGCATGAGAGGTCAGGCTGATGTGGGTATAGAGCCTCACCATTGCATCGATACTGGAGATTGGACCAAATGATGTTTTCTTGGGAGAAGCAGAATACACCAAGACGCCCCCCTCGCATGGATGTGTCAATGATCACCCCAGAATCCGCCACTAGCTGGGGACCCTCATAGAGCTTCACTCTGTCCAGGATAGGGGTTTCCGTTGGTGCCAGGGTACCAGTGGGCACTGTGCCACCATGCTGGGGCCCTGCTCATCCCCAACCCCCCCTTAGCTCACCAGGCCTGAGAGGAGGAAGGAAAGGGGAGGGAAGGGGGTGCTTTTCTCAGGCCTGGGGCCCCTGGCTCTTTGTCCAGCCCCCTTTGCATCTCAAAGCACCAGCCGCATTCCAAGCGAGGATTGGGTTGCCATGACGATGAACACAATGGGCTGGGGGGTGAAGTCACCCGCTTCCCAGGCTCTGGTCTACCCCTCCCTTATCCCTTGCCCTGGCGCCCCACAGCCCCAAGAACCTTAAAGGGAAACCAACCCAAGTGTCTGGACTGGGGGCTCTTGGCCATTTCCTCTCCCTTCCCTGTCATCCCCACCAACTAGGAAATGCGTTCGTGGACAAAGTGCCGAACCACGAGGCCCCAGCTCTGCTGTGAAGTCTGGGGCTTGGTTTGCACTTCTGTAAATGAGGTCAGCCGCCGGGGCTGACCCAGTGAAAGGGCTGGTGTGAGGTGCCTCTGCACAGACTGGCCCGGGCTTTGGAGGCTCCCAGAGATGCCCTCGTCTTACTGAGGGCAAAGGGAGCACCGAACAGGAAGGACTTGCCCACCATTGCCAATCCTCAGCGGCACCAGAGCCCAGGCTGCCTGATGCTAGGAAGAGAGCAGGGCTGAGGCGGCGTGTCTGGTGAGAGAGGAGATGGAGAGAAGTGGTCCCAATCTGGGCCCACGGCTCCACGGCACTGAGCTGAGGGGTCACTGGTGAGTCCCAGCTAAAAGGGAAGGACAGGCTGAGCCTGGGGTCCCTCAGGAGGGCTCAGCCTGTCCCCTCACCGAATGTAGCCAACTTGAGGCCGGTGCAGCAGCTGCCAGCGGTAGGAGGTCTTGTCACGCCAACCCACGTTCCGTGGGTCAGTCCACAGCAGTCGCACCTGATCGGGGGTGTGGCCAGTGTGCCACAAGGCATTCCGGAGGTGCTCACCGGGGCCAGACACTGACGTCACTGCCTGAAGGGCATTGGCAAAGACAGTGGGTCAACCACAGGCAGGAACCAAACGCGGGCGGAGGCAACAGGTTGGTGAGTACGGGTGGGAAAGGAAGTCCAGGTGGTCAGGAGAAGGTTCTGAAGCCCCGGGGCCAACCCCCAGACCCAGCGTCTGAGTACGAGGGTTCCCACTCAGGAAGGGGGAGAGGTTTGGGGAAAGGGTCCTGGACTGGGGAGTCTGGGCAGCTGTGGGACCTTGAGCTGCAGCCCAGGCTGGGCAACAGCCCGGAAGGGCGTGGCCTGCCAGTAGGTCTGCTCCGTCTGTTTCCACATGACCACGTAGAAGCGGCCGCTGTCCTGGTAGCTGAAGAGGAAGCCTGCGTAGTCGTCATCGGTAACGGTGTTCACATGGAAGGTGCCTTCAAAGTCCACGCCGTTGAAGGCTGTGTATCCTGGGGGGGATGAGGGAGGGGGGTCAGGATCAGGGCAGCAAAGCTACTAGTGGCCCGTTGTGCACCGGGGATGGGAAGGGATGCCTGCTGTATGTGGCCAGCTTGTCCCCACCCTCTGCCCCTGTCAGATTCCTCTAATGGAAAGCATGGAACTGGGTATCCCTCACATACCAACTGCCAGGCCAGGGTCACTGTTCATGGTCTGAACGATTTCCATGCCCTGGTGATGGGCAAATAAAGAAGGAAGACCTGATCCAGGTGCGCTAACCCCACCTGGGCCCTGCCCGGGGGTTTGGTCTGACAGCACCCACCCAGCCCACTGCCCTGGTACCTGGTTGAGCACGACCCAGTTTGGATCAATCTGAGCATCCCCTTCAGGGTCCAAGACGACGGTCTGATAGGCCCGAAAGTCTGTGAGTGTTACCTCCGCACTTTCAGGGCACACATCCAGGGGGTCGACCACCGCATCATTGTCAAAGTCATCCTCACACACATCGCCAATGCCATTGCCTGGGAAGAGCGGAGCTAGGCACTCAGGAATGCCGTGGCCACTGCCACCAGCTAACACTACCACCTAAAACTTCAGTGATGAGAGAGAATCACTGACCGGCTGCCTTCTTCATGCCCCACATTGGGGATCAAGCCCGCAGCCTAGCCATGTGCCCTTGACTGGGATTGAACCTGGGACCCTTCAGTTCTCAGCCCGACGCCCTATCCACTGAGCCAAACCAGCTAGGGTAGGTCTTGCATTCTTGACTCTCGCCCCACCCTGCCCTTTCTAACTCCCCAGCAAGTCTGCCACCTCTCCACGGGCAAAGCCCACACCACTCCATCCTCTGGGACCCTAGCCTTACCGTCTGAGTCCTTCTGATTGGGATTGGGTACCAGGCGACAGTTATCAGGACCAGGAGGCACATAATCTGGGACCCCATCATTGTCATCGTCCCCATCACACTCATCTCCGAGCCCGTCGTTGTCTGAGTCCAGCTGGGAACTATTGGGTAGCTGTGGGCAGTTGTCTTTGGTGTCCTGATGTCCATCTCCATCGCTGCCCAGAAGAGGAGGCACCAAATAAAAGCTCTAAAGGTACCACATCCTCCCCTTGTCTCCTGCTTAGGAGCCTCTCTGAGGTATGAGGTGCACCTCTGTTCATCCAGACCCCTTACAGTCAGCCAGGTGAAGTGAAGGTCCAGAAGTAGAATAACTTCCTGTTTAGCAGCAGTGGAAATTTGGGGCTAAACCACAGAATTGAGAATATACGGGGGAAAAGTTAAGTAGTTAAGTATCCCCTGTAAGATCTTTTTTTTTTTTTTTTTTAAATATATTTTATTGATTTTGTACAGAGAGGAAGGGAGAGAGAGAGTTAGAAACATCGATGAGAGAGAGTCATCGATCAGCTGCCTCTTGCACACCCCCTACTGGGGATATGCCCGCAACCAAGGTACATGCCCTTGACCGGAATCGAACCCGGGACCCTTTAGTCCCCAAGCCAATGCTCTATCCATTTGAGCCAAACTAGTCCCGGCTCCTGTAAGATCTTTTATCTTTTGGCCAAAACCCTACCTGTCTTCATTGGTGTCACAGACATCCCCCACCAGGTCACTGTCTGCATCTGTCTGAGAGAGAGGGGATTGCTCTCACCACCTCCTCTTGATACCTGAAGAGGGTGACCTGACCACTTCCCATCTCCCATTGGTCCCCACCCCTCCCCTGCCCTCTCCATTCCCCTGTACCTGGGTAGGATTGCTCATTTCAGGGCAGCTGTCACAAGCATCTCCCACACCATCCTCATCCCTGTCTGTCTGTAGGGGGTTGGGGACTTTAGGGCAATTGTCCAGCCCATTGGGGATGCCTAGAAGACATGGGGATGGCAAAGGTGGTCACTCTCTCCTAGTTGGTAAAAGCCCTGAGCTTTGTCTCCCATCCAGAGGATGGCTACTCAGGAAATCTTGTCTGACCCTCTTGCCTGCTCTCTCCCTGCCTAACCCTACCCCCTACCTTACATTCCCATTGACATCTGCCATAGGAAGTCACCCAGGCTGACTTTCATAAGAACACCCTCCCCCAATTCTCAGACTTCCTAGTCTCTCTGCTTAATTCCCACGGTATCCCAACTCTCACAGGTGTCCCACCCCCTCAGCCCAGGCCTGACCATCCCCATCCACGTCGTTGTCACAGGCATCCCCTTCCCCATTGCCATCTGTGTCCTTCTGGTCATTGTTGGGGACGTTGGGGCAGTTGTCACAGGCATCACCAAAGGAATCTGTGTCTGAGTTTTGCTGGTCCTTGTTGGGGAACAGCCGGCAATTGTCCTGGGGTGGGAAGGAAAGAGTCAGGCCTCCCTCAAACCACTGGCCACCTAGCACCCACCATGTCCCTGTACCCTTGTCTACGATCACCAGTCCTGTGATGGTCCACCTGATTGGTGCAGTCCCACCCACCCAACCTCTAGGCAGTACACCTTGTCCTTGGCACCAGGCTATGCCTCCCTAATTGGTAGAACTAGAGCCTTCCCTGCAGAGCTGCCAGGGGGCAGAGAGGGGGGGAGCAGGGTTAGGGGACCAGGCAACAGAGACAGGGAGGAAAGTATAAGACCAGGAGGAACAGAATGTCTGGGAGGCACCTCAACGTTCTTGATCCCGTCCCCATCAGCATCATCATCACACTGGTCCCCCACGCCGTCATTATCAGCATCTTCCTGCCCGGAGTTAGGGGTCAAAAGGCAGTTGTCCTAAAGGTCAGGGAGGAGATGGATGGACGAGTTCTGGCTGCCCCACCTGGGGCACCCACCCTGCTCCCGCGCCCGCTGGCAGCTGCAGCGGCACCTGTTTGCAGTGCTTGTTGTTGTCCATGCAGGGCAGCGCCTGATCCGGGTAGCCATCGATGTCGGTGTCAGGCCCACACACGTTCCCGTTCCCGGCCCAGCCCACATTACACTGGGGTGACACAAAGGGGGGGAGTTAGCAGTCGGCTGGCTCCCCCAAGCCCACCCTTTCCCCTGCCTTAAGCTCTATTCCCACCACCCAGTTCCTGGGCCCATACCAACTTCCTTTTCCCATGAAGGTCCTCATCCCAACCCCTAAACATGTTCACTAGTCCTACCCCATCCCCAGGTTCTGCCTTTTCCTGCTAAGCCTCAGGTCCCGCTCACCGAGCAGGACACTGCACCGTTGCGTTCAAAGAGGCAGTGCGCGTGGACATGGCAGGGGCTGTGGGCTGGGCTGTGGCAGGTCCGCGCTGGAAAGCAGCCCTGGCTTTGGTTGCCCAGGAATCCCAGGCGACAGGGACCACACTTGAAAGAGCCCTAAGAGGAAGGAAACACAGTCTCAGGAAAGGGGGCAGCCTACCAGGCACCCAGGACTGGCGCTGTGCCACCTGAGGGGTGTAGGATGGGCACGCAGCCATATGCCAGGTCTATCAATGATCTCAGGTTCTTCTGACAACTTTTCTAAGTAGATAATAGCCCCATTTTTCAAACAAGGAAGGTAAGGCTCAGAAAGGTAAATAACTTGCTAAAGGTCATGGCTGGTGAGGGGCAAAACCAGGGCCATAAAGAACACCAACTATGTGTAGTGCCCGGGGAAAGAAGAGGGGAGGCAGGAAGTCTGAAGAGGGGGTTCCACATTCCCACCACTCCAGACACACCCAGGGTACTCGGCTCACCACTGTATTGGTGCAGATGGAGTTTGGGTCACAGCCACCATTGTTCCCATCATTGCATTCATCAACATCGTTGCAGACCTGAAGGGGCAGACTCTGGGTAGAACCAGACCTGTGGGAGGTCTCCTCATACAGGGGAGGACACTGGTGTGGCCTTAACTGTGAGCACTGACCCCAAACCAATGCTAAGCCAGCAGATGAGTCAGGAGCCTTGCCCATTTATCACAGGAGCCCCGTGGCCAACCCAGAAACCCCTGGCCCCTGCAAGGCCCAGCTCCCTTGTTCACACTCCACCCAACCTGACCTGTTTGCTGGCTCGGGCATAGTCGATGCCCACACCAGACACCCGCGTGCCTTTGTAGCCTCGAGGACAGGCCTCGCAGTGGAAACCAGGCATAGTATTGATGCAGCTGGAGCCCGGGAAGCAGGGGTCGGCATGAGCGCACTGGGGACCAGATGAGAAGGAAGAAGTCAGGCCCCTCCTGTGGTCCTGGGACCACTGCTCCCAGTGTCCCATTTGCAGCCCCTCCAACCCAACATGGCTGTGCTCTGAGCCCCACGTCCAGCCTCCCTCTGGGTTCCCTGCCAACTAGCCATCTCAAACTGCCCCTCCCCCAACCCCTTCCCTGTGTGGTCCTTCAGCCTTTGTCTCAGGCCTTCGACCTTCCTTCTCACACTTCTTTGCTGGTCTCCAGCCACCAGGTAATTCTGCTTCAGACCAGCATTTCCCCAGCTTCGTGGGCCTCTCCTCACCCCCTGGCTCTCTGTGTCCTTCCAGATCCTGCCCTTCCCTACCTCATTGATGTCAGTGCAGTGGGTGCCATTGCCCTGCAGGCCAGGCGGGCAGGGCCCACAGCGGTAGCCAGGGTACTCGTACACTTCCATGCAGTCCACACCTCGGAAGCAGGGGTTGGGGCTGCAGTGGGAACGCTGCTCGTGGAAGCCTGCAGGGAGGGCACGGTCAGAGCCAGAAGAGGTCACCATTCAAATCCCTGGAACTGGGGGCCCAGGCCCTGGGTGGGGTGCACAGTGACTCCCCCGGGAGCCCGCCCCTGCTCTCCCACTCACCGCACACCTGGCACTCCATGATGGTGTTCCGGATCAGGGACATTTCCTTCACCTGGCAGACACAAGGATGGGAGGTCAGCTCTCAGCATTTGCCACCCACCTCAGAGTCTGCTCCCCTTTGCTGACCGGCTCCAACCTGGTCTCGGATATCATCCCGCAGCTCCACCAGGATCTGATTGAAGAGGGTGAGTTGGGTGACCAGTGCCTTGGTCTGCTCCCCTGTCAGGGCCCAGGATGCAGAGAGGCTCAGAACTGGGGCACCAGCCCTGGTCCCTCTTTGGGTAATAAGCCAGCTCCTGCCCCCTGCTACCCCCACCACCTTTAACTCCAAGCCATTCCTGCCTGAAGAGGATTTAGTCTCAGGCAGCTGCCAAAGCCCAGGACCTCCTCCAGACGCTCATGCCCTTCCACCTCCGCATGGCCTACTCACCGAGGATGGAGTGAAGAGCGCTGGCCACTAGAGAGAAGAAAACACAATCAGAGGACAGAGTTGTAAAGAGGGGCCTGGTGAAGAGGAAGAAGGAAAGGAACGGAAACAAAGGTCTGGAGCCTTGGAATAAGAATATGGGACCTGCTTGGCTCAGTGGATAGAGCTTCGGTCTGCGGACTGAAAGGTCCCGGGTTCGATTCCAGTTGAGGGCATGTACCTTGGTTGTGGGCACATCCCCAGTGGGGGGGGGTGCAAGAGGCAGCTGGTCGGTGTTTCTCTGTCATTGAAGTTTCTAACTCTCTGTCCCTCTCAATTCTTCTCTGTGTAAAATCAATAAAATATATTTAAAAAAAGAAAAAGAAAAAGAATATGGGGTGTTAGGTGGTGGAGGTCAGAGGTGACAGGTAAGCAATACCAGCTTTTACACAGGTGAGAGGCCCTCTGAGGGAGGTGCCTCAGACAGTCAAAATCCAAATCTCTCTGGTTCCCAGGCATGGGAGTGGCAGAAGGGATCCGAGTGGGTAGCCCAAAGCAGGGCCAGGGCCACAATATATTCCATTTCCTCCCTCCCAAGCTTCTCCCTCAAGAGCAGTCTTTGGTATATGTGGGAGATGGGGTGTTTTCTCTAGGTGAGAGCCCCTGAGCATCCCTGCCAGAGAGACCAGGCAGCTGGGCAATGCTCAGAGAAACAGTACCAACCGGAGCTAAAAAAAGACCCAAGGCCCTTATCTCAGTCAAAACCAAGACCAAGCAATCAGAGTTCTATTCTCCTATTGGTTCATTTTATTTTCTGACCTAAATAGGGCTATTTCTTTTCTTTTCTTGTCTTTTTATCACAACAGGGAGACTTTTAACCCACACATTTTGGTATGGCTTTATTGTTTGGAGATCAGTCAGAGGTGAAGGAGATTTGGGGTAACAGTGCCAGAGCACCATGAATGTTAAGGGGGAGGTTAACATTCGTGAACCAAAGGAACAAATGTTAAGGGGGAGGTCAAAAGGAGGTGAGTCACCAAAGATGACAGAATGTGACGTGGGCCCAGGAGGTCAGCTGATGGAAGTCGCTGTTACCTGCACTGTGGATGGACTCGTCCCCCTGGAACGGACACTCACTCAAGGCTCCGACCCGGGACATGGACCCGCCTAGAATCATCTTCATAGATTCCACAAAGCCCTGGGGGGATAGGAGCAGAACAGGGTGAGGACCGACCAACTCCTCGCACTGGTACAAACTGTTTCCACAGAAACTCCAGGTCCTTCCTTCCCCCTTACCTGCATCCTCAAATAGGCCTTCTGTCCAGTCCTAATCTCCAGCCCATTGACCTCCGCTGGAGGAATGGGGGCCAGTGCCGGGAGACCAGCATGCTGATCGCCTAGTCTGCAGTCCACGTAGAGCTGCAGAGCGGGGCTGGGGCGGGACGGGCCTCGGAGTCGCAGGAGAGCCGTGTGTGTGCGCCCGTCGGCCAGGCCTGCTTGCTGGAGGTTCACTGCGTGGACTTTGCCATCCTCCCGCTGGTACCGCACCAGCACTGCCCAGGAGGGGAGGTCAGTATGGGCACTGGCCCCACCCCGTCTCCCAGTTGAGCCTCGGATCAACTCTTCTGGATGCTACATCTCTAGTCTCTATTATCCCTTCCTCAGCTAGGAAACTGGTTCAAAGACTAGGAGTTGCTTAGTCTTCAGTGGCTTCAGATCACTCTGTCCTCTGCAAGGTGACAGCTGGTTCTGTACCCACTACACTATCCCAAGAATGTAGGAACTGCTCCATACCCCTGCTGCGGGAGTGTCACGCCTTCCCCCTCCCCACTAGCATCCCAGGTACAACATTCCACCCTGACAAAGACCAGCCCTTACCCTGTTACCCTATTGTTTGGGTACCTGGCATTCTGGGGAGTCTCCTAAGTACCCCATACCAGGTGGCCCTGGTTCCTGGGCACGGCCAGGTAGTCCAAGGTCCTCAGTGGAACCCAATTAAAATTAAGAGAGATATGGGAGTGGGGATAAGGGAGAGTGTTCAAAGGGGGTCATTGCTGCAGGAAAGGAGATGCCCACCAGTCACCTTTGTTGATCTTGCCCACAACAGAGGCCTCCAGCCATCGTGTGTTGTCTTGGCGAGAGTAGAGGCCGAAGAGGACCCCACCCTGTTTAGGAGGCAGGCGGAAGGTGGACAGGAGGTAGATGTCCCCAGCAGTGAGCAGGGCTGTCCGGATCTTCTCTGCCACAGCTACCATCTGCCGGGACTCGCCCACAGTCAGCAGGTCGATCACTGGCCAGGCAGGGATGATCAAGGTCAGAGAATGGGGTTAGATGATAAATCCTGCCCAAGTGCCTGAGCCCTCAGGGGTGGGGCATCCGTCATCACTCCGTCTACCCCCGCCCCCCTTAGTTAGTCACCTCAAAATGCAACCCTTGCTGCTATCAGAGGACAAGATATTATTCCTTCCTTCCCTTCAACACTGCCTACTGCCACGCTCTGGGAATCCACAGGCCTGAGGCTCATTTGGAAACAAGAAAGTGTCCCACAAATCTGAGACTTCTCCACCAGGTGGCGCAAGGGAGTCGCTGCTGATTTCCAGGCAGGAGTAGCACCTGGTGCCCATCGCAGAAAAATTGGAAGGCAGTTCCTCTTCCACAGCAGGTTTTGGCTCATTCTACACCCCAGTGCCCCTCCTCCCACCCTGGGGGCTCAGCATGCTCGCCCTGGATGAGAACAGCTGCCCACTGAGGGAGCTGACCCTTCCACTGTCTGGCTGCGCTCCCCCTCGGAGAATGCAGGACCCGGCTCCCTTGCCTCCTGTGTTCTGGCCAATCTGTGGTTTCCCTTCCAGCCAGGGAAGAATCTGTGCCTGTGTCATCCGCCTCGGCTACCTCTCCCACACCCACAGGCCCATCCCATCCCAGACCTCCGCCAGAGGCCAGGCCACTGGGTCCCAACCCCCCACCCTGTCCTTGGGCAGCCAGCAGCCTCGGGGATGAAGAAACCTAGGGGACCACAGCGCACCCACGTCCACGCCGCTCTCCGAGACCCCGGGGTGCCTGGGGATGCTCAGACGCCAACCCGGCCAGGCAGCCCTAGCTAGCATCCTGCCCCTGAGTCCTCTGCCCTGGCCTCACGCTGACTCTGGCCGGTTCCCACTCCCCTACCACCCTCCGGTGTCCACTCCTTCCCACGGGGCCAAAATGCACCGTTTTCTTCGCTCTGGCTCAATTTCAGGACTCTCCCCTTCTCCCCTTGCCCGCATGTTCCCCGCTGCCAGGCTGAGGTCAAATGGGGGGGGGGGGCGGGGAGAGGCGGGAGATGGGAGAGGATGGAGACAGGCTTACCCTGCAGGTCCTGACTGGCGGATGCCAAAGTGCAAAGGAGAAGAAGAGCCAGGGCCCCCCGAAGTTCCTGTGTCTCCATGCCGCTCAGCCGGCTCACTCTCCCTGGCGGGCCGGCGGCTGGGAGGGGAAAAGGCTAGGCGGGGAGAGCAGGGGGGGCGGGGGCGGAGGGACTGGAAGGGGGAGTTGCAGGGGGGCAGCAGGCGGGTGGGGGGGGGGGCTGAAACAAAGAGCTGCCAATCACCCTGGAGGCATCCCCAGCTCCAGGAGCCAGGGCCCTGGGGACGGCCCCGGAGGCCTCCCGGGCTCCTCCGCTCCGAGGTCCGCTGCTCTTGCCGGCCGCCTCCCTCCCTCGCTCCCTCCCTCCGGGCACCTCCTGGTTGGGGGCCACTACCAAAGGCTACTGTTTTCTGGAAGGCAGAAACCCCTGGCAGGGCAGTGCCTGCCCGACGGTGGGCATTCTTCCACAGCTGGCATGGAAGGGAGCCAAGGGAGTGTGGAAACGAGCTCTAGTGCCCGGGGAATGCCCGCGGGGCACGAAGTGTGCTGCTCTGACCCGGCGAGTGCCCTTCATTGGGGTGCAGGTCCCCCGACGCGTGCCTGGACCTCCATGTTCCCTCATTCCCGAGGAGACCAGGGGGCTTCCAGCAGGAACTGGAGGGGAAACCTACAACAGTGGTCAGTGGGGTGGGCATGAGGAAACCGGGAAAAGGGACATCAGGGACGGCGCAGGCCAGGGAAAGGAGAGGAGGGGGCAGACTGGGAACGCCGCCGAGGAAGGGTCCCGGCTGACAGGCCATGACCCGGATGAAGCGAAGGGGCGCCGCAGTCCCGTTGCCAAGGCAACAGCGCGCCAGCCCTACCTCCCCTCCCCCACCCAGGCCCTCGCTCGGCCTCGTTCCGGCGGCCGCCGCCGCCCCTGTTTTGTTTCCATGGCGACAGGCGGCGCGGGGCCGGCTCCAAGCATAACGCGCTGTGGAAAACATGCGCCTCGGGGGACCCCCCCCGCAGCCCCGGCTCACGGCCGAGGCCTGAGGGGCCCTGGAGCCGTCCGGGTCACGTGGAGAGCCGCGAGGCGCCCCCCCAAGGCCGGCCCAGGCGCTCGAGACCCTTTCTCCCCGGCCGGCCACTCCTTCGGGGGCTGGGGGATCCCCTCCGCCGGGGCTTCCCGACTCTCGAGGGCCCTTCCCCCCGCTTTGGGAGCCGCCCCTACAGCCGGCGGCGGCCGCCCTCCCCAGAGGCCTCAGCCCCGCCCCCGCCGCCCGGGCCACCAGAAGCCGCACCTCCCGCGGAGCCGCCCTCAGCCCTCGGCCTCCAGCGACCCGGCGGCGGCGGGCTGCGGCGGGGGGCGGGCCGAGGCGCGGGGGGGGGGGGAGTGCTTCCGGGCCGGAGGGCGGGCAAGATGGCGGCGCCCATGGAGCTGTTCTGCTGGTCGGGGGGCTGGGGGCTGCCTTCCGTGGACCTGGACAGCCTGGCGGTACTGGTGAGGGCTTTTGCTGGCGCCCTGGAGCACTCAGGAGGGGGCCCTGACTAGCCGATCGCCCGGGTTTTGCCAGGGCTCCTCATCACGGGCGAAGCGGGAGAAACTGAGGCAGCCGAAGGGCGTGCCGGTCCGCCCTGGGCCCAGGGCCCTATGGCTGAGCAGCCTGGCTTTTGTGTGGCCGTAAAGAGAGGCCTGGCCGAGGGCTCGGGAAATGGGTTTCCGTCCTCGCTCATCCATTTGCCGGCTGAGTGACCTTGGGGCGATCACTTCTCTCTGGGCGGTTTCTGCATAGCCATGTTGACCGGAGCTGAGCAGTTCTCAGGCGTGGTATTCCTACCTTCTCAGCCTCTCCTCCAACTCCTCCTTTCCCTCCTATTCCTCCCTCCCCTCCTCCTCCTTTTCCTCCCTCCCCTCCTCCTCCTCCTCACCACACAGCATTGATTGCTCTTATTGTTTATTGGACCAAAGGGCCCACAGCCAGGCCCCGCAGAAAGAGCTTTGGAGTCAGACTAGTTCATTTCACTCATTCACTCCTTCATTTAATAAGCGTGTATGAGGCCTCTTCCGAGTACCAGACATTGGCATGCAAAATAAATAAGACTTGGTCCCCCGCCTTGTGGTTGCTTATAGAAAGGAAGACATGTCAACAAATAACTGTAATAAAATGTTCCGGTGCTAAGGTATAAGTAAGAAGAGGCCACAGAGGTTGCCTAGAAGGTCGGCCCCAGCCGGTTTGGCTCAGAAGTTAGCGTGTGGACCTGTGGACTGAAGGGTCTCGGATTCAGTTGGGGAGGCAACCGGTCAATGGCTCCCATCCATGTTTCTCTCCCTCCCTCCCTTCCACTCTCTCTAAAAATCAATGGGGGGTGGGGAGTGGATATCCTTGGGCACTTTTTTGTTGGTCAGTTTTTCCAAGAAAAGGGATATACTTCTTAGAACACACTTCTGAGGATAAATGTTCCCAGGTAGATTGTAGGAGAGGAGATGAAAGGATTTCCCTAGCTGACTGGTAAACATGGATCTGTCTTTCATCTCTGAGCCCTGTGTTGCCCATTGTGAAGTAATGTCCTCTGTGTGTGTGTGTGAAGTACTAAACATAGATCATAGCATTAAAGGTATTCAATACATGTTTCCTCTTCTTGATTCCCCTGTGGGGGCCATGTCTCTGGCCTCCCTGCCTTCTGCTTCCTTCTGCAGACCTATGCCAGGTTTACGGGTGCCCCACTCAAGGTGCACAAGATCTCCAACCCCTGGCGCAGCCCTTCAGGTACCCCGTGTTCCCGGGGGGGGGGGGCGGGGAAGGGTGTACAAAGGGAGAAGCAGGAGACAGACAGGAATGTGCTCCAAATACGGATGGGTAGGTAGCTAAGGGTCTGGAGGGCGTACTTCTTTCTCAACGTCAGGAACGCTGCCGGCCCTTCGGACCAGTCACGGAGAGGTCGTCTCAGCACCACACAAGATCATCACCCACCTTCGGAAAGAGGTAGGTGGCTGGCGAGGGGAACTGCTAGTGAGAAACGTTCAGTCAGTTCAGTGCAACACACATTTATTGAGGCCCAGGCATATGCCAGGCTAGATGCAGGGGACCCGAGCTTCAAGGAACAGTGTGATGGCGGGAAGGGGGGGGGCACACAGTGTTGGTATGATGCAGTAAGTAGGCCAGAGATTACGCTGGGGCACTTTGGGGCATCTGGAGGCACAGTGCCTTCTGCCTGCTGGACAGAGAGATGAACAGGCTGATGACACGAGGGCGGGAAAGGAGACTGGAAGAGAGCAGCTGGCTCAGGTGAGACCCTTGAAAGTGAGACCAGAGAGGGATTTCGAAGGGCCATCGCCCATTTTTCAGGGAGTAGGTCAGGCGGGATATGGAACTCGGCAGACAAGGGTTAGAGCCAGGTGGGAAGTTGGAAGAGTATTACAAGAATGGGGAGACCCAAGCCACGTTCCTCACTCTCTCCTGGACCGAGTGACCTGGGCACGTCGCTTAATGTGTCAGGGCCCAAGCTCCTTGTTTGTTTTTTACCTTCCTCGTTGAAAGGATTACATACGTCCTCTTTTTTCTCCCATTGACCCCTTATAGCCTGCCCTGCCCCAGGCCTCCACCACCCTATTGTCTGTATCCATGGGTTATGCATATACATACATGTTCTTTGGTTAATCTCTTCCCACATAACCCCTGCCTTTCCTCTGAGACTGGACAGTCTATTCCATGCTAAGCTCCTTGTTTGTAAAACCAGGAGGCTGAGCCAGGGTGCTTTCCAAGGGTTCTTTTAGTTTTCATGGTCTGATCAAAAAAAGGAACACACCCTAGCTGGTTTGGCTCAGTGGATAGAGAGTCAGCCTGCAGACTGAAAGGTACCAGGTTCAATTCCCGTCAAGGGCACATGCCCGGATTGTAGGTTCAATCCCCAGTGGTGGGCGTGCAGGAGGCAGCCGATCAGCGACTCTCTCATCATTGATGTTTCTCTCTTTCTCCCTCTCCCTTCCTCTCTGAGATCAATAAAAATATATCTTTAAAAAGGGGAGGGGAGGAATACTCTTCTCCATTTCTACTTTCCCAAATACTAAGGAGCTGAGGAATTAGTGGAGGCTTGAGAAGCATGTAGAGAGGGGATCCAGATAAAAGCCAGAGTTCCTGGCAGGCACTGGGCCACAGCCATGTTGCCTGATGTGTGAGCACACCTTTTCCAGTTCTCAGAGTTTTCTCATAATAGATAGCCACATTGAGAGAAAGAGATCAGTCCCCCCATTCCACAGAGAAGAAAGTAAGGCTCAGAGGGATTGAAGGATCATGCTCAGAGGGTTATTCGGGGACAGAGTTTACTCAAAAATGTGGAGGAGGTTGCTAAGCAACAGACACTGGAGCCTAGGAAGATGAGGCAGCCTGAGACCTGGGGGTCCGGTTGGAATGTGTGGTGGTGGTGGCGCCTGGGCCATGGAATGAAATAGAGGAAATAGCCAAGAGCCGGGCATTGAGAGAGGCAGCCAGGGGGCCCTGGGCCCACGGGTCCAGGAGCAGGAGGATGGCGTTCCCTCATTTTGAGGTGTGGATGGCGGCCCAGCCTGCCTCTGAGCTCACTCTGTTAGCTTTGCGGTGCCTGCACTGGAGGAGTTACTGTTAGAAAGTTGCTGTCAGCAGGCATGTTGCCACCTTTCCGTGGAAAGTCTGGGAGCTGCTCCTGGTTTGCGGCTGGGCCTCCTTTCCTTCCCCAATGGGCACGGGATCTTGACGGCCAGCAGGCTCCAAGGCCCAGGCTGTCCGCCAACAGAAACAGGCTCCTGGCTGTGCCCAGGCCCCGGGGCCTCAGCGGGAGGAACTCCTCACTCTCCGTCTGCTACGCTCAGAGGCCAGTGGTGGTGCCAGACAGGATGCTCCTGGCAAGGGCCCTGCGCTCCCCCAGCACCAGCTCATGGGGGGCATTTCCTCCTCAGAAGTACAATGCTGACTATGACCTGTCTGCCCGGCAAGGAGCCGACACCTTAGCCTTCATGTCTCTGCTGGAGGAGAAGCTGCTCCCGGTGCTGGTGAGTGTGCCCGGACCTCCCAGGGTGTGTGGCCAGCAGGGGAGGGCCGGGGACACGCACCCAGACCTCTCACCTCACCCCTCCAGCCTTGGAGCAGCCTGGGGATCAGCAGCCCACCCTGAGTCTGGCAGGGGCACTGGCTAGACCTACCCCGTCCTTCCTGTGTGCCCGTCCAGATCCATACGTTTTGGATAGACGCCAAGAACTATGTGGAGGTGACCCGGAAGTGGTACGCAGAGGCTATGCCCTTCCCCCTCAACTTCTTCCTGCCTGGCCGCATGCAGCGGCAGCACATAGAGAGGCTCCAGCTGCTGTGTGGGGAGCACAGGCCTGAGAACGAGGAGGAGCTGGAGAAGGAGGTACCTCTGGGGTAGGGTGCCTGTACGAGAGAAGCCCCATGGCTGATGGCAGGCATGGGACTGCCCAAGAGGGGAGGTGGCACAGCGCCCGCAGCCTCAGCTCCGTGTCCTCTCTGCAGCTGTACCAAGACGCTCGGGAATGCCTGACCCTCCTCTCCCAGCGCCTGGGCTCTCAGAAATTCTTCTTTGGAGACGCGTGAGTCTGACCGGGGGAGTAGGAGGTGGCTTGGGAGAAGAGGCTTGGGTGGGCTCAGCTTTGGACAAGAAGCCCTCGGGACAGACACTGGGGCTGGTGACAGCAGGGCTGGGAGTTGACTCAGTGGTACAGGAGGAGCCTGCAGGGCAGTGGGGCACTCAATGTGCCCTTTATGCAGCCCTGGGCTAGAGTCCCATTCCGGGCCAGGCTGGCGCCACCTAGGGGCCGTCATCATACGAGACCCAGAAAGGTGTGTCCTCTCCTACCCAGAGCCACCTCTCCCTCTGACTCCATCTCTGCCCCGTCTGCCAAAGCCATCCTCCTCCATCTCACCCCTCTCTCTCTGCCTCAGCCCTGCCTCCCTGGACGCCTTTGTCTTTAGCCACCTGGTCCTGCTGCTGCAGGTGAAGCTGCCCAGCGGGAAGCTGCAGGCCCACCTTCGGGGGCTGCACAACCTCTGTGCCTACTGCACCCACATCCTCAGCCTCTACTTCCCCTGGGACGGAGGTAAGGGGCAGATGGAGGCGGGTGGTTGTGGCTCTGGGGAGAGTGGGCAGGGGTCAGGGAGCGAGCCTCCCTGCCCACCTTCCTTCCTTCCCCTGCAGCTGAGGTGCTACCTCCACGCCAGACACCGGTGGGCCCAGAGACGGAGGAGGAGCCGTACCGGCGCCGGACCCAGGTCCTGTCCGTGCTGGTGGGGCTGGCAGCCATGGTGGGCTACGCCTTGCTCAGTGGCATTGTCTCTATCCAGCGGGCAACACCTGCCCGGACCCCCGGCCCGGGGGCCCTGAGCATGGCTGAGGAAGAGGAGGAGGAATGATTTGTCCTCATGCTCCCAGGACTGACTTTTCTACTCTCATGCATTCCAAGGTCCCTGTGTCTCCCCGTTGTCAGTGCAGCCAGTAATGGGGTGTCCCCCTGAAAATAAACCTGCTCACATTTGCTGGGATCAGACATTCTGTCCTGTCAGGGCCATCTGGGTCCTTGGCTTCTGAGCTGCTTGGCCCTGATGCTGACTTTGCTCCCGCAGGGACCCAGGTCTGCATCTCCAGGAAAGACAAACAGTCCTCAGCTCTGGGTCCAGCCTTCCTAGTCTCTTCCTTTTCTTGCCCCCCCCCATCTGTGTTTGTACAGACAGTGAGCTCACCCTGGGCCTGGGCCCAGTTTCCACCAGCAACCAGCACGGAGAACACACACAAGCTTGGGGGGAGGGGGGGGCGCCACTGGGGCTTCCCAATTCTTTCCTGAGGGGCCTCCAGCCCCTGGCACCAGCTAGAGGGAGAGTGAGTTACCCAAACCACTGCTCCTGGGCTTACGTCACTTACACTCACCCAGGCCCTGCTGTACCCTGCTAGCCACAGACAGCATGTGACTGACTCGGTCCCTTTAATGCCCATGTGGAGCCCAAGCCTCTGCCTGGGTGTCTTCTCCGTCACTGGCGACGCCACAGATAGGTGTGAATGGAGTAGGCCGGTGAGACGGTCTCCAAGAAGCCCACAGCAGGATCCTTGATGGAGAGAGGCACATCCTTGGAGGAGCTGGGGAGGGAGGAGGAGAGCCGAGGTATGATCCTGCCAAACCCACCGCCTGCCCTCAGCCCAGTGCCCGGGCCAGCTGCTGCTCTCACCGGTTCAGCACCACCACAACTGCAGAGCCGTCGGGGCGCGTCACTGCCACCGTTTCCAAGTCGGTCTCCTCACTAGCAACCAGCCCCACTCTCTGGGAGCCCTCAGGAATGAACTTGCTGAAGAGGGAACAGGCAGCGTCAGGGACCCCCGCCCAGCCCCTCTGACCCTGAAGGAAGTGCCCAGCAACGCGTAACCCAAGAATTCAACCCCCCCCACACACACACACACATCCCTTGCTAAGGCTCTGCCCCAATTCTCCGGTCTTGAGCCATGCTGCTGGCATGCCCTCCTTCCTGCCTCCCAGCTCCAGCATCGGCAGCCTGTCTGATGCTGTCAAGTCACTTCCTGCCCAGATGGTGCAAGAGGGAGAGGTGTGCCTCTCACAAGGGTCCCACCCTACACACCTTCCTGCTGCTCGTGTGGGTGATGTAAGCCAGGACAGGAAATACTGGGCCTGCTGTGGATTGGGGGGGCCTGCCCCCCCCCCCTCACCTGAAGTGGCCGAGGTGGTAGTACATGGGCTGTTTGTAGAACGTGTCCTTGGCGATGTCCACGATGATGGGACTGTCCACAAAGTTGCGCACCCAGTTGGGTCCCCCTTCAGGGTTCAGGGCGAGGTTCCAGTCAGTCCAGCCGACCACGTGGTAGAGGAGGTTCTAGGGCAGGAACAGGGCGGAGACAAAGGCTGGACCCGGGGTCCCAGGTAATGCAGTGAATGCGGTGGGTGGGCTCCGTGAGAGGGGCTCTGTGGCCTGACATTAAGAGGGAGCCTGAGGAGGAAGACGTCACAAGAGAAGCTAGGAAAGCAGGAAGCTCTAACTGCTCAAGGCCCAAGCATCTGGAAGGAGGGTGATGGGGTGGACAGATCTGAAGGGATCATGAGGTCCCTAGCGGTGCCCCCAGGAGAAAGCCAGCTGGGGGAAGTCGGAGCGGAGGCGAGTCTGGTGAGAGCGGAAGGGGCCGGGGCTGCTTGGTGAGGGGGGACAGTGCTCACCGTGATGACGCTGTGGCTGTACTGCACCCCTCGGTCCCAGGAGCCCAGCCGCACACTCTGCTCCCAGAACTTGGAGCCCACGCAGGCCTCCGAGGCAAAGAGCATGGTGTCCGGGAACAGGCGGTGCGTCTCCCCCAGGGTGGCCTTTGCTGGAGCCAGAAAGTCCAGGTACCAGTGAACGGCGATGCCGTGAACATACTTAGCTGCCTCTGGGTCTGCCAGCACCTGCACAGGGAAGGGGGATCCTGGGGAAAGGAGGCCACTGAACCTGGCCCTGCGTGTTCGGAGGGCTCTGGGAGACACCAGGGGACCAGAGAAATGGACCATGGGATGAACACAACTAGAGGGGGTTGCAGTAACATCCATGGGGTCCTGGGGATCCAAAAGGGGGGCTACCACCCCAGCACTCCAGGGGTATACCACCTGGGCACCTGGCTCCAGCCCAGGTGCTCTAAGAATCAGGAGTTGGGGCAGGCCTGGCCAGCATGGCTCAGTGGTTGAGGGTCAAATTATGAAGCAGGAGGTCACGGTTCTATTCCCGGCCAGGGCACATGCCCGGATTTCGGGCTCCATCCCCCGTGTGGGGCCTGCAGGAGGCAGCCAATCAATGATTCTCTCTCACCACTGATGTTCTTTCTCTGTCTCTTCCTCTCTGGAATCAGTAAAAGTATCTTTAAGGAAAGACTTGGGGCGGGGAAGGTTCTCTGTTTGAGAGCCAGTCACTGGATCCTGGATTTAAGGGTCACGGGTACCCATGGAGGTCCTGGGCCTTACCACCTCGGCCCAGTGGGGCAACAGCAAGCGCTGGTCGTCCAGCATGAGCAGACGGACGTCTCGGTGAGCGCTGTTGGCCAGGGTGGGGCCCAGGTCCCGGGCGATGAAGTCTCGCTGGTGTTCAGGGGTGAAGCCCAGGCACTGGAAGGGGTACCCGCTAAAGAGCCCTGCCGTGGGCTCGTTCTCAGCTGTCACTGCCCAGAACTGTAACTTGTGCTCTGCGTAGGCATCCAGGAACCTGGCAGAGGGAGCGTATGTGTGACTATGACCAAGAAAGGAGACCAAGATGCTGAAACCAGTTTGGCTCAGTGGATAGAGCGTCGGCCTGTGGACTGAAGGGTCTCGGGTTCGATTCCAGTCAAGGGCATGTACCTTGGTTGCGGGCACGTCCCCAGTGGGGGTGTGTGTGTGTGTGTGCGCGCAAGAGGCAGCTGGTCAATGATTCTCTCTCATCGATGTTTCTAACTCTCTATCCCTCTCTCTCTGTCTGTAAGAAATCAATAAAATATATATATTTTTTAAAATCAATAAAATATTTCCCAAAGAAAGAAAGAGAAAGGAGACCAAGAACCTGAGGACCAGGAGGCTGATGAGGTGGGAAAAACTGGGGGCCCAGGTCAGAAAGGCCCAGAAGATGGGAAGGTGGGGTGAAGAGAGTCCTCTGTAGGTGAAACCAGGTAGGGACATAGACCGGGCTGCTCCCTTACTTGACAAAATATCTGGCCCACGTCTGGTGGTAGTGGTCCCCCGGCTGACCCTTGAGTGACCCCCTCCCGTTCACTTTCCCATTGGTCTTGAGCCACGTGGGTGATGTCCAAGGACTGGCGAAGAGCGAGACAGGGCGCGGGGACATCTCGAGGGCTTGGTGGATCAGGGGTATCTAGAAACAAAGACAGTGAGGAGAGCAACAACCAGAGTTAGAACAGACTGGCCCAACCAGTGCATCAGGCCTAGCCATTAGCCCCCGCCCTCCCAGCCCCAGACGGAGCAGAGAGAATAGGGGCCAGGTTCTGTCTCTCTGTATTTCTCGAGCCTGAAGCTTTTCAGATCCCAGGCAGCAAAGCTACCAGGGCCTGGGGAAGCCAGGGTGTCCACCTTGAGCTTGACATCTTCCTCTGGGAGGCTGAAGTTGTGCAACTGGAAGTCGTCAGGGGTGTCGGCATAGGTGTAGATGCGGATGGAGAAGTCACAACTGGCCATGGGTACCCGGATGATGTTGTATTCAATTCCTGCAGCAAAAGACCAGGATCTGGGAGTCTGAGTCAATAGAAGCAGGTAGGACCTGGCCTATCACTTGCCAGTCCTAAAGCAGGTCTGGGCTCCAGGTGCAGGCCAGTGGAGCCAGGCACCTGGGTGAAACACAGGCCTGGGCCTGAGAATCCCCAAGCACTCCATGGAAGACGGGTAGCACAATATTGTTTATTTGGCCAAATGTCAGGGATGGATGGAAGTCAGGGTCAAAGGAAATGTCAAGGTCAGTTGCACCGTCATCTTGCCCCCCTCCTCCTCACCTTCTTCAGAGAAGTATGATTTGAGTAGCAATTTCTGGGCGGGGGGTGATAAGGCAAGGATGTTGAGAGCAGAAGCATCCGTCATGGCCCCTCCAAATCCCTTTATTTTCTGGAACTTCTGCTCTGGCTGCAGGGTCAGTAACAGCCCTGAGAACACACGCAGGGAATCAGGGTGTCAGTGCACAGGGAGAAACCCCAGGGGGACCCCAGCCTGGCTTAGGGTGGAAGGGGTTACCTGTGCCTGTCTGATTGGCCCGGATGGTCCCCAGACTCAGCTCCATTCGGCGCCCGCTACGTGTGCTCTCGTAGCGTGTGAAGGTGCCAGGGGCAGGCAGGGTCAGGGGGTCCAGAGAGTCACAGTACGTGGCATTGCAGACACAGACCACCGAGCTGTAGCCAAAGCTTTTGGGGATGCAGGGGCGGGCACCTGGGAGGGAGAGAGAGGCAAGGGCTGAAGGATGACGCTGGGAGAAGCCACACTGTTCAGGAGAGACTGAACATCGGTTCCTAGAACCCTCTCGCACCCTGGCCGGCATGGCTCAACAGTTAGAGCACTGGCCCCTGCATGAGAGAGCCTCAGGTTCAACTCCTGGTCAAGGGCACATACCTGGGTTACGGGTTCGATCCCTGACCCAAGTTGGGATGCAAAAGGAAGGCCACCAATCAACCCATTTATGTGTTTCACACAGATGTTTCTCTTTCTCCCTCCCTCTCTCTCTAAAAAATAAATTAAATAATTAAATAAAAAAATAAAAATCAATGGGAAAAATAATCCTTGGGTGAGGATTAAAATCCCCTTGCTGTGTCTCCACTCAAAAGCATTAGTTTATCTACTGATGCTCCACCACCAGTTTGTCAGAAAATTACCTAATAAGAGTGTTGGGGCCACCTCCCTCCTCCTTGATTTACTCACCTGATGCCCAAGAAACTGCCTGAAGGAGAAGCAATCCCGTGAGTCCGGCAGCCATGATGCCCACCCTGCCCAGGGCCTTGGGACATTCCTGAGGACAGAATGAAGAGTGGCTGGAAGGCAAGCCCCTCTCCACCCCTCAGCTACTCTCCAGGGCGGTGCTCAGCTACCCATGGGCACCCTCAGACTAGCCTCCCGCCTCCAAGAGGGATGGAATAGGCCCTCTGCCGGTGCCAGCCTTCCCTCCAAGCCCTGCTAGTGAGTCTCTGCCAGCCCCGACCAGGACCCTCCTCCTCCCCTCTTTCCTCCCATCTCTCCCTCGTCCTGTCCCTCCATAGAAATGCCACGATGGCCTGAGTTCGAGGAGAGTCTCATTCATTGAATTCCTGAACCCGATGGTCAGGATTCCAGAAGCAGGCAAGATCACTTGGGAGCCCTGGCCCACTCACCTCTCTGGAAGGACTTGCAGGCTCCATCGCGGGGTGAGAAGCCTGCAGGGTTCACGGCCTCGGAGGGACAGGAGTCCACTAAATAAAAGCGGAGCTCCCGGTACTTGGTTAACTACAGACCCGGGATTAGCCTTGGGGATTAATTCCGGCATCATGGAGTGGATGGGTCATGTGATGGCGATGGGAGAGTCACATGACACCGGAAGTGAGGCAACTTCGACCATACTTGTAAAGGGCGGCCGGTTTCCTCCAGGTTGCTGGTGATTACACACCGTGATGTTCTAGAAGGCATGTGTGGATGACAGCTTAGGAAAGAATCTAAATCAAAAACCTGCGAGGACTGGGCAGAGGCTCCAGAATCCAGGAGGATGGGAACCATAGTCACATTGCTTTCTTGAGAAAAAATGTTAAAGGGATGCTAATAAAGTTGATACTAATGCAAGAGTGGACAGGTCCACTGGCCGCGATACTGAGAGATGGTGAAAGCAGCCTTTGTCCTCAGAGGCTGGGGAGCAGGGCGTCAGACACTCACACAGATAGTTACACATGAAGACAAACCAGTGACGAGGTGAGGAGCTATCCTGGAAGGCTTCCGGAGGAGAAAGGGCAGGGATCACTAACCGGAGGAGAGCAGGAGGGAGGGCAGAGGAGGCATGACTGAGGGAAGGAGTCCCCCACACGCCTGGCTGCACCCACAGGCGCGGCTTTTCCTTCCTCACAGGGCAGGGGGGCTGTGTCACGTAGTTCAGAAACTGGAAAGTGCTGTACAGGCTCCGTCCTTCGTGGACATGAGAAGGGGATTATCTGTGATGCTGCAACCACATCGCCCTGGACCTCAGTGATGTAGGTCAGGTCACACGCACACAATTATGACCTGACAAACGCCAGCCCCCGAGCCTGTTTCCTAACTAAAGCGGAGGCCCCACACCATCGCTCAGGGCCATGACTGGAATCAGCGAAACAAGCCTGTGCCTCGCGCATGGGAGATGCTCACTAACCGCTTGTTTACGGTGTCTTTTTATTTTTAAAAAATATATTTTATTGATTTTTCACAGAGAGTCAGGGAGAGAGACAGAGAATCAGAAACATCGATGAGAGAGAAACATCAGCTGCCTCCTGCACACTCCCTACTGGGGATGTGCCCGCAACGAAGGTACATGCCCTTGTCTGGAATTGAACCTTGGACCCTTCAGTCCTCAGACCGACTCTCTATCCACTGAGTCAAACCTGTCAGAGCTGCTGAAACCAGTTTTGCTCAATGGATAGAGTGTCTGTCTGCAGACTGAAAGATCCCAGGTTCGATTCTGGTCAAGGGTATGTACCTTGGTTGCGGGCACATCCCGGGTGGGGGGTGTGCAGGAGGCAGCTGGTCCATGTTTCTCATCTATCTTTCTAGAAACATCATTGATGTTTCTATCTCTCTATCTCTCTCCCTTCCTCTCTGTAAAAAAAATCAATAAAATATATACTTTTTAAAAAACCTGTCAGAGCTGCTGTGCCTTTGAAAATGACCTCAGTGAAGTCTTTCCAGACGCACCAGGCAACACGGGTCTTTTCTTGTCCTGGGTCCTATAGCACTTGAGCCCAGTTTCAGTGAGACCAGCTGGTGTGAAACCTGGCTCCACCATTTACTGGCTGGAGTGTTTGATCTTCAATAATGACATGAGCCTCTGTTTCTCATCTATAAAAGGGGAGCGACAGCTCCTACCTCATAAAAGGGTTGTGATGTTTCAGTACCATAATGCATGTGCACAGTACGCTGCTGGGCACCAAGAATTGTAATAAGTTAAGTCCTTAGAGGGGTCAGTAAGGGAATGTCTTACTCATCCCTTTACTGACACAGGTTGGGTACATGCCAAGTTGTTGAACCAAAATGAACCATCATCACGATGTCATTATTTGCCCCATCCAGACTTCCTGTTTTTCCAGGAAATGTTGTGTAGGGCTCATTCTTGAGAAGAAGACAGGTGGTACCTGAACCTTTCTTCCTTCCAGTTCATTCATTCCACAAACATTTGTCACACAGACTATATTGGCGCCGGTCTGCTCCCTCGCTTCACTGTGTAGTCACAGTGCTTAGGAGGCTTTTATTTCTTCTTTTTATCCTTCAGTTTAAAAATCTTCCAGAGTTGATACCACCTTATTTATTTTTTATACCACCTTATTTTTTTCTTAATTTTATTGAGAGGGAGAGAAATAGATGTAGGAGCAACAAGACATGACACATGGGTTGGTTGGTTGCCTCCCAAACCTGCCCCAGTCAGGGCCAGGATTTGAACCTGCAACCTAGGTCCCTGCCCTTGACTGGAAATCAAACCTGGGACGCTTCAGGTGCAAAGGCTGATGCACTAAGCCCTGAGCCACACTGGCCAAGGCTTCCCTTGGACTTTTATATTTATACTAGAGGCCCAGTGCATGAATTCACCCCAATGGGGGCCGATAGGGGCTGGGCGGACACAGGAAGTTGGCTGGCCCGCTGTTGGGGGGATAATGGGGAGGTGATCCGGGGCCGATCATGGGTGGGGCTGGCCAGGAGGAGGGGCCTCAGGAGGTTGGAAGGGGGCCATTTGGGGCCCCGAATGGGCCAGTTGGCCACGGCAGTGCATGTCATAGCAAGTGGTCATCCCAGTCACTTGGCTTTTATATATGTAGATATTTTTAATATAGTTTATTGATATTTTAACAGAGAGGAAGGGAAAGGGATAGAAAGTTAGAAACATTAATGAGAGAGAAACATCATTCAGCTATCTCCTGCACAACCCCACTAGGGATGTGGGCCAGGGCCGAAGTCATCGCCAGGAACGTGGACTGAGGCTCTGCTTCCACACTGAGCCACTCTAACACAGGTGGAGAACTGGGGCTGGCTGTGGCGGGAGGCCAGGTTCCTCACACGTGGACTTTTCTCTCTCTCTCTCTCTCTCTCTCTCTCTCTCTCTCTATATATATATATATATATATATATATATACTATTTTTTATTGATTTTTTAAAACATATTTTATTGATTTTTTACAGAGAGGAAGAGAGAGGGATAGAGAGTTAGAAACATCCATGAGAGAGAATCATCAATCAGCTGCCTCTTGCACACCCCCTACTGGGGATGTGCCCGCAATCAAGGTACATGCCCTTGACCGGAATCGAACCCGGGATCTTTCAGTCCGCAAGCCGACGCTCTATCCACCGAGCCAAACCGGTTTCGGCTCTCATCGATATTTCTAACTCTCTATCCCTCTATCTTCCTCTCTGTAAAAAAATCAATAAAATATATAAAAAATATTATGTTAAATGAAAGAAGCCAGACACAGATCACATATTGTACGATTCTATTAATATGAAATTTTAGAATAGGTGAAGCTATAGAGACAGAAAATAGATTAGTAGGGAGATTTGGGGGAGATAATAGATCAACCAAAGGACTTGTATACATGCATATAAGTACAACCAATGGACATAAAACTCTGGGAAGGGAGGGTATGTATGGGAGGGAGGGGGGCAAAAAAAATCAATAAAATATATTTTTAAAAATTATAATAAATAAATAAAAATAAATAAAAAAATAGATTAGTAACTGCCTGGAACTGTAGTGGGAACAGAGATTAGCTGTTGCACAACTTAGTAAATTTACTAAAAATCATTGAACTGTACACTGAAAAGGAGAGAATTTTATAGTATATAAATTATACCTCAATTAAGCTATCAAAATTTTATTATATAATTGCAGTCAGTTCATTGCTTTTTTAGGAACTGTCCTACTGCACAGAAATTCTTTTCAAATAAATATATTACATAGTTGGAAATTATTTTATTTAAACTTCCTTCTCTACAATTTTCTCTGTTATTATGTAACACAGTCCTGCTGACTTGCTTTTTATTTTACATTTGCATACGTTGTTGAGTGGAAATTTCCAAAGTCGTAGAATGAGAGAACTCTTTTTTGTGAATATGGAATGTCTACCTTCCTGCCCTCCATCCATGCAATCCTCCAAGTGCCTCCAGAGGGAACAACACAGACTGAGGAGCAAGAACAGACCCAGAGATAAGGAGCCATGGGTCAGACTGTCAGACCTCAGGAAGGGTGGGGATAAAAGGGAGAGATCTACCAAAGGACTTATGTGCATACATTTGAGCCTAACCAGTGGTCAAAGACAATAGGGGGGTGGGGCACGAGTGGGGAGGGGTGGGGGATTGGAATGGGGGGTTGAGGACAAATATGTGATACCTTAATCAATAAAGAAATTTTTTAAAATATATTTTATTGATTTTGTACAGAGAGGAAGGGAGAGAGATAGAGAGTTAGAAACATCGATGAGAGAGAGTCATCGATCAGCTGCCTCTTGCACACCCCCTACCGGGGATATGCCCGCAACCAAGGTACATGCCCTTGACCGGAATCGAACCCAGGACCCTTCAGTACCCAAGCCGACGCTCTATCCATTGAGCCAAACCAGTCCTGGCAATAAAGAAATTTTTTTTTAAAAAAGTGCCTCCAGGGTCTCCCCTAAAGACACAAGTTTCCAAAATGTCCCCTAGGGGGCGACTGAGAACCACTCCCTTAGGGAGTCACCTCCAACACCTAGGCCTCGCTGCACTGGCCACTAGGGGCGTGTTAGGTGGCACGTATGTATTCCTGGTCCTGTTGCACACTTTTAAAAGACTTTGCTAAACACCAAGGGAGGACAACTGGGAAATGTAAGCAAAAGCAGAAGTACAAAAATAGTCTGGCTGACGCAGCAGCAGACTTCTGATCCCACTGCTGCTAGCCCTCTGCAGGGCTGTCGGCTCGGCTCGGATAGCAAACGCCTGCCCTGGAGACTGGCAAGTATCACGACACAGGCTCCTTGCTCTCCAGGCCTCAGACCAAGCCCCCAAGGAGGTCGCCCCTCCCAGTCCCACTGCTATACCCACGGTCAAGTCAGAGAGAGGCACTTTCTCGTTCCATACGCAGCGGAGAGTAGGTGCTCAAGAAATACCAGACGAAAGAATGAATAAACCTTATCAATCACCTTTAGAACCTGTCCTTTCAGCTCTGGTTTCCGATCTGAAGATATGACGCTCCTCCTTATTACTGACACCAAAAAGGACTTCTTTCTTCAGCGAGACTAGCCCCCTTCTGTCCCTCACGAGAGTTACCGCTCTCCCTCTTCAAATCCTTTAATGGCACCACACTACCTTGGAGAGGCTTACAGGATCTGTGTTCCACTCTCATTTCTCACCTCTCCAACCCCTTTCCCGATATTGCCTCTATTTCCCTCCCTGCCATAGTACTTTCTTCTGTTCTCTTGAAGAAAAGGAATAATTCTTTTTTAATCATTAAGGCCTCAGCCTTCATATCCCTGCCTTCAGTACCATTTTCCTGATACCCCCTGCTGGGTTAGACACCCTTGCTAAGTGCTCCCCAATTCACACATCCAACAAATAATAATTGGGCATCTACTATATGCCAGGCGCTGTTCTAAATCCTGGGGATACAATAAATAAGATGCTAAAGTTCCTGTCCTAGTGGCTGGTAGATAAAAAAAGAGAGAGATAATTTCACACGGTCATGAGAACTATGAAGGAAAATAAAGGGTAGGGAGTGCTGGATAGAGCCAGTGATGGGGATAATTATAAGAAGTGAGTTTAGCCAAAACCAGTTTGGCTCAGTGGATAGAGCATCAGCCTTCGGACCAAAAGGTCCTGGGTTCGATTCCGGTCAGAGGCATGTACCTTGGTCGCGGGCGTATCCCCAGTGGTGGGTGTGCAGGAGGCAGCTGATCGATGTTTCTCTCTCATCGATGTTTCTAACACTCTATCCCTCTCCCTTCCTGTGAAAAATCAATAAAATATATTTTTTTAAAAAAGGAGTTTAGAAAGTGTGGAGCCAGACTCTGTAAGCCTTGGTGGCCACAGTAAGGAGACTGAATTTTGTTCTAAGATGGAAATTCACTGGAGAGTTTGGTGCAGGGAAGTGAAAGGAGCAGATGTATATTTTTAAGATCATTTTGGCTGCTGGGTAGAACTCGATGGTGGGGGAAGATGCCAAGACAGGGAGACTAGCTGCCACCTACAGCCTGCCCGGACTTGTCCCTCCTTCTGCCTCTGTTGTCCCTCAGGGTCCTCGAAAAGGCTCTTCTTCAGCGCATACCCCTTCCCCTCCACACAGCCCGGTTAACGCCTGGTCGTCTTTCATAGGGCACCTGCGATGTTGTTTCCTCCAAAATGTCTCTCCCTCCACACACAGCCCTCCTGGAACACACATTGATAGCCCTTACGTCTCCTTTGTAGCTCTTATCCCAATTAACTGTCCAGTGGCTTAACGTCCGTTAGTGTCCAGTGGCTGCTAAGTCCTTGGCCGGCTGATAGATTGGCGGGTAAGCCCAGTAGGATAGGGATGAGTCTGTCCAAGCTCCCTTCCTAGGCCCATGGCCATACCCGGCCATACCCTAATGTGTAGCATAGCCCAGGGCACTAATCCGGTGCTCAGTAAATGTTTGTGGAATGACTGAAGAACAGGATAACAGATAAATTACACAGACCTTATACCCACTCCACCCCTCAAAAAACAAGGTGGGCCCTCGCTGGTTTGGCTCATCAGCCTGAAGGGTCCCAGGTTCAATTCCGGTCAAGGGTACATGCCTAGGTTGCAGGCTTGATCCCCAGTAGGGGACGTGCAGGAGGCAGCCAATCAGTGATTCTCTCTCAACACTGATGTTTCTCTTTCCCTCTCCCTTCCTCTCTGAAATCAATAAAGATATATAGATATATATTTTATTGATTTTTTTTTTTTTTTTTTTTTCAGAGAGTAAGGGAGAGGGATAGAGAGTCAGAAACATCAATGAGAAACATCAATCAGCTGCCTCCTGCACACCCCCTATTGGGGATGTGCTGGAAACCAAGGTACAAGCCCTTGACCGGAATTGAACCCGGGACCCCTTAGTCAGCAGGCCGACGCTCTATCCACTGAGCCAAACCGGTTAGGGCAAAGATATCTTTTTTAAAACTTTTTTTTTTTTTAAACACAAGGTGGGTAGAGGAGAATTTGAAGATTTATCCTCTCTTCTTCATTAGTATAAAGTACGACAATCCCTACCAGTAACCATGATTGAAAAGTAAAAGTGAAGTGCAAACGCCGGGAGGGAGAGTTAAGAACCAAATGGTGCCACGTCCAGGACGCCTACCGTGGGCGACGTAGAGGAGCAGCCACCAGCGCGGGGGGTGAAGGAAACCCCACGGCGGCCTGCACCGCGGGGCGGGCGGGGCGGAGGAGGGGGCTCCGGGGCGTCCGCATCCCAGCGAGGCTGCGCGCCACCCAGCGCCGCCCCGAGACGCCCGAGGTCCGCGGGGCGGGGCCGGAGGAGGCGGGGCCTAGCTCCGGAAGGCGTGCCTCTCATGGCCAGAAGGCGGGACGGAGGCCCTCTACGCACGCCTATTGGTCCTCCGAGGAACTGACGGCTCTCCCTGACCAGTGGTAACCCAGATGGGGCGCACGCGTATTTGGGAAAGGGAGCGGGATTCACGAAGCGCGCATGCGCCTTGGTCTACACGGGGGGGGGGGGGGGGGAAGCCCTAATATAAAGGGGCTGTGGTGGGGAAAGGAGGTTGAACTCCCTCAGTGAATCCCGGCCAAACAAGGTTCTTGAGCTTCCTCCTCTAGGAGCCCCAGGATAGCAGCCTTTCAGGGCCCCGGAACTGCCCCGGTGGGAATCCCATCTACCTTCTTTGTTGTCCTGGCCGCACCCCAGCCCTCCCTGAAGCGGGTTGTTATGATGGTGAATTATTCAAGAAGCCTTGCCGCCTGACGCCATCGGGGAACAGTCCCCCTTCCTTCTCCCTTCCTTCCCAGCAGGGCATCGCGGCTATCCCCGAAATCATAGGGCCCCAAAGCTGCTTTGAAGGCCCCACTTGTTGAGGACCTACTAAGTGTTAGGCCTAGTGCAATGCGCAAGTCCCTGCTCTCCCGAGCTTACATTTTATGGGACAACAGACAAAAACAAGACCATTTTAGACAGTGTAAGTGCTCAAAACAACATGACAGTGTGACAAAATGCCTGGAGGTTGCTCAGTGAGAAGGTGAATTAGGCTTAAGTGAAGGCAACAGCCATAGGACCCAGCGTTTAATGCTTGGGGAAAAAGCAGGTGAAAAGGCCCTGTGCAAAGCAGACCAGGTTTTACCTGTCTCCAGCCTGGGAGGAAGTTTGGGGATTATTCTAAATACAATGGGAAGGCATTAGATTTGGGTGGAATCTTGATGTGACATGATTTCTTATGTTGCTGAGTGGAGGATGGAGTGTTAGAAAGGAAATAAATCAATTCAGATGCTGGCAGAAACTGGGGATTGAGCTGGATAGCTGCTGAGACGCGGCTGAGTTCAGAATAGGATTGGGGGTGATGGAGGAGGGAAAAGAAGAAACCAGGTTGGGTCCCAAGCTTCTGGAATGTGCTAGAGGTGGGGATCGAGAGTTCGGTGGTGGCCAGGCTGAGGCTGAGACACCCAGTGACATCCAAGCAGAGATGTCAGTTGGAGGTTTGAGCCCATGGAGAGGTCAGGGCGGGAGTTACCCATGAACACACAGTTGGTATTTAAGCTGCAGGACTTGGAAGAGCCCTCTGCCGACAGTGAAAGTAGAAAAGGGCTCTTCCTGTGTGAGTCAGTCCAGCAGAGGTGTAAACGCTCCACAGGATACCCAGAGGGTCCAGTAGGAGGAGAAAACAGGAGAAGAAGAAAGATGCTGGTTTTCTGAGTTACGCCCAATAAAGTTTGAGATGCAGGCGGAGAAATGGCCACTTTTTGGTTGCTGAAAAGTTGGATCAGGAGCTCGGCCTGGGAATAGGCAGTGGTGTGCAGGGAAGGAAGAGAAAACATTCTGCTGTGGAAAGGAGCAGAGATACCGTGTGGCAGTTGAACGGAATGTAAATCTTGAGTTTTATCTGTAAGAGACACTAGAACAGATTTAATTGATGATAACTTGCCGAAACCGGTGTGGCTCAGTGTTGGCCTACGGACTCAAGGGTCCCGGGTTCTATCCTGGTCAAGGACATGTGCCTTGGTTGCGGACACATCCCCAGTAGGGAGTGTGCAGAAGGCAGCTGATCGATGTTTCTCTCTCATCCATGTTTCTGACTCTCTATCCCTCTCCCTTCCTCTCTGTAAAAAAAAACAATAAAATATATATATTTAAAAAAATAATCCAGACAAGAAGGAGGGAGTTGAAATTTATTGAAGGCTTACATAGTGTGTTAAGAGTTTTACAAACCTTTGTCCTCGCAGTGTTTTACAGGTCAGGAAATTGAGGTTAAATAACTTGCCCAAGGTCATGCAGCTAGAGGTGGCAGAGCTGAGAGGCCACCCAGGTTGTTATGACTCTTCATGTTTCACCACCCAGCTGTATAGGCACACAGCCCCTTGTGCTTAAACACCCTGGCCATGCCCTGCCCTGGCCAGTGCCCCTGCCACATCAGAGAGAGTTACTCTCATGCTGGGGGGGGGGGGGGGGCAGGACTTGATTATTTTCTTCCTCCAGTGCCGGAAGCAGAGTATCTTCCCGCCACAGCCTGAATACCCATGCAGTACAGGACAGAGGAGCAGAGGCAAGCAGCAGGAGCCCCAGAGGTAGGAGAGAAAGGAGTAACATTGGGGTAAACAGCGTTTCCTTCAGTGTCAGCCAGTGCAAGGGAATGCTGGAGGCTGCTGGTCCCAACCAGCTGGGGCCCGTGGCCCCCGCATTCACCTGGACCTGCTCAGTGCAGCAAGAAGCCCACCTCAGAGCCCCGTCTCCCGGGTGCCCCCATTGAGGCTGAGGCTGTGGGGGCGGGAGCCGCGCTCGAGCCTGCGGGCAGAGAGGAGGCGCCGCAGGGAGGAGCCGGAGCTCAGGTCCCCGCAGCTTCTGAGATGGAGACTCTCTCGGCCTGGCCGTCCCCACCGGCTCCGAGGCACCTGAAGGGGGACACAGGAGAGGACACCCGTGTGGCCCATCCTGAAGCTCCAGGCTTTCCCGGGCACCTTCCCAGGCTCCCCTAAAGCCTACCTGCTTCTGCCCGTGGGCTCCGTGCCCCCCGGCGTCCGGGGTCTTCCTGGACATCTGGAGGAAACGCGCGACCAAGGCCCGGCCCGGCCAGCTGCCCTTCAGGTCGCCCAGGGAGTGGGCAGGGGTAGGGCCCGAGGGCAGGGGCACCTTCTGGAAGGTGGGAACGGGGCGCCGCTTCTCGGCAGAATGAGCACGTAGCAACTTGGGGGAAGGGCGGCGGGCTAGATGGAAGAGGCAGGCTTCAGAGCAGAGCCCTGGAGAGAGAGTCAGAGAGAGAGAGAGAGAGAGAGAGAGAGAGAATGAATATGGGTGAAATGGGAGGAGCAGAGAGTGCCAGGCAGCACATCCCCAGCCCCCGGGCACTAACCACATGCCTGACCTGTATCTGCAGAGGAAACAGACGCAGCCTCTTCCTCAAACACTTTGGTATAAAGGTCCCTGAAGTCAGCTGGGGGGCGGGGTGGGGGGGAAGCGGGGAGAGAAGCAGACAGGGCCGTGCTCAGTGGACACACCTGCCCAGCCCGCCACCCTCCTGTGAGAATTCAAGCCCAGAGGAGCTTTCCCAGCTCCCCCACCCCCACCCCCAACCAGGGGGACATCACCTCTGCCCACAGGTGCACAGTTCACCAAGGCAGGGAGCCAGGCGGTGTCCTTCACAGCGGCACCCTCCCCGTGCCTGGGGCATAACGTGATCCTGAGCCCTGTATGTGCTAAGCATGTTACTGGCATCGCCTCGTTCTCAGGAGCTCTGAGGCACCCACGCCGGGGAGACTATTGCTCTGCCTGGTTTATAGTAAGACACAAGCGTGGCGACTAGCCGGAGCTGGGTGTTGTGGATTTGGGTTTCAACAACAAATCCTCTTTTAGCCGAAACCGATTTGGCTCAGTGGATGATAAGAGCATCGGTCTGCTCTTGAAGGGTCCGGGGTTCGGTTCCGGTCAAGGGCATGCACCTTGGTTGCGGGCACATCCCCAATGGGGGGTGTACAAGAGGCAGCTGATGGATGATTCTCTCTCATCGATGTTTCTAACTCTCTATCCCTCTCCCTTCCTCTCTGTAAAAAATCACTAAAACGAAAAAACAAATCCTCTTTTAGCCACAACGCTACGGATGCTGTGTTTCTAGGAGGAACTGTCTACCGCAGGGTGACCTCGCTCTGCTCTGCCATCCTCTCCAGGGACCTCACCAGCTCCCCATCCTGGTGGCCATCGCTGGTCCTTCCACTCCCAGCGCCTGCCCTTTCCTGGGCCTTGGGGGCTAGGGGGTGGGGATTAGGGGCTGAAGGGGGTGGGGATTAGGGGCTGTAGGGGGTGGGGATTAGGGGGTGAAGGGGGTGGGGATTAGGGGGTGTAGGGGGTGGTACTCACCGGTGTTGCTGGAGGTGGCGATGCCGGGGTCGCTGTGTGACCGCGGCAGCAGCGGCGGCGGCGCGGGCGCCGGGTGGCCAGGGGGCCGGTGCCCGGGCGGCGTGAGGGACCCTGAGCTGTCGCTGAAGCGGCGGGCGGGGGCCCTGGCGGGCGGGGCGGCGGGCGGGCGGCCTGCCCGCGGCACCCGGCGCCTGAGCTCGGGGAAGCAGGGCGCCACCCAGGGCGGCCAGGCCTCCAGGCGGTGGCAGCTGCGCGCGGCGGCGGGGGCGCCCAGCGCGGGGGGCGCCTCGGGGGCGGAGCAGGAGTGCGAGCGCGCGGCGCGCGGCGGCCGGGGCAGCGGGCTGTCCTCGAAGGGGCCGCGCAGGCCGCAGTCCAGGCTGAGGCAGTAGCCGGCGCGGCTGCGCTGGATGGAGCGGAAGAGCACGTAGTCCACCGAGCGCACCGAGCCCTGCAGCTCCAGCAGGCACGAGTCCTCGGACGGGCTGGAGCCCCCCGGCAGGTCGCCGATGGCCGACAGCACCAGCGACCCGCTGTCCATGGACACTGTGGGCGCAGGGGCGTGGCTGGCACCGGCCCGGCCTGGGCAGCTTCCCTCTGTTCCGGCCCAGCCTCTGGGGGACCCGCTGCCTCTTTTATCTCCAGGGAGACTGTGAAGTCCAGGGTCCCAGGAAGCCACCGCCCTCGCTGGTCCACACACTCAGCCTTGTCCCCCCTTTTGGCTCCCACCTGGCTCTGCTACCCCGGGCAGCCGGCCCTTGTCCATCCTCCCCACTGTCTGCTCACCATCCACAATGGAGGCCACTCGCTCGCAGATGCAGGAGCCATCGTGAAGCTGAGGGTCAAACAGAGTGGCCTGAAGAAGACACAAGGGTCACAGGCCTAGCTCTGCACACCGACAGGGCCACCCCCATGTGCTGGACAGAGCTGTGGACGGTCTAGGTTCCAGTCCCGCCGCCGGGTCACGGTGCACATGTCACTGAGGGGGCCTCTGCTTTACGGAAATCATGGCTCCCACCCCACCCATCTCCCGGGCTCTAGATGGCAGTGGATGTGTTCGTGCCATAAGATCCTGGGAACTATTATTATTATTATTATTATTATTAAAAATATATTTTATTGATTTTCCACAGAGAGGAAGGGAGAGGGACAGAGAGCTAGAAACATCAATGAGAGAAATATTGACCAGCTGCCTCCTGCATCCCCACTCACTGGGGATGTGCCGGCAACCAAGGTACATGCCCGTGACCGGAATCGAACCCGGGACCTTTCAGTCCGCAGGCCGACACTCTATTCACTGAGCCAAACCGGTTTCAGCTGGAAACTATTGCTATCTGTGTCCAATGACTGCGGCTCACTCAGCGTTCCTGCTCCAGCCCTGGCTCCCGGGCCCGCACCGAGCCCTGCTCTCACCTGGCTGTCTCCTCGGAGCCCCATCACGGCCTCATAAGAAGGGGGGCAGTCAGTAGGGTACAAGGGCACTGGGCTGTCCATGGAGCCATTGTAGGTGATGCTGTGGGAAGAGGGGGAGGGGAGAAAGCGGGGAGGACTGTTCCACAAAGGTCCTCCCCACCAATCAAGGCTGCAGCCAGAGCCCCCTCCCCCTGCCTTCGCTTCCCCAGCCGGAGCCGCCAGGCCTCACCTCTGGGCATCTGTTTCGGAGCTGCAGGTGTACTCCGGGGGGTAGTAGGGCGGTGGGGGCACAGGTGGTACAAATTCCTCCAAGTCCAGCATGGCGTGCAGGAGAGGGGCTGGGGGCGAGGAGGTACAGGCCAGAGGCCCCAGGGGACCCGAGACCGAGCGGTCAGGGGCCAGCTGCTGGGGAGCAAACGGAACCCTGGTTTCAGGTTATTGGGCTCCCAAACTCCTGGCCTCATCTACATCTTCTGGCTCCGCCCTCAGAGCGGCTCAGCTTGGCCCCGCCCCCAGCCAGAAACAGCCCCTCCCCTAACCTGGCCTCCACCCCGGACCTCCTGGCAGGCCCTGCCTATCTAAAATCATTCCTCCTCCTTATGACCCCATCTACACCCAGAATCGCCACCTGCTCTGTCCTCACCAGCACATCAACCCTTCACCCCCATCACCACCCCCACCCCCACCCAGGACCTGCTTGACTCCGCCCCCCAAGCTGGCATCACATACTTTCTTACTCCCTGTCATTCCTCTCCTCCCCCCTTTCCCACACGGGCCCCCTTAACATCCTACAATAACAGACATTCCTGATGGGTGATCGCCAGCCCCTGGTGCTTAGAAGAATCACTATCACCACCCCCCAACCCCAGTCCCAGCGCATACACCCTGCCCCCCTCCATGACACCTGCTCGGCCTTGACCCCACTCCCCCTCACCGTGTGCATGAGGTCAAGGGAGAATATTTGGATGCAGCAGATGATTGCGGAGACGGTGCAGATTATGGTGGCACAAATGGTGAGTCCACAGACGCTGAAGAGCAGGTTCTGGGAAAGGAGAGAGAGAGAGGGATGTGTGAGGGGGATGGGTAACTCCCACATACCCTGGGCCCGTGAGGACCCCAGGAGGGGCCGTGTGGTGGGGGAGAAAGGAATGGGGGAGCTGGGGGGCGTGCATGCTCACCTTGAGGGCCCCTCGGGCTTCATCACAGGTGGAGTTAGGGGCAACTTTGAGTTCCTGCCCTGACTCTGGGCAGGGCCGGAGGAGGGGCACAGGAGGGCAGCACACACAGACCTTTCCTTCCTGAGTGGCAGTGGGGAGGGTGAGACAGACTGAGTCAGGTGTCCCTCACTTCTCCCCCAACTCTCCCCCAACCGGTTCTTTCTGGCTCGCCCTCCTCACATCTCACCATGGAGCAGTGGCGGAAGTCTCGGGCCAGCTGAGCATTCTTACAGGAGAGAACAGAGCCAGCCATGCTGAGCATGACACACAGCACCGAGAGCAAGGAGAAGAAGGAGATCTGGGGGAACAGGGTGCAGATCAGGGCTGGGGTGCTCAGGAGTGGGGGCCACCGAGGAGGGAGCCACCCTCCCTCACACTCATCCGTGCCTGGGTGACCGGAACGGGAGAGCCGGTTCCCTTCTCGAGGGCATAAATGGGCATCCCCTCGGGTGGTGGGCACCTGCCTCCCCGTGGACACCGGACCCTGGCACCTACCACTAAAGTGAATGGCCGCTTCCAGGACACAATGCCAACTACCCCGGAGAACGCCAGCTGGGGACAGAGTGGGCACAGGCTCAGCCTGGCAGGGGAGGCACCTGCGTGAGCCCCTCGCCACAGGGTGCACCCAGCCCTTTCCGAGGGAGAGGGCCCGGAGAGGGAGGAGAGGTCAGGATTTGAACCGGCAGCTGGGGTGGAGGGGTGGGGCCCGAGGAGCCGCCCCCACCCAACAACTGTGCACCCAACTCACCGAGAACCCAGCCCAAGACGGGCAGGACCTCTTGATGCTCTCGGTGGTGGTGACAGAGGAGGCCACCATGCTGAAGGTGACCACCAGGATGCCCAGCAGCACCTGGGCCAGCCCCAGCGTGAGCAGGGCCTGCAGCCAGGGTCGGTGGAGGCGGAGGTGGGTGAGGCCCCGGGTACTAGGCCGGCTGGTGAGCGAGCGGCTGGAGTCACTAGGCGAGGGCATCATGCCTGCCGCCCGGGTGCCTGCGCCTCGCTCGGCCCCCCCTGGCGCTTGGGAGCATCTCAGAGGAGCCCAGGGCCCCGTCCTTCCTCCTCTCCACACCCCCGGCTCTAGAGCCCACCCCCTGGCTGGGTCCCCTGGGGCATGGCTCAGGGACTCCAGCTGGAGGGGGGGTCAGGGCAGGGAAGGCACCGAGGGGCCGCGGCGTGCTCCCTCCCCACCACGGGCACTGGATGGGCACCGTGCCCAGGATGGCGATGAGGGCGCTGGGACACAGGCTCATCGCATCTCCCTAGGGAAGAGGGGCGCCGAGAAGGGCAGGTCCGCGAGTGAGGAGAGGGCGTGGGGGAGGACGGAGGTCGGAGCCCAGGGAAGGATGGGGAAGGTGAAGTCCCGAGGATGGGGAAGAAGTCCAGGGAGAGGGGAGGGGTCGGCGGAGGTGACTCTAGAGGGGCGGCGGACGTGCCTCCGGAGTGTCCAGTGGGATCCAAGGCTGTTGGTGGGATAGGCCCGGGCACCGCCGTCTCCTGTCGCCAGCCCTGCTCCCCTCCCCGCCACGCTCCGCTCCCCGCTCGGGCTGCAGCGGGTTTGGAGGCAGGGGGTGGGGATGGGCTGGTGCGGGAGGAGGAGCGTGGCCGCGCGGTGCACGCCGGGAGTTGTAGTTCGCATGGGAGACGCTGCGGGGTGGGGCAGGAGCTGGCCACAGAGCAGGCCGGCAGGTGATGCCCTCCAGTTCCCGCCTCTGCCGGTACCCAGGCCCGAGCCCACAGCCCTTTGGGCGCTCGCTTAAGCCCCACCCAGCCTCTGTCCCCCCCCCCCACCGCGCCCCACCGCATTCTCAGCAGAGGCAGCGGCTCTTTCCGGGCCATTAATGGAAGGGTGGGGAGCAGGGCTCCCTGGATGATTCCACGCCCAACCGTGGACTTCCCTCCTCCTTCCTGCTCCAGCCACCCTGCCACCCAGCTCTGCTGCCCCACCCTGACAGCTGGCAGCTCACCCTCTGGAATTCATACTCTGCCTTCATCCCAGTTCCCTCCTCACTTCTTTTCTTTTTAAATCCTCACCCAGTATATTTTTCCTTTGATTTCTTAGAGAGAGTGGACAATGTGAGAGAAACGCATCGATTGGCTGCCTCCTGCATGCACCCTGACCGAAGCTCTATCCACTGAGCCGAACCTGCCAGGGCACTCTTTCTGTCCTAGTTCCCAGTAAACATTCCAGAAACAGGGATCTGAGTTCCAGTTCCACTTTCTTTTTATTTAAATAATCGAAGCAACAGCCTTGGCACAGCAGAGGGAAGCTGGGTGGGAGAGTGTAAGGGGTGGCAGCAGAGTGGCCTGATTGGGCAGTGGGGTGTAGGCAGAGCAGTGACTGGGTCACAGCGGGTTCCCCGACCCCTAATTCAGGTCCGGCAGCCATGGGGGCACGATACAGGAGACATCAAATAGTTGTGTCTCACAAGTCCCAGAGACCTCAGGTGGCAGGGCCAGGGCATCCGTCGGGGGTCACGGGCCCCGGAAGGCATTTTCAGCAGCGCCAGCGGCTGCGTTGGCGGCTGCGGTTCGCACCGCAGGATTGGAGAAGACACCGGCCGCGAATTCTTGCTGGGCCTTCTGGAAGCTGGCACCTGTGTTGCGGTACTGGGAGTGGATCTGCAAGTGGGGGACAGAGATATCATAGCACATCCCAGCCACTGCTACTCTGCTCCAGCCCCACACCACCACCACTCCCCAGCCTACTGCTCTCATTTCCCTTCTTGGACCCCCTCCAACACACACACACACACACACACACACACACACTCACACACACACAGGTCCATTAGCTCAGAACCCGCCCATCAGCCTGGCCCTCCCCAGTTCCTCCAGAAAGTTCCACCCAGGCCCCTGGGGACACATGATCTCACTCTCCTGGCCCCACCTTCACCACAGCCCCTCACCCGCTTTAGCATCACGATTCCCAGCACGGCGATGCCAGTGAAGAACAGGGCGACCAGCAGCATGAGCACAGCTACAGCCGTGTTGGTCTTCAGCACCACCAGCGCGGAGATCCAGCCACTGGGAGGAGGGACAAGGATGTGGCCGTGAAGAGGGTCCGCTCAGAGCTGGGTCTCTGTCCTCCCAGCTTCTCCGCCGGTTATGTCCCAAACCAGCCCCATTCCCACCCTTCCATCCTCAGTCACGCCTGTTAGTCTGGCAGCTTTCTACGCTCACATTCCCGAACTACATCCATTCTCTTCATGGTTTAGACCCACTTTCTGAACTACTTCCCAGCTCTCCAAGCTCTTCCGGACATCCTCACTCTAAACAGCCTCTCTGGCCCTGGCTGGAGAGCTGTTGGTTAGAGCATCAAGGCTGTGAGTTCGATCCCCAGTGAGGACACATACAAGAACCAGCCAATGAATGCATAAATATGTAGAACAACAAATCTCTCGCCCTCTAAAAGTCAATAAACTAAAATCCAGTAACATAAATAGACCCTTTTGTTGAAGATTCTCCCTCTGCTCTTCAACCGTGATTACATACACCTCCTCCAGGAAGCCTTCTCAGATTGACCTTCTTCCCCTCAACCCATGTCTGTCCAGAGTTCTGTCTGGGCTCTCTCTGTCCTGGAAGAATGTCCTGTCTCTCTCCATAAACCAGCGCCTCTCAAGGCTAAAAACCACATTTCCTCCTGCTGAACAACTCCCACCCAGGACCCTGACGTGGTCTGGAGGCCTGGGGGGAAGGGCTGAGGGAAGACAGCAGGCTCACTGACCTGAACCCCCAACCTGGGATGCCAATGGCCTGGAGGACAAAAAGTATATCCTGGGCGAAGAAAATGAAGAAGAAAACGAAGAAATTGAACGAACTATCGCTCCTGCGAGGAGAAAAAACGGGGAGGGCGGGAGAATTAGTGCTGGAGGAGCAGAGAGCAGGGGTCCATTCAAACCTCCCCATCACCCCTGCCCCCAACTCACCGGAAAGCCTTGTACATGGGGCGGTACCAGCAGACGAAGGAGCAGGGAGTGAAGAGAATGATCCAGAGGATAGAGAGCCCAAAGCCGGTGCCCCCGTTGGTGTCCACACAGAAGCTGGCGAGGCAGGCGAGGAAGTTCAGGAGAAGAGCCAGAGTGCTGCCTAACGGAGGGAGGGCAGGATGACGGCTCTTTCTGCCCGCAGTGGAAGCTCCTTCCCCGATAAGCCCGCCCGATGCCCCTCCCCAAATGTTAAGGTGACCAGATGTCCTGATTTTTAACAAAAATTTTTTCCAAAAAAATCGGGACTGTCCCGCCAAAAGCGGGGGACGTCTGGTCACCTTACCAAACGTGGCGAGAAGGACACACAGACAACAGCTGCCCTTACAGAGTCCCCCACAGGGGAGACAGAACGAGCAAACCTCACTCATGTGTAACCAATCCCCTTTGAAAAGACAGTTGCAGGATTCAGAATACCTTGATGCCTGAGGACAAGGGAAGGTAAGCGGGCGAAAACACACCTTTGCTAGAAGGCTGGAGAATAAGTTCTCAATTGTATAAAAGGACTAACCCAGGAAGATCCTAGAGAAATTAGATTTAAACTCAAATATTAAAGAGAGGTACAGTGTCTAGTTCTAGGTGAGGGGGCTCCAGGGTCGAAAAGATGTACAAGTTACTCCTTGTATTCTTTCTCCACATGGGCTTCCTACTACTCACACATCCAGAGATAGTACATGGTGGACACTGTCTTTTGAAATTCCTGTGGGATCTCCATGGAGATGTCCTGGAAAAAGCAGGGCTGGACGGGGCAGAAAGAAGGCAGAGGGGGCCAATTGTTCTGTCGAGCTGAAAGGCACAAAGAGAGCAGAAGTGAGGCAGAGACCAACGAAGGAGTCACTCCCGCTTCCATTCTAGGTCCTTTATTATCTCTAACCTGGGGTCCAAGGAGATGGAGAGAAATAAAAATTACTATTTACAACCTTTAAGCACTTTGTATGGAGGATCTTGTTTAATATATTTTATTGATTTTGTACAGAGAGGAAGGGAGAGAGATAGAGAGTTAGAAACATCGATGAGAGAGAGTCATCAATCAGCTGCCTCTTGCACACCCCCTACTGGGGGGATATGCCCGCAACCAAGATACATGCCCTTGACCGGAATCGAACCCGGGACCCTTCAGTCCCCAAGCCAGCCAAACCAGTCTCGGCTGGAGGATCTTGTTTAATTCCCACAACAATCCTGTCCAACGGGTACAAAAGCTATTCTCATTTTACAAGTATGGAAACTGAGGCACTCGGCATTAAGCGGCTTGCCTAGGAGCTCGCTATTATTAATGAGCGATCTCGCCCACATTTCAGACTCAGTTTGGCTCTGGGGCCCAAGCTCATAGGTGTTTTGCTCCTTAGAAACCGTCAGACCCTCCAAGGACCCACTTACTGGCTTTGCCCCCCAGGGCAGCGTGCTGCAGCTCCCGCTCCCTCCGGTCCAGCTCCTCTGCCTTCCTGTTGAGCTCCTCTTGCTTCTTGAGCAGCTCTGCCGTGGCTGCTGCGGCGGAAGCCTGCCCGGTGCGAGCAGCGAGATGTGAGTCCTGGGCCCCGGCTGGCCCGGCTTCCCGACCGCCGTCCGCACCGCGCCCTTACCTGGGTGCTGTAGGAGCCATAGTTCTTGGGTTCTGATGGGCTGAACTTTCTGGAGGACTGCGGGGGAGCTGAGGGTGGGGGCAGTGGGGCTGGGGCAGGGGCAGGAGGCTCGTAGGTTGATGGTGGCTGCTGGGTTGAAAAAGACCTTACAGATCATCTGGTCCCTCAGAACAGAGGAACCTAGTCAGCCTGGATATCTTCTGACTCAGAACACATTACCTGGGTAGCAGCCCCTCCCACAGCGGTTAGAAGGCTATTTTTATGTTGGTCAGAGAACTCCGTTACAACCAGCAGCAGCCCTCATCACCCCTCACATCCAATTCCTTAGCCAGAACGCAAAGCACTCATCTACAGCTACTTCCGTGCCTTTTAAAAACCCTATTTCCTGTCCCAGTGAGACACATCTGTCTAGTTCTTGCCTTCTAATTGCACACCTAAGCAGAGTGTTTTCTCACCTCCCACCGGCTGCATACTTTGTTTTTTTCAGAGAGGCCTCCCCACACAGAGCCTTGGTCATGGCCCCGCCAGGCTGATTGGATGGATCGTTAGCCCCTGTGTCTCCGGAAGAATTAAGCATCCATGGCCACTCTGTCAGGGAGCTAAGGTCAAGGTGCTCGCTTCTTCCTTTGCATGCGGAAAAGGCCCCGGTACCCCGACAGAGCGGACTTATTGGCAGACCCTCCCCTTCCCTGCAGTCAGTCCTGTGCTCTCCAGAATCTCACCTCTCGGGTCTCAAAAGGGTTGTAGACGTCGAGCGTGGCATAGTTCGGGCCCGGGCTCGGCCGGTGCTGGATCACAGCTGGGTCCTGCGGGCAGAGACCAGAGGCTCAGCTGGCACCCGATACCTCACGGAGGCCTCTTCAAACTGCCTGTGGCTCCCGGACTCCACTAGGGAGCCACGCTGTTGTCCCAACATTTTCTCCAAGTCCTCCACCCCTCACTGCCCGGACCGGTTTCTTACAGGGACAGGGCCCGCCCCCCAGGGTGCTCACTGGTCTGGAGTCACCGGCACCCTCACGTGGCGGCCCTTCCAAAGACCAAATGTCCAGAATGGGAAGGCAAGTTAACCCATCCTCCAGAACCGGGAAGTCAGTCCTGCTGCCCAAAGGAGGCCGGCGCAAGTCACCTGGAAAGGGTTGTCAAGTTGGCTGGGCTCGGCGAAGGGGTTTTGGCCGTCTGTGTTTTGAGCCATAGTTGCAACCGCGGACTAGGCCGCCCCCTGCCCTCCACGCCCCTGGGGCGGCACTGGGGGCAGCAGCGACTCTCAGCGCTCCCTCCGCTCCACTCCGGCCGCCGCTCCGCTGTGCACCGATTGGCTGGACCGGCCGGAAGTCTCCAGGATCCCGCAGCAGCAGCGGGTTACGCCTGCGTCCAGGCTACAGGAAAGGCCGGAAGTGCCACACGTGACACCAGTAACCCAGTGTCTCCAAGTACCACCCCCTTACCTCACGTGACGCAGCCCCACCAACGAACTACACCCCCCAGGAGGCTTTGCGTGATAATCCTGCTATGTACGATGGGAGTTTTCCCCGGTGGTGGGAGCCTCTCAGAAGCCCAGTAGAGCAAGTTTTTAACTTGGCTTCTGGCTGGACGGTGGGGATCCAATCTAATGGCTCTAGTAGTTGGACCCCCTTCGCAACCCTCGTTATTCCTGACCAAAGAAGTGCCACCTAGCCGAAGCCAGTTTGGCTCAGTGGTAGAGCGTCTGTCTGCGGACTGAAAGGTCCCAGGTTCGATTCCTGTCAAGGGCATGTACATCGGTTGTGGGAACATCCCCGGTAGGGGGTGTGCCAGAGGCAGCTGGCCAATGTTTCTCTCTCATCGACATTTCTTGCTCTCTCTCTCCCTACCTCTCTGTAAAAATATCAATAAAATACATTATTTAAAAAAAGTGCCACCTTATAATCCTCCATACTAATGTGCAAGAAATGTTATCATTCATCATTACCCTCCCCTGAAACAAACCAGATAAACTGGTCGCCTGATTAGTTAATTTTAGAGGGTAAGATGAGACTCCCTGCTTACCCAAACTCAGGCTGCCAATCTTCTCATCCCTCCACCCCAGCATTGCCAAACCTCAAACTCCGGGGATGGAGGTCAGATGAAGCACTTCATTTTATTTCACAAAGACTATACAAAATTCGTTATAAAATATGGGCTGGATGCCACCTGGTTACCTCATTCTGCCCCCATCCATCTCATCTGTCAAAGGGCAAGTGAGGTTGGGAAGAGTGTGGAATGGATAGCATTATGTACAAGGCAGGGTACAAGCTCTTTCGTATGTACACTATTTCACATATTCACAGGTATACAGGGAGCCAGGAGGAAGGAGTGGGCTCCGGTTGTTCTCTTGTATAAAAAAGCACCAGTGTCCTGGACTGGACACCCACTGCCGCTAGAGGCAGCGGGGCCCAGGGTCTGATCGTCACCGACTGATATCCCGACTGGAGTCCCACAACTTGGCCGTGAGTGGTTCAGCCCGCAGGCGGGTGAAGAAAGGATGCTGAAGAGCTTCCCCCAAGGTCAGCCGCTTAGCAGGTTCGTACTCTAGCATGCTTTCGATCAGATCGAAGAGCTGGTGGTGTTCCTCTGCCTCTGAGGCCAGATACCGCTGGTGGTGGAGGGCAGGAGAAAGGTGAGGTTCGATGCCTTACAAGCCCTGCCTTCTACAAGGCCCTGCTTCAGTCTTGGAAGACCAAGGCTCTGCTTACCACCTTTATGAATACGACCTTCACACGACCACATCGTGACCGACTCTGATACTACAGCTTAACCCACCTTCGCTTCATACTCTGAAAGTTCTACTTGTATATTCTGGTCAACCTCGTGAATCTTTTCTTTAGCTCCACATTAAAATTTAAGCTCTAACTTATTTTATTTTTTGTGACCCAAGGAATCCAGGACATTGCTTTGATCTCTAATTGGCTCAAGAAGGACATGGCTGTCTAACCTCTTTCCCTCCAAAAAACCAGTCTCTCTTCTCTCTCTTCAATTAATCAAAAATGTCTGCAGTATTCCTCCCCTTTCCAGAGTTTCACAGCTCTGTGCTTGTGAAACGCTTTCCAGAGGCAAAACACCTCAAGAAAGGAGTGACCTCGGTGGCGGGCGCTGCTGACCCCAGCCTGGCTCACCCGCAGTGGTTTGCAGTTTTCTCGAACGTAGCGCCCGGCTGATGTGTTCTCATCCCAGTCCAGGCGGCCCCGATAAAAATATTTCTGCTTCCTAGAGGGGAAGGGGAGGTTGAGGAATCAGGAGGCTCCTCTTACTGTGGGATAATCCCCTTAACCCCCATCTGAGTGGCTGGGGGAGGGAAGGTGTCAAAGAAAACAGAAAACGTGGTATTGACCATTTGTTGAGAGAAAAGGAAAAGGGTTAAGCCCCTCCCACTCAAAGTTCACCTTGTTTTTCGGGTCATCCGGGAAGGGATGGGACCCAAAATCCTTTCCATCATGGCTAGATGCTCCCTGTTGTCATGGGTCTAGGAAAGGAAGCCAGAACTGAGCATGGGACTGGGAAGGGAATGCTGAGGACCAGCTGCCAGGAAAATAAGCAATGTGGGCGAGTAAGCAGGCAGGTCCTCAGTAGACAGGGAAATCGGGGTGGGAATCCCAGGCGGTCACAGAATTACTTACTTGGAAGAGGGTGAAGCCAACATAGTACTCAAAGATGATGCAGCCTATGCTCCACACATCACAAGGCTGTGACCAGCCCAGCTCTGGGTAGGAAGTGGAGGGAAAGGTGTTATGACGCTTAGGGGGTGCCACCCTCACCATCACACCTGCTTACACTCAGACATCCTTGTCCTTCCCCCTTACCCAGGATGACCTCTGGTGCTCGGTAGTGGCGAGTGGAGACAATAGTACTATGGTGCTCATGGTCAAAGGTGGCACTGCCAAAGTCTACCACCCGCACGGCTGTGCTCTTCACGCTTCGCTCATCTCGCTTCTAGGAACCAAGCGGGAAAAGAATGAACCTCTGCACTCCAGCCTGAGAGGCCGTTACTGTCCTCTGAAGTGGTTCTAAGCATTAAAAAGTAACTTAGGCCTGATTCTCTGCCCCCACCACACGCCAATCTCTGGTCATACAGCCTCCCCATACCTAGCAGAGTACTTTAGGAGTTGAGGAGGAAGAGGATTACGGAATAATTATGGGATAGCATGCAAGTCTCTGTGCACCGAAGGCTACACCCAAGTGACTGGTGTTTTTGTGAAAATGTTAATATGTTGCAAAGAGAAGGAGTTTGCTTTGGAGATCTCCATAAACTCTAGTTACTGAGGGAACTGAGCTTTCTTTACAAAGAAGAGAAAGAAGTCTTGAGTAAGAACCTTAAAAGCATTCCCACTAGATTGGGAAGTTATCTGAGGTTCTTTTTTCAAATTTTCTTCCAATTGAAGTCTTCTTAAATCTCTCCCTTTCAATCTCTGCTGGTTTTACTCAGTCAAGAGCCAGACCAAGAGAAAATGTGGGCGCAAGAAGTAAAAGGCCATGAAGGGTTAAGAGAAAGGCAGACGGACACAGCCGCCTGCCCTCAATGGCCAAGGGGAAACCCTATCCATCTTACCTTCTCAAGATTGTAAGTGAGCTCGTAGTCTGAATTCACAAACAAAATATTTTCAGGCTTGAGGTCCGTATGTGTCAGCTTGTTATCGTGGAGGACTGCAGGGGAAAAGGCCAGGTCACGGTTGGCCCTGGCAGCCAGGGCTAACTGGCACCAGCTAACCCTAGGCTTGGTCGCCTAGCTCCAAGCTGGTGAGGAGGAGGGTTCAGTTCCTAGGTTTCCTTCTGTTTTACATTCAAATGAAATGCCTGGTCTAAGATGCTCTATGCTTATAAGATATGTAAATAATTCTCAATTGAAGCGTAAGGACAGTTTTCTATAGCTTGTATTTTTGTACTGGTTCTGATATATGTATATCAACTCTGCAAAACTGTATCGTTACGAACACTCAAGAGGAACCACGTACTAGTCTGGATTCCCTACTTGGCTCCTTGGCTCGCTACTCTCTGCTTCCACCTGCTTGGCTGGGAATGAAGAGCATCTCAGGTTGGACACATGGAAACCTCTAGCTGGAGTTGACCTTTTGTCTTTGTGCTTGCTGCCTGACTTACACTTCCCAAGGAAAAGAGGTATTTAAGTGCTTTGATTTCAAAGGCTTTGTCTTCCAGCTCCTGCTTGGTTAGATGTGGAGTAAGCCAATCAGTGATGCTGAGGACATCAGTCAAGGAGTTAAGTCAGAAGAGGAGATGTCAACATGACAGTGAGTAACGGAAGTGCAGATAATCAAGTTGACTGCTTAGGGGCTTCACCAGTGCACAACTGAGATAGAAGAGGTCCAATGGAGGCAGGGGCTGTCCCAGAGTCCACCTCGGCCCACCCCACTCACACTTGACAGCCTGGCACAGCTGGAAGGCCATGTGGCGCACTTGGTGGATGGGATAGGGCAGGTAGTTGTTGTCTTTGAGGAAATCGAAGGTGCTAAGGCCCAGAAGCTCAAAGGAGATACACATGTGGCCATGGTAGTCAAACCAGTCAAACATCTGGACACAGAGGCTGGGAAGAGAGATGGGGAAGGGAAATGTCTGATCACCACCCGCCAACAAGGCGGGACTGCATAGCTGTTGATTTCACACACTTGTATTACCAACACAATTCAGTTCCTTTAGGAAATGGTCTTTCTGGTGGACTCAGGAAGAGATGTACTACCTAGCAAGATTCAAATAACTTTCAAAATTTTTACATAGTTAAAACTCTAGTTGCTGAAGTGTTGTGAAGTGCCAGGCTCTTGTGTTGACCTTGAATTATCAAACTGTCCCTCCTAAATCCAGACCCCACCCCCCATTCCAGAAATTCACTATTAGCCACCATTTGGCCCATGTTTAGACCTATTATCTTCTTATATGTTCACTTAACACCCTTGTTACATAGTTGGCTTATAGAACGTGTGTGAACAGGAATATTACATATAAATGTTGGTGGCCCCATCAGCATAGTTCCAAGTATTAAAAGCTCAATTACTTTTTTGACAAAATGTTAATTCTCAGTCTGAGGGTCATTCCCAGGGAAGATCGCTACAGAGGCCACCCTGGGCTGGAGACAAACTGCAGAGCAATTTCACTGCCTGAAAACTGGGAAATGAATCAGAGACTATCGCAGACCTCCCTTCCACTCTAATGTCCTTCTCCTCTAAGATGACGAACAGAAGATGAATGGATGAGGTCTGGGACTCCCTGCCGGCCTGACCTAGTTTGGGGTGGAGCCTCTCAGACTCCGCACACACGCCTTTGCTTGCTTACTTCTTGTTGTCAGGGTCCTTCTCATTGATTTTCTCCAGGACATTGATTTCAAGTCGAGCAGCTTCCTTGTACTTTTCCACATTCTTTATGATCTTCAAGGCAACCCGGGCCCCGCCCCTGTGGGTTGGCAGAAGAGGCTTTTGCTGGGTTCCTGAGAGCATCTCAAACTGAATGGGGCTGTCGGGGCATAAAGAACTCCTACCTTTTGCTCACCGGTACACAGGCCCCAGATCACCCTCACCACCTCTCTATGCCCAGCAGGGATGGGGCAGGGATGGGGCAGTTACCTGCGATGGTCCACACATTGTACAACTCTGCCAAAGGTGCCCTCTCCCAGCGTGCTTACAATTTCATCTGGAATGAGAGAGAGCGGGGGCGGGGAGCGGGAGGGGGGGAGAGAAGGTGGGGAATGAGCCGAGTTGGAAGGAAAAAGGGACAGCAATCTGGGGTGAAATGAAGGATGGGGGAACAGATACAGATGGTCACAGGGGAAGAAAACCCCTGTGTGACTCCCACCACCTTTAACCCAGGGGCCATGAGAGCTGGGAGTGGACAGCAGAGGTCAATTCTCAACAGCAACTCAAACCACCCAGATAAACAACACCACTGAGAGAAGGCAAGAGAGACCGTGACTTGGGTTGGCTCGGGACGTTAGGATGGCTATGGGACCATTACAGGCTATAGGATTGTTACGATTTGGCTTGTACATCGCTCTTGTAGCCAGTCCCCGACGTGGTAGATGAGGTGGCCCTCAGCGTCGTCCTCTACACTCTTGGCTCTCCGGCTGCTGTGCTGCTGTCGGGGGGCGGGGGGGGTCGGAGCAAGCCAGGTGTCGGAGCGGGGGCCGGAGGGAGGCGGGGCGGGTGGTGGAGGGGCCACCGGTCACAGGCGCCCAGCCAGGGGGGACAGACGATGATGGGGGACAGTGGAAGGGAACACGTCAGATGCAGTAAGGCGGATCGGGGTGAGAAGAGAGAGCGGCGCATAACCCCAAGTCCCAAACCCAAAACGGGAACGAGGAGAGGCACGGGCAGAGCAGAGAAGTGGTGTCGTTGTGCCAATGTCACCCACAATGCCATGCTCTACACAGTGCCCTTCCAGGCAGGCACCAATCTCCCCTTTCCCCCACCCAAGCGCACCTACTGAGGGGGCCATGGAGCCCAGGGCTTGGGGGAGAAAGGCAGTCCACAAGCAAGGTCCCCACTAGAGTGCAGGCCTCCGGGGCGAGAAGCTGCCCCCTGCACAGCGAGGCCAGCATGCCAGAGGGCACTGGGCTCACAGGCGCTCTGTGCCCAAGCACCTCTAAAGCAGATTCGGGGGCCCTCCAGGAGTCCAAGAGCTTCCGAGAGAGACGGACTCGGTGTCCACCTCAGCGTTCATGCCCCACGGACCAGCTGAGCACAAGGACACCTCTCACTTACCGGGGTCCCAGAGGGTGCGGGGAGGGGAAGGGCGGGGCCGGCACTCACCGAAGAGGAGCGGCTGAACGTCCGGCTGCGCCGCCTCCGCCGCCGGTGCTTCCTGCGGCTGCTGCGCTGGCTGCGGTAGCTGCTGTTCTCCCGGTGGTACTCGCAGGAGTGCCGGCAGTCCGCGTCGTAGTAGGCGTCTCCCCGGTCCCTGCTGTAGTCGTTGCGCCTGTAGCTGCCGCAGTGTCGCCGGTCATACGCTCTCCGGTCAGAGGAACGGTCATCGTAGCTGCTGTTGGACAGTGAACAGCCATCAGGTGCATCGGTTCGGCCACATTCCGGGCCACACCCGTGACAAGGTCCCCCCTCCGTGAGGAAAGAGAGCTGCTGGAGGAATGGCTCCCAGACACCGACCAAGTCTGAGAGGACTGAGGACCAGAGAACTGAAGGAACGAGGCGCAGAGGAGGAATCACCAGCTGCATGTCACCAAGACATCTCAAATGGAATGATTTAATGGAACAAAGCCATAAGCCTTCCCTACATCCAGCTCTGCTCCCAATGACCCCTAACCCACCCCTTCACCGAACACACCGCTAGGTTATTAAAACCAGACAAACCTAACTGTCTTGTCTATCGGCTCACTAGCTACTTCCAGCCCCTAGTCTTTGCATGTGGTTTCCCTTCATCTGGGACACGTCACCCTTATGTTTCAGAGGAGCTGAGATGTCACACACTCTGGGAAATTCTCCTTGAACTACACATCCCGTCCTAGTCCAACCAAACGTGCTAGGTGCTTCCTCAGCCCTCCTGGTATCACAGCGCAAATGCCTCATTTTGTCATCCATCTTGAGCATCGCCACCCAGGGGCTCGGCATGTAACCATAAATCTTTGTTAAATGAACGAATGAGGGAGCGATCTTGAGTGCAAGGTCTCACCTCCGGGAACGAACGTGGTAGCTGTCTTCCCGCCGATGCCTCCGTGTGCGGTCACTGCTACTTGACCAGGATCGGCTTCTTCGCCTCTTATGCTTTCGGCTTCGATAGTGCTCATGGTAACTCCCCCGGCTGCCTCGTTCTGAGGAGTGGTACCTTCGGGGATGAGGCATCTGGAAGAGAAGGCAAAGCAGAAATAGTGGGGCAGTTCCCTGCAAGGACTGGATGTCACCGAGGTGCCCAGCTGCTTTCTTCTCTTTGACTTCTCTCTCTTTTGACCACCACTGTGCTTAAACCTCCTCCTTCGTGGAGCGTAACAGTAGCCACTTACTGACACTGGTTGAAAACTCTAGAAAGCCTTCCCTAGTCTCTCGATCTCTCAAATACGCCTCCCTTGGCACTCTGCACTCCTCCAATTTTCCACAAACACGGTTCCATACAGCCTTCCGGTCTGGGCCACAGCTCAGTACAGGCGAGATGGTGTAACTGACGGGAGGCTGCTGAGCTCCTCCCGGGCTGAGAGCTAAGACAGACCTGTGTCATGCTGAGGACCTCACAACGCAGCAGATGAAAGCTTTGGTGGACTCTGTCACGATACACGCTGACAGTTATTCCGAGTGTCGCCCATCTGTGTGCTGAGGGCAGGAAGCCCATTTGCCGGGTCTCCACACCCAGCAATGCACACGAAATATAAACAAGTGCCAGGGACCTGGGCTAGCTCCTTGAACTGCCTTCATTCCTGCACCTCTGGCCAAACACCCCTTGAGAGGTTTTAATACAGGAGGCCCCGAGCTGCAGTCAGCGTCCCATCTGGCTTCTCCCCTTTGGGCTTGGGAAGTACAGAATAACTGCTTTTTCATTAACATCAGCACTGCTTGTCTAGGAGCCAGTTCCCTTCCAGTTGTTAGAACTGGAATGGCATGGTGCACCAGTCCTTTTTTCCTCCAGGGAAAGAATCAGAAATCAGTCACAACCAGGAAGAGGAGGCCAGGAGGGCACAATGAAATGAACAGGCCTAAGGGCAGAAGTCTGGGGGAGGAGATTAGGTGTGAAAAGGCCAATGACTCCACAATCTGGCTCCCGCTGGAGGCTCGCTCTGCACCCTGTCTTCAGGTTCAGAAGGGGGCCTGTTAGTTTGTTCCTGGCTGAACAGGGCTCAGAGAGCGCCTAGAAGATAGAAGCGCGGTATACCTGCAGGTAACCCAGCATTGCTCAGCCTCGCCGGTGTCTCCCCACCCCCCGGAGGCTGCCACCCAAGTTCCCCCACAGTCCCCTCCAACCAAGCAACTCCAGCCTACAACCTTCACCAAACTGGTGCAGCTTCGTGTTCCCTTCCTCAGATGATCCAGCTCTACTTTCCGGAGCCAAAGGCTCTCCGTACCCTCCAAGCGACACGGCGGTGTCTCCTCTCTCCAGCCTCGGTGCAGCTCTGACATCTCGGCCCGGGAACCGCTCCCCTCCCCGCTCCATCGCTCCATCACCGTCTCCTACTTGGGTGGCTCCCAAGTTTCCTACAGGTCTCCCAGGTGCGCCCCGGCGGCTGCCTTCCCTCCGCGCTGCGCGCCCCACCTCGGCCACTTCGCAGGTCGCGACCCTCTCTCCCCTCCGCTCCCCTCGCCCCGGCCCCGCGCCCCCAGCACCCCCACCCCGCCCGCCCCGCGGCCGCCATCTTCCCGCGCGGCCCCGCGGCCCCGCCGGCCCGCGCGCTCACCGTTCTGGCGGCGAGGCCCGTGCGCTTGTCCCACAGGAAGTCCGTGATGGCGGCGGCGACGCGGCCGGGAGTCCCGGCACCCCCGCGGCGACGAAGTGCGGCTCCACCCCCCACCCCGAGACCCCGGGACCTCCCGCCCGGCTCCCGGGCTCTGCGCCAGCCCCGCCCGCCCCGGCTCCGTCCCCGCCCCGAGGATCCGCTGGGGGGCCGCTCGCACCGCCCCCGCCCGGGGCCCGGTCCCCGCTGGGTCTCCGGCTCCGGCCGCTCCGATCCGCCGCCGCCGCCGCCGCCGCCGGGAGCGAGCACGTACGCACGCACGTTCGGCGTCGCTTCCCAGTGACCCCGGGGCCCCGCCCCCGGCGCCGCGCACGCCGCCGCCGCGCCCTCGCCCAGCTCGCGGGCGGCCCCGGCCCGAGTGCAGGGTGCGCCCGGGCGGAGGGCGCTGGGCGGCACCGGGCGGCACCGGGCCCGCTCCTCTGCGCTCGCGTCCTTCCCTATCCTTCCCCCGTCTCTCGCCCCTTTTAGGAGACCTCGCTGGCTTAGTCAGGTTTGGAGATTTTTAAAAGAAAGGGCTGGTATTTAGGGAGTGTCTCCGCTCCGAAAACCTAGCTTTAGGCTTGGTGGTGAGGTCTGCTTCTCCAGCATATCCTGAAAATACCCAGTGCTTAAAGCAGCTCGGCTACCTAACCCCAGCAAAGAGAGACACCCCCCCCCACACACACACACACCTTTTGTCCTAAACACAGACTCTGCACGTGTGGATTCAGCCAGTCGGGAGCATGGCTGGGAGGGAAAGGTTTGAGCAATGCAGGGATGGAGACCCGGGTGCAGAAAAAGGCGCAATCACTTTGGACCCGTATATTATGTGCTTACACATAATAGGAGTGTACGCTTACTGAATTGAAAAGATCAAAGAGGAGGGGACCTTGAGACAAACTGGGCAGTTACAGGCGCTATAGAAGGAACTAAGAAATAGAAAGGGAAGTGAAAAAAAAAATCTGAGGATAATTACATTAAAGTCGGACTATCAGAGGGGAGTTCGGATGGAGGACTGTCAGATGGAGATTAGATCAGTTAGCCAGAAATGGTTTAGGAAAAGTTCCCTCACATAGAAGAGGAAGGGTAATGCGGGGCTAAGAAGACAGAATGGCAAATTCACTTCCTCCTCCAAAAGCACTTTCCCGGATGGTCGTTCATTCAACAAGCATTTACTGCGTGTCCATTATGTGTCCAGCACTGTGCCAGGTTCTTCAGGGCTTCACGGTCTAACGGGAGGAAAAGACCTGTAAAGAGATCATGGCAGCCTTGTGACAAGAATGGTGATGAACAGTGGTGCCCCGGACACTAGACTAGACCCGTCCTGGGGAAAGGAGATTTGGAAATGTGTCTCTAGGTTTCCGAGAGGAGATGAGCATCCTCAGCATCCATGCAGTGATGGGCAGAGTCGCATTTGGGGAAGGTTAACAGAAAAAAAATCAGAAAGTAAAATAGTAGGGTGATGCCAAAGCCGGTTTGGCTCAATGGATAGAGCGTCGGCTTGGGGACTGAAAGGTCCCGGGTTCGATTCCGGTCAAAGGGCATGTACCTTGGTTGCGGGCATATCCCCAGTGGGGGGTGTGCAAGAGGCAGCTGATCAATGACTCTCTCTCTCATCGATGTTTCTAACTCTCTATCTCTCTCCCTTCTCTCTGTACAAAATCAATAAAAATATATTTTAAAAAAATACCAGGGTGAGCAAAGGAATATGCCTAAGAGAGTGCTGAGAGAAAGAAAGTGGAATACCGGAAGTTCATGAGCAAGAGTAGGGAAGACGACTATCAAAAGCCATTCCCCACCTCTCCCATTGGTCCCCAATGCCTCGCCCTCCTCGGTCTCATCAGCTACAACGCCCATCCGGTTTTCCCGCCGCTCGCAGGCGGCTCCACCTCCCTGGCGCTCAGTGAATAAAAGCCCAGCTCTAGGCCACGCCCTCCCCGGGGCCCCAGCCGCCTTTTCCGTTCTCCCTTCTCCTCCTACACTCGAAGGGCCGCCCCTATCCGCCAAGCCACGCCCACCCGGAGTCCCTCTGGGATCCCGGCGCTGCTGGCCCCGCCCCCTCCGGGATGGCGCTCGGAGGCCCCGCCCACGCCCGCCCTGCCCGGCGTTCCCGCGGACGCCGCCAGGGGGCGCAGCGCACCGGCCCGCCGCCGGCGGGAGCGTGTCCCCCACACCCCTCTGCCCTGGGCGCCGGCGATTCCCAGCCCGCTACGCCTCCGCTGGGAGCCCGCGGGGCCGCGCCGGCCCGCCTCTGGGAGGGCCCGGGGGGTCCCCCATGGCCGCGGCAGGAACTCGGAGACCAAGGGTGTAAGCTGCGGGCGCCATGGAGGCGGAGCCGCGGCCGACGACGGGGCCCGGCGACCGGGCGACCCCTGGGCTGGAGGCGACGCCTCCCGCTGCCCCGGCCCCCGCCGCGGCCGCCCCCTCGGGTCAGATCCCCGGGTCCACGTTCGGACCCGAGCCCAAGAGGAGGCAGTTCGGGACGCTGCTCCAGCCCGCGGTCAACAAGTTCTCCCTTCGCGTGTTCGGCAGCCACAAAGCTGTGGAAATCGAGCAGGAGCGGGTCAAGTCCGCGGGGGCCTGGATCATCCACCCCTACAGCGACTTCCGGTACTGGGGGCCCGGCAGGGGCGCGGGGGGTGGACCCCGATCCCATTTCCACTGCGGAGACACGGGGATCGGACCCGCCCCGCTCTCCACGGCCGTTTCAGCCCCAGCCCAGGGATCCCGGGTGGGGCGAGAGTCACTCCCACCGGCCTCGCCTGGAATCCTCAGGGACTTCTCAGGCTGGGGCCGCCGGAAGAGAAGCGGAGACCTGGATTGCCCGTTTCAGGACCCCGGCACCCCACCTGGACCACAGGGACTCCTGGAGTTAGGGGTCCTTGCCTCCTCCAGGACTGCTTGCTGGTGATCTGGGCAATTATGTCATATTCCAAGACTCAAGGCCAGCCTGAGAGACAAACCAAGCTCCGCTATCTTTCCCCCGCCCCTCACTCCCACCCCCTGCACCTGCTTAGTTCGGCAGGGCAGGCGACCAGGGAAAATGGGGATTCTGGGGGGATGGTGGCGGGGGGCGGGGGTGTGGGGGGTATGGGGGGGATTCTGACAGCAGTCCGGGTAGCTGTCCCTGGTGCTGAAGGCGGGATTCGGTGGAGCAGGGCTGGGACTCAGCGTCTGAGGCTGCAACACCAGGGCAAGGCTACCACCGGAGAGAAAGGACGGATGAAGGGTGGGGAGGAGCCATTTCGTAGTCCCCATCTGGCTGTACCTTTACATCAAGGGCGCTAGGGGAGGAGAGCTGCCCTGTCCTTGAGGGAAATGAAGGACAGCGGTTGGATGAGGTGGGATGTGTGCAAAACATACCGAACCTAGGGAGTGAAATGAGTTGAAGGGATGAGGTGTGCATCAGGAGACTGGAAACACGATCGGAGATTTGGACATCATCTTGAACCCACATTCACATACATTCCCTAAATGCTCCTTTCTCCTGTTTCCGCTACTCCCATCTTCTTTACTATCTCATTCCCACCCACCATGCGCCTTTCCCACTCTCCTAGTTTGCTAGATCTGTGGATCTCCCCCCCCTTCCCCCATTTCACCCTCAGATGTATCCCCAGGAGCCGTGTCTCCCCCTTATTATTGTGCATTCCTCTGAACTCTCTATCACCCGCCAGGCTTGTGACTGACTGCCTGTGAGTCAGGCAGTGAGGTTGCTCTATGGCTAGGAAAACCCTCTTTCTCTCTCCTCTCCCACTTCACGGTAAAGGATTTCTCTTGTAGCCCAGGAGGAAGAGGAAGAGGATTGGTTGTTGGTGGACCGAAGGTTCACAGGTTCAGTTGGATTCCCGTCAAAGGCACATAACCTCAGTTGCAGGCTCCCTACCCCCACATGTGTGGGAGGCAACCAATTGATGTGTTTCTCCCTGTTCATTCTCTCTAGAAACTCAATGGAAAAAATATCCCTGGGTGAGGATTAAATAAATAAATAATTTTGGGGGGTGTGAGAGTCATTCATATTGCAGAAAGTGGCTGCAGTTGGATGAGTCCACAGTTGTATAGCATTACAGGGCATAACTATATTCTATTTTTCTACTGATGGACATCCAGGTTGTTTCCAAACTTAAAGCTGATAATATTTTTTTTTCAAGTGTCTATATGGTATTGCCGGGAATGCAAATATCTGACTTTACTATTAATAGATAATGGCAAACTATTTTCCTAAATGGTGGTTCCAGTTTACCCTCCCATGAGCTGTAAATAGTTATCCCTTTTTCCGTGTCCTTGTCCACTCTTGTCCGGGTCAGGTGACCTGCTGTCAATCTGGATGGCTGATGCAATATCCTTGTGGTCCCACTCCCTATCCCACCCCGCCTCAGGTTTTACTGGGACCTGGTCATGCTCCTGCTGATGGTGGGGAACCTCATTGTGCTGCCCGTGGGCATCACCTTCTTCAAGGAGGAGAACTCCCCGCCATGGATCGCCTTCAATGTCCTCTCCGACACCTTTTTCCTGCTGGACCTGGCGCTCAACTTCCGCACGGGCATTGTGGTGGAGGAAGGCGCCGAGATCCTGCTGGCCCCGCAGGCCATCCGCACGCGCTACCTGCGCACCTGGTTCCTGGTGGACCTCATCTCCTCGATCCCCGTGGACTACATCTTCCTGGTGGTGGAGCTGGAGCCACGCCTGGACGCCGAGGTCTACAAAACAGCGCGGGCCCTCCGCATCGTGCGCTTCACCAAGATCCTCAGCCTCCTGCGGCTGCTCCGCCTCTCCCGCCTCATCCGCTACATACACCAGTGGGAGGAGGTGGGGCGGGGCGGTGGGCGGGGGGGGGTGGGGTGTCACAGACTTCTCCGAGATAGTGGTGTGGGGGAGAGGGGGACTCCTGGCGACTTTATGGGGTGGGCAGATGTGTGGGTGGAGTTTCCGAGGTTGGCTCTCTCCGAACTTGGTGAGGGAAAAGCAGGATCAGAATGTGGGTTCAGGGGATGGGGTCCCTGAGATGAGGATGGTGGTACAACTGCCAGACAAATGCCTAAGGGTTATTTGGACTCTGGGAGGAAGATGTCGGAGGAGAGCTAGTGATGACAGGGTGGGAAGAGGCTGGGGTGTCAGCCTCGGGGCAGCAGAATTTAGTGGTTCATTCCAGGTGCGGACTGTGCAATCTCATTGCTTGAGGTCAGACACCAGTTTTACCATTGACTATAGATGAGGCTTGGTTTTCTCTCCTATAAAATGAGAACGTTAAGGATACTCACGCGTGATAAGGTTATAGGATTAAAGAGTTAACAGTTGTAAAGCACTTAGAATGGTGCCGGCATGTACCGTAGCACGTGCTTGGCAAATCACCTATCGTTATTGGAGAGGGAGAGGGCTGCTGGAATCCATTCTGATACACATGCCCTGTGACATTATGAAATGCCCTCCCTCCTCTCTTCCAGGCTACACCGAGGTAGCTTGGGCAGCTCACCTCTGGGGTGACACTGCGTGACTCTGGGCACATGATTGGCAGCAGCTTTCCTATCTATAAGATGAGCGTAGTGACACAGCCTACTTTGTATTCGCTAGATCTGTGTGCTGTAAAGCTCTGTCCACATAATAACCACATTTTTTTTTTTAAGCTCATGGGGCCGGGGCTAGAGAGAGACGTTCAAAGAGGGAATTTGCAAGGCTGGGGATGGAGGAGATAGATGGTCAGGAAGGGTCCCCGTCCACAGTGGCCCCTCCTCGGAATCCTCAGATCTTTCACATGACCTATGACCTGGCCAGTGCTGTGGTTCGCATCTTCAACCTCATCGGGATGATGCTGCTGCTCTGTCACTGGGACGGCTGCCTGCAGTTCCTGGTCCCCATGCTGCAGGACTTCCCTCCTGACTGCTGGGTCTTCATCAGCCGCATGGTGGTGAGACCCCCCACAGCTCTCCTCTCCCGGGCATTCTGAGGGCTCTCCCGTCTGAGCAGTGGGAGGACCACAGGGGGCAAGAGATGATGGAGAGACGACCGAGAGAGAAGGCAGGACGAGGAGGTGGGGAGGGGAGGTGAGGTGGGCAGAGACCCAGAGGAAGTGCTTGTGTGTTGGAGGGAGAAGACGGGGAAGGAAACATAGGCAGAAACTGACGTCCCTAAATGCAAAAAGAGGCCCCTTCTACCTCGGGGCTCCCCTGGACCAAACTTAGGTGCCTCCTAGGAGGCAGATGTGAAATGAATGGGGGAGGCAGAAGGACTAAAAGAGAGAGAAAAGGGTCAGGAGGAGAATGAGGCTCTGAGGGCCCTCTGTCCACCGCTGCAATACTTTGTTCCCCAGAACCACTCGTGGGGCCGCCAGTACTCCCATGCCCTGTTCAAGGCCATGAGCCACATGCTGTGCATTGGCTACGGGCAGCAGGCACCAGTGGGCATGCCTGACGTCTGGCTCACCATGCTCAGCATGATTGTGGGCGCCACCTGCTACGCGATGTTCATCGGCCACGCCACCGCCCTCATCCAGTCCCTGGACTCCTCCCGGCGGCAGTACCAGGAGAAGGTCAGCAGGGACAGGAGAAGGGAGGGGCGGGCGGGAAGGGGTGCTGGGGGCTGGGTAGCTGACACATACTCCTGTGGTTCTCTGTGTCCATGTCCATGTGTCTCGTGCCCCTGTGTGTACCTTTTCCTTGTTGGTACCTATACCCCTGACCTTGGACGCCTCCCCTGCCTGTGTCTGATTTGTCCCTCTGTGGCCTTGTGTTCTCCCTCTACCTCCTTGCCTCACTTCCCTGGATTTGGTCCACGTTTGCGACCTTCCTCCACACACACCTGCCTCCACTGTTCCGGCCCCACGCCTGTCTCTGTCCTCTTTCCTGCCGGCCATCGGCTGGCCCTCCAGTACAAGCAGGTGGAGCAGTACATGTCCTTCCACAAGCTGCCGGCTGACATGCGGCAGCGCATCCATGAGTACTATGAGCACCGCTACCAGGGCAAGATGTTCGATGAGGAGAGCATCCTGGGCGAGCTGAGCGAGCCACTCCGGGAGGTAGGGCTGGGCACGGCCTGGGCTTCCAGGATGGCACCTGGGGAAAGGGCTGTCGGTTAGCAGAGGGCCCCATGGAAGCCAGGCCTTGGGAGGGGGGGGCGGTGCTGTCAGGGGCTAAAGTCTTTCTTGAAGTTCACATGGGGGAGAAGTGTACGTGGGTGGGGAGGGCAGGGCTCTCTGTTTGGGAGGATGCTCCTTTGAGGGCTCCTGGGAGAGCCCTGAGGGCAGGAGCTTAGGGATGGTCCCTGGCCCACGGAAGCATCCTCATTCTTGCAGATCCTGACCCAGGGGTGGGGCCTCTGGAGACAGATGAGCTGGATGGGGGCACCTTGGGGCAGGGGGGCACAGAGTGCCTGACAGGCCCCTCCCCCTCCCAGGAGATCATCAACTTCACCTGCAGGGGCCTGGTGGCCCACATGCCGCTGTTCACCCACGCGGATCCCAGCTTCGTCACCGCGGTGCTCACCAAGCTGCGCTTCGAGGTCTTCCAGCCGGGGGACCTGGTGGTGCGCGAGGGCTCCGTGGGCAGGAAGATGTACTTCATCCAGCACGGGCTGCTCAGCGTGCTGGCCCGCGGCGCCCAGGACACCCGCCTCACCGACGGATCCTACTTTGGGGGTCAGCGGGCCTCAGGGAGGGTGGGGGGAGTAGAGCGGAGAATGGAGGGCACCTGCTCCCCTGGACCCCAGTCCCTGCCTGGCCATGCTGCAGAGTCACAGAGCCAGCCCCTCCCCAGCCGACCTCCTTTGTCAAAATCTCTGAGCCCGGAACTCTGTGTTTTCAAGAAGCTTTTGAAGAGATTCCGATGCAATGCCAGGTTGAACATTTCTGGGCCTTTTAGAATCTATCATTGGTGAGACCCGAAGATCCTCTGGGATAAGGGGCAGCAGGAAAAGCAGTGCCGTCCCACAGGCTTCTCTGGGTGGCTCCCTGCTGGTGTGCCCCAGGGGCCCAGCCTGTGGCAGTGCAGGTAGTTCTGCCAGCGGGTGCCCACCGTGACTTAAAGCTCATGTAACCTCTCAGTCTGCAAACCACCCTCCAGCGTTCCTAGCGCGTTGCCCTTTGCCCTTTGGCCCTGTTCCTCGCTGCCTGGGCTCTCCTGGGTGTTTCCATAAAGCGGTGGGGCGGGGTAAGAATTAAAGTGGAATTCCTACAGGTGGGGGCCAGCAAGGCCTGCCTGGTTGTCAGCTTTAGTTGGAGAGAGTGAGGCCGATAATTGTGTAGGTGTGAAGAGTGACAGTGCTTGGAGCACGTAGGGGCCGGAGGCAGCGGGGTCAGCTGCTGCAGGCCCATGAGAACGAGCTCTGGGCACTGGTTCTGAACCCGCAGAGATCTGCCTGCTGACGCGGGGCCGGCGCACAGCCAGCGTGCGGGCCGACACCTACTGCCGCCTCTACTCGCTCAGCGTGGACCACTTCAACGCCGTGCTCGAGGAGTTCCCCATGATGCGCCGGGCCTTCGAGACCGTGGCCATGGACCGGCTGTGCCGCATCGGTGAGGCCTGTCCCCGAGCCTTCTCTCGGTCCAGCTTGGGCCCTTACCCATCTGCATAGTAAGAAGCCCCATTGTCCCAGGCCCAGCCTTTAGTGCTCCAGTGTCACACCCCAGACCCCTGCCCCCTCCCCGGCACGCACGCGACCCTCCCCCCACCCCCCATCCCAGAAAATGCCCCCATAGGCCTTTCAACACCGTGGCCCACGGTCCTGGTCACTCAGCATCTCCTGCCCTCGGGGATATCGCCCTAAGCTCCCATCCCGGGGCCTGCTGCCTGAGTCCCTGACCCTCACCCTCTCTGACTCATGCTCTCATCGCTTGACCCTTCTCTCCACCCTGACATTTGACCTTTATCTTGGGTTCCCTCCCTCTGCTTCCCTCCTCTCGCCGGGACGACCTCTAGGTAAGAATTCTGTTCTGCGGAGGAAACGCTCCGGGCCCAGTCCGGGCAGCAGTGGGGGCATCATGGAGCAGCACTTGGTGCAACACGACAGGGACATGGCTCGGGGTGTGCAAGGCCTGGCCCCGGGCACAGGAGCCCGGCTCAGCGGGAAACCGGTGCTGTGGGAGCCACTGGTGCATGCGCCTCTGCAGGCCGCCGCCGTGACCTCCAGCGTGGCCATCGCCCTGACTCACCAGCGGCAGCCCCTGCTCCTCTCCCCCGACTCTCCAGCCACCCTCCTTGCTCGCTCGTCAGGCTCCCCAGCCTCCCCGCTGGTGCCTGTTCGAGCTGGCCCTCTGCTGGCCCGGGGGCCGTGGGCATCCACCTCCCGCCTGCCCGCCCCACCGGCCCGAACCCTCCAAACCAGCCTGTCCCAGGCCGGGCGCTCCCAGGTGTCCCTGCTGGGCCCTCCCCCAGGGGGAGGTGGGCGCCGCCTAGGACCTTGGGGCCGCCCGCTCTCAGCATCCCAACCCTCCCTGCCTCAGCGGGCGACGGGCGATGGCTCTCAAGGGCGGAAGGGCTCAGGGAGTGAACGCCTGGCCCCCTCAGGGCTCCTGGCCAAGCCTCCAGGGATAGCCCAGCTCCCCAGGCCACCAGTGCCTGAGCCAGCCACCCCGAGGGGCCCCCAGCTCTCTGCCAACATGTGAACCCCCTAGGTAGCTCTCAGGTGCAGCAGTGAGTGCCTGAAGGCAGACAACTCTTGGGGAAGGCCAAGAGGACCCGGAACACTGCCCGACGGGAATATCTCCCCTTAGTGCCAAAAGATAGTTTCTATCCTCAGCTCAGGCACCCTGCGGCCTCCTAATCCATTCGCCATTCATCAGACGTACTGAGCCCAGCCTACCGTGTACACGGCACTGTGTCTCCACTGCCAAGTAGAAGTGACTCCAAGCCTTAGGTGGAGGTGATCCCCCGCCATGGTCCTGCCAGGTGCAGGCCCAGGCCCATGAGCCCACCTGATTAAGCACAAGTACTTGCCCAGGCCATCACTGCCAAGTAACCAGATGTCTGTCTCTCTGTCCGTGACCCTGCAGGGCCTGCCTGGAGGGTTATCCTCCTGTCCTCCTAGCATAGCTGGCCGATCGCTTGTGTTCCCTGCTGTCAACAAACGTTTTGGGTCACCAGTTGGGCATCCACCCTCACTGCCATGTGCAGGGCCCTCCTATCTATACCCGTGGGTGGGAACACGTCTCCTGCCGAGTTCCCCGCACTGTCTCCGGTAGAACTGTCTCTTTGTAAAGGGGGCCACCCCTCCCTGTGTCCCTGCCCCACCGGTGTCCCCCTTGAAGCTAAGGATGTCCGGCACCTCCTTATTTAGTGCACCAGCCTAGATCCCCCAGGTGAGGGGGAAGTGGCTGAATCCTTAGATGGCACTTTTTCTTTCCTTCTTCCCTTATTTATTCAATTATTTAATAATTATATTTATTCATTTGCTAATTTTATTTATTATCAATTCATTTTATTCACCCATTTCTTTGTCTATCCCTCCCCCTCCTCCTGGGAGGGAGACAGGAAGGGGCAGCCCCTCCACCCCCCACCGCCAGTTCCCGTGGTCCTTGTCCAACTCCCTCAGCAGCAATACCAAACACTCCCTATCTAGGCCGGGGCACAAGGGCCACCTGAGGTGACTGTTCCTTTTAGGTTTTTGTTTTTTATCCCTACTGAGTCTGCTGTTGGTACAGGAGTAAGGGGAGGACCCGAGGGATCTGAGCCTGGGGAAGGGCAGTCTAGCCAGCACTTCTGCCTTCTCAGGGACAAGAGAAATCCCTCACCCCACCCGTGTCTCCATGCCTATTTTACAGCACGAAGAATGTGGGGCCACGGCCCCAATTGTCTCTCCTGTGTAAGGAGTTCTGGGCTTCTGGGTATGTGGGAGTTTTATAATTGCTTCAAAACAGCTGGATTTAAAAAAGAAAATAGAGACACTCGGTTTGGCTCCTTGTTTGTGTGTGGAAACAAAGTGGGTATGAAGGAATTCCTTGGTGCAGAAGGGAACTTGCCCAGCAAGGCGTGAGATGGCCCTGGGAGCAGCCAGGCCGTGGTCTGCAATCCCAGCGGGGTGCTGAAGTCAGTGGTGGGTGTGCTCCCCAGCATCCCGTACCTAGGCTTCCCCCAAGAGTGGGGCTTTGATGTTACTGTTAGTTACCAGGAAGGAAGAGGGGGCACTCTCCTCAGGAGATAAGCAGATGGCCATAAAGGCCACATATGAGAACAACAGTCTGCATGGATGTGAAATGTTTCTAAAATGGATGTGATTGCTCTGGTCCCCTCTCCTCTGCCTCCAGGTGTGGGAAGCCTGGGGGAATATAATACAATTAACCGGTTATGCTGGGATTAAAGTCTCTGAGCATCTTAGGGTCCAGCTCAGAGCACTGGGTGCAGGCATTGTACGATTGGTGCTTCCGGATGGCCAGTGCTTAATTGGACATTTTTAGGGCCTGCGTGAAATGGGGAGGCGGAAGGGGCATCCTGGAATGGGGCAGATGGCAGATGTGGCCTCAGGCAGGGAGGACGGGAGTAGAGAGGAGACAGATGAAGAGTGTGGGGGGCATGGAGTGGGGGAAATGGGGAGGAAGGATGGGGTCCAGAGCCGGCTGGGTCAGAGGGGGAAGGGCCTCTCAGGATATGTTTATCACTCGCATGATGTTGGTATAGCCAGACCCCGGTCGCCAGCCTGTCACCACAATCACCAGGTCCCCAACATGGAGGAAGCCACGGAGCTTTCCTGGGGGAAGGGAAGATGACAATCAGACACTGAGGGCCCGGGTCAGCCCTGTCATGAGAGCTAGCCACCACCTTCTCCCTCAAGGCCAGCCGGTAGGAATGAGAGGCCTGAGGCTAAACTACAATGTGGGCCTCAGGTAGCACCACAGAGATGACACCACTCCGCTATAATAGAATTGCAGGTGTGTCTGTGGGTGGTGTGGTGGGTGTTGCTAAGCAGCAAGTCTATCTACCCGTGTTGCTATGCCAACGGGAAGAGGTGGGGTGTGATTGTATCCAGTTCTAAATTAGACCGGGTCCCCTTTCTCCTGTCACCTCCTGCTTCTTAGATCCCACCAGGCTCTACCACATGATGCAGGCAGCAGCGGGTTAACTTGTTAGGGAAGGCCCTGATCTCTCTCCTCCCCCCCAGCAAGTCCATGGAGGCCAAAATATCTCTGAGTCTCAGTGAACCTCGCAGAGTAAATCTAGGCCTTTGTGTGGGTGTGGGAAGTGGGGTTGGGGGGAGGCTCACGACACAAACCCAGGCGTGGGTGGGAGGGAGTCTAGATGACTCACCGCTTTCAATGCCAAATTGAACCCGGCGATCCACATCCTCTGCCCAGATGGCCACTGGAGGTTCATGGTACAGCAAGGGGAAGACTCCTCGGCACAGGTGGGCCTGGCGGGCAGCCTGCGCGGAGCGGGTGACAGCAATGACTGCTGCCCGAGGTCGGTAGCGAGACAGCAGCTGGGCGGAGCTGAAGGAGGCAGAGAAGGTCAGCCCAGAGCAGTGAGAGCGCTAAGTCAGAAACTAGAGTTTGGGTTCTGGTTCCCGGTGTCACCAACAAGCTGTGTGACCCAAGCTGGGTAAGTCCTATTTCTCTGGGTCTTGGTTTTCCTCATCTGTAAAGTGGGTATAAGAATGCCTGCCCTTCTTCTTCTTTTTTTTTTTTTTTTTAAAAAATATATTTTATTGATTTTTTTTACAGAGAGGAAGGGAGAGATATAGAGAGCTAGAAACGTCAATGAGAGAGAAACATCAACCAGCTGCCTCTTGCACACCCCCTACTGGGGATGTGCCCGCAACTCAGGTACATGCCCTTGACCGGAATCGAACCTGGGACCTTTCAGTCCACAGACCAACGCTCTACCACTGAGCCAAACCGGTTTCTACTTTTTAAAAAATATATTTTATTGATTTTACACAGAGAGGAATTGAGAGGGATAGAGAGTTAGAAACGTCGATAAGAGAGAAACATCGACCAGGACATCCCCTACTGGGGATGTGCCCACAACCAAGGTACATGCCCCTGACCGGAATCGAACCCGGGACCTTTCAGTCTCCAGGCCGATGATCTATCCACTGAGCCAAACCGGTCTCAGCTGCCTGCCCTTCTTACCACACAAAGAAGATATGAAATAATAAAGGGTACATCAGCCGAAACTGGTTTGGCTCAATGGATAGAGCATCGGCTTGGGGACTGAAAGGTCCTGGGTTCGATTCCGGTCAACAGCATGTACCTTGGTTGTGGGCATATCCCCAGTAGGGGGTGTGCAAGAGGCAGCTGATCGATGACACTCTCTCAATGATGTTTCTAACTATCTCCCTTTCTCTCTGTACAAAATCAATAAAATATATATTTTTAAAAATAAATAAAAATAAAGGGTACATCAAATGAAATAGTTCAGAGAAAAACCTCTTTGAGAAACAAAACTCTTCTGAGAAGACACCCTTATAGTGTACAAGTAGTACTTAACTTACAAATGTCTCCGAGGAAACAGAGGCTTATGTGGTAGAGCGGGGTGACTTACCCAAGGTGCCATGTCAGAGCAAAGATTGACCTCAGACCGGGCCCAGCAGTGTAAGACTGTGGGCTCAACGCAAAACACTTGTTCCCAGCAAGTGTGGCTCAGCGGTTGAGCATCCACCCATGAACCAGAAGGTCACGGTTTGATTCTAAGTCAGGACATATGCCCGGAATGTAGGTTCAATCCCCAGTAAGGGGCGTGCAAGAGGCAACCAATCAATGATTCTCTCTCATCATTGATGTTTCTATCTCTCCCTTTCCCTCCCTCTCTGAATCGATAAAAATATATTTTAAAAATTATTTAAATGCAAAGGACTTGCTTCTGAGTCGTAGGAGCCCAAAGGGTCTGGAAACCAATGCTCCAGAAGGCCACCTCCCCTCCATCGCCTGGAGCTCCCTGGCACCTATCCTGGTGAGCTCCAAGAGCCTTCCCCGGCCTCCAGCTCTCATAACTACCCCTCCTCCTCTTGCCCCAGCATGACACTCCTCACCTCTGATGGCCAGACAAAACCCCAGCCTGTGGCCCCTGACCCAAAGGCTTGTGTGGCACCCCGTGGCCCCTCACCGGCCGGTTTTGGTCAGCACGATGATGGCAGCAGCACAGCACTTGAAGGAAGCCTCCACCGCGCCAATGGCAGTGACTTCGGTGGGGTCGCGGGTCAGGGGTGCGGCCCGGCGCAGCTCCTCGAACAGCTGCCGGTGGTACACCGCGGCTTCTGCCTCCCTGGCAATCTGCGGGCACCAGGAGGTCAGGCTGGACGGGGGCACCGGCCTGGCAGGCATCTGGCTGTCCGGCCCACCTCCTCGCATCACGGGCTCTTACCGCGTGCTGCATCATCACGGCCTCCACCGGGAAGCTGCCCTTGGCCGTCTCGCCCGACAGCATGATGCAGTCTGCGCCGTCCAGCACGGCGTTGGCCACGTCGCTCGTCTCTGCCCGCGTGGGCCGGGGCTTACTGATCATGCTCTCCAGCATCTGGGGGACATCTGGATGTCAGAGCTGCAGGAGTCACACTCTGACATCCATATCCTCAGCTTGCCCTGAAGGCCAGGGTCACCTATGACAGTGCCATCCTGGCAGGTTGGTGTCCTTATCTGAGAAGGGGGTCACGTATCTCGTCCTGACTTCATTGTCTGAGGGTCAAACACTGGACAGCAAACCGCCCTATGGACCTAAGGCGCAGGCACCACTCTCAGGTGTCCCCAAACCCAGCGTGCCAGCCCTCTCCTGGCCCTCTTCAGACCTGTGTGGCACAGACAACCGGTTTGCCCGCCAAGTTGCAACGTCCAATCATCATCTTCTGAGCCAGGAAAACCTTCTCAGCTGGGATCTCGATGCCCAGGTCACCCCGCGCCACCATGATGCCATCACTCACTTCCAGGATTTCATCGAACCTGGGCGGTTGTGGGGAGGGTCAGGGCTGGGGAAGAGCCTGGAAATGCCAGGGAGAGGAGGAGGGAGAGGAGGAGGGAGAAGGAGGGAGAGGAGTAGGGAGAGGAGGACTACGGGCTGGTTAAGGGCCAGGGAGAGGCAAAGGCCAGGCCTCACTTCTTCACGCCTTCGTGGTTCTCGATTTTGCTGATGATCTTGATGGCCTGTCCTTCAGGCCCCAGAGCAGCCCGCACTGCAGCCACATCGCTGGCCTTCCGAATGAAGGAGGCAAAGACGATGTCCACGCCATGCTCCACCCCGAAGCGCAGGTCCCGTAAGTCTTGCTCGGACAGCCCGGGCAGGTCCACCTCGGTGCCCGGCAAGTTCACGCCCTTGCGGCTGCCCAGGACGCCGCCGTTCTCCACCTCGGTCTCCAGCCCCGCCGGGCCTGCGGGCATGGGAAGGGCCAGGATCGGTCAGAGGAGCCCGGGGCAGCATCATGAACTAGGGAGCAGGGGGCTGCCCCCAGGAGATTGGGATCCACGTCCCATTGTGTGTCTGTCCGCCCTCGGCCTGGGCTCCGCGCGGAGGAGGCCTCGGGTGGAGAGACGCCTGCCCACCAGCCCAGCCCCATGCTGGGAGCCAGGCCTCTGGGTGCGGGTTTCCTGGGTGGGGGAGTAAGGACGCTGGCCCGGGAGGTGGGGGGCGGCCTGGGGAGGTGCGGGGCGGCCTGGGAGGCGGGAGGGGGGCCGGCCAGGGAGGTGGGGGCGGCCTGAGAGGTGGTGGGTGTGCTGGGCGGGTGCAGGAGCCTCAGGGGAGGTGCGCCCAGCCCGCACCGATTGACTTGACCGTCAGGGAGATGAGCCCGTCGTCGATGTAGATGCGGCCCCCCACCGGCAGGACCCTGACGATGTTGGGGTAGTCCACCCACACGGTGTGCGCGTCCCCCCGCGTCTGGAACGCCGGGTCCACGGTCACCAGCACCTGCGAGCCTTTCACCAGCTCCACCTCCGCCTCGGGGCCCTGGGGGGGGGGGGAGGAGCCAGCGCTGAGTGCGGCCTCTCCGCCCGCCCCGGCCCTGCCCTCGCCCCTCCGCCCGGACCCCCTCCCCGCCGCCTCTCACCCCCTGCAGGATTCCGGTGCGGATCTCCGGGCCCTTGGTGTCCAGGGCAATGGCCACCGGCCGGTAGCTGAGCGGGGAGGCCGCGAAGCTCTCCACCGCCTCCCGGATGTTGGCGATGGACTCGGCGTGGTACTGGGGACAGAACCGAAGGGAGCCGAGGTTTCAGGGGAAGGTGGCCTCCACGCGGGGGCATCCCCCAGCTCCGCCGCCTCCCGCGACCCCCTCGCGAACCTCGTGGGAGCCGTGGGAGAAGTTGAGTCGCGCGATGTTCATGCCGGCCTTGATCATCTCCTTGAGGCGCTCCACGGAGCGCGAGGCCGGCCCTGGAAGCAGAGGTGCCACTCAGACCGCTTTCCCCCCAACCCGAGCCAGCCCACCCGCCGCCCTCAGATGTGCTGAGTGCCCCGGAAGCCTTGTTACCTGACCTTTAGTCCCTGACCCACCCCACTCATAAGTCACCCCTTCCCCTCTCCAGCCAGCCACTTGCGGGGAGGCATCCCTGCCGGGGCGTGCAGAGGAGGGTCCTAAGGCCAGGTCTGAGGCAGCCGTGCGTGCAGTGGTGTAAGTGCTGCAGTGGGTGTAACCTCAGCGGATGAGGGGGACAGCCAGGGGTGGGTGCCAGGTGAGGGCATTTGGGGCTGTAGAGCAGATAAGCCTCATTTTGGTTGAGGAGAGTTGAATTCTATCCCATTTCTGCTCTCTGACAGGGAGGGCAGCTGTCTGTGACTGAGAGCCAGTTGGCCAAGCTCTCCCGCCCTACCTACCTGTGCATTAGGTCTCCTGATCACTTGCTCAAAGACTTACTCAGCCATCCTACAATCCTCTCTGTCATCAGTGTTTGCCTTTTAATTGTCTCATTCTCATCAGCATGAAAACCTGCTGTTATTTCTTTCATCATAAAACATTATCTTGCCCCACTCATGTGGCTCAGTGACTTATGAACCAGGAGGTTAGGGTTCAATTGCAGGTCAAGGCACATGGGGGTGGGGGACTGGCCCCCAGTAGGGGACAGCTGATCAGTGGTTCTTTTCATTCTTTCTCATAATTGTGGGGTATGCAGGAGGTTGGAGCCAGGAACCCATGCATGTGCCCTGACTGGGAATTGAACCGTGACCTCCTGATTCATGAGTTGATGCTCAACCACTGAACCGTGTCTCCGGGCCTCTCTCATTGTTGATGTTTCTATCTCTCCCTCTCCTTTCCTCTCTGAAATCAATAAAAAATATATTTTAAAAATATATGTTCCCAGTTCTCCTTCCAGCTACAGTCTTACTTATTTTCTATATAGTTTTATTGAATCAGAGAGGAAAGGGAAGGGAGGGAGAGATAGAAACATCAGTGATGAGAGAGAATCATTGATTGGCTGCTGCCTGCACACCCCACCCTGGGGATGGGGCCTGCAACCCAGGCATGTGCCCTGACTGGGAATCAAACCGTGACTTCCTGGTTCAAAGGTTGACGTTCAACCGCTGAGATACCTGGGCCAGGCTAAGTCCTATTTCTTTGCTCTCTCTGCAGCAGAACTCATTGTAAGAGTTATCTGTGCTTGCTGCCTCCAGTTCCCCACCCCTATACTTTGTACCCACACCAGTCAGTTGTTCACACTCATCTCTCCACCGCATCTGTTCTTGTTAAGGTCACCAAGAAGCTCCGTGTTTTTGCTAAACCTAATGGTCAGTTCTCAGTCCTCATCCTAGCTGGCCCGTTGGCAGCACTGGCTGCATGTCCTTCATGTACCTTATCACTGGGCCTCTGGGACACCATGCTCTCTTGATTCACTCCCACTCATTGGCTCTCCTCAGCCTCACATCCTGCTTCTTCCCCTTAAGGTTAGATGTCCCATTCTCTTCTTTGTCCTTTCACCTTCACTCCCTTGGTGGTCTCAACCAGTTTTGTGGCTTTAATACCATCTATATGCTGACAATTTATATCTCCAATTCAGACCTCTCTCCTAAACCCAGAGTTGTGTGTATCTGATTGCCTACTCTGGATTTCACTTGAATGTCTAATATGCATCTCAAACTCAACTTTCCCCCAACCGAACACCTGCTCTCCTCCCCCACACCTCTCCACCAGGCTTTCAGTGATAATGAATGCATCCCTCTAGTTCCCACACCAAACACTTGGAGATATCCTGACTGCTTTTCATCCTCAACCCACCCACATCCAATCCATTGAAAAATCCTTCAAAATGCATTCAGAATCTGATCACTACGTGTTTTTTGTTTTTTTTGTTTTTTTTTTTAATTTAAATCTCTCCTCTTCTTCCCCCTTTCTTTCCCTCTCTCTTTTTTGTTAATCCTCACCTGAGGATATTTTTCCCATGGACCCTTTTAGAGACAGTGTGAAGGCAGGGAGGTTGGGGAGACAGAGAGAAATACCCTCTGGAGAGACACGTGGATTGGTCTCCTGAAGGAAGGCGCCCTTGACTGGAAATCAAACCCTGGCCCCCTGGGTCCCGGGGCTGACTCTCTAACCACTGAGAAAACTGGCCAGGGCTTGTTTTTCAATCATAGTTTACAGTCAGCAGCCTCTGATCACGTCTCACCACCTCCATTGTCACCACCTGGATTGACCCAGAAATGCAGGAGCAGCCCCCACCCCGCCTCCCACCTACTCTCAGTGCAGCAGCCGGGGTGGTTTCATCAAAACGTAAGTAAGAGCATGTCATTTCCCCGCTCAAAATCATGCAGTAGTTTCCCATTTTACTTGAAGGAAAACAACTCAAATTCTAAAAACTCTATTAAGCTCTACATGATCTTCCCCTCCCTTTTGATACTTCCCCCCCTTAATAGTTTCTAGGCACCCCAGCCTCCTTGACGTGGGGTTTGTGCTGACCATTCCCTCTGCCCGGAGCTCTTCCTTCTAATCCCCTACATTCTCTCATCTCTTTCAAGTGTTTGCTCAGCATCTAATTTTCAAAATAATGTCTCCTCGGACTTCCTCTCCAGGACTGCGGGCTTCTCTTGCCCTGGCATCCCTGGTGCCCCTCACCATGCTCTACTCTTCTTTTCCCCACAGTCTTGATAACTTTCCAACATCCTAGATGGTTGTATTTATCACTTACTGTCTCACCCCGCTAGACTTTCAGCTCCCCAGGGGTAGTCAACAAATATTTGCTGAATGAATGACTCTGTCAGACATGGAGACGTCTCAAAGGAGACAAAGAATGGAGAAGGCCCTTAAGAAACACCCGGGAAGCCCTGTGATCCTGCGGGGCTGGGGGGTGCTCACCAATGGTGGCGATGATGCTGGTGCTGCGAGCAGCCACGGGCTCCGAGTCGATGTCCAGCAGGCAGAGATGTTCCAGGAAGGTGTCTGCCATCGCAGCGGGCAGCTGCTGCCTCTGGAAGAAGGCAGTGCCCAGCTCCTGGGTCAGCTGGGCCACGCTGGCCAGCCGTAGGAACCCTGCTGGCCCTGCAGAGAAGGAGGCCGCATGGGCACCTGCCTCTCCTCCCCTCCAGCGCAGCACACCCTCCTTTCCTTCCCTCCGCTCTCAGTCCTTGTGAGCTGGGCAGTACGCACGCACTACCTCACACAGTCACAAGGATCCTACCCAGCAGGTGTGATTAAATGCTCTACAATGATCCCCATTTCACAGATAAGGAAACAGAGGCTGAGAAAGATTAAATAAATTGTCCAGTATCACATAGCTTCTAAGTAACAGAATTGGGATGCACATCCAGGTCTGACTAGCTCCAGGCCCAAGTCCAGCTCTCTGACACTCACAACTCCCCACTTGTTGGATTTTTTACCCTTTAGCCGCTGACTTCCCTCAGGGTCTCCCCCCCCCCCCCCCCAATATCTAATCCACAGTAGCCCCTCATTATCCAGGCCCAGAACCACCCAGTTCCCTTTTCTAAGGCCCCTGTTATCTTCCTCCCATCTGCTGGCTTCTCCGTCCCCTCCTCTGAGTTTCCTCAGCCCTCACCCCCCGCTGCTAATCCAGGTCTTGAGGTCCCTGGAGCCTGAGTCAGGCCAGCCGTACGCTCCATGGCTCTGTGCGCCTGCCGGTCTCTGGTGGTCGGCTCCATACTGTCAGGCCGTCAGAGGCACAAGGCCCGCTGGGCTGGGGATCCGTTCTGCCTGCTGGTTAAAGTGTCACCAATGCCTCCCCTGTCACTGGAGGCCCTGTGCACCAGGGGTCGGAGTCCAAGAACCCTGTGGCTCCCAGGCTACAGGCTCCACTCGGCCTTCCCTCTAGGAGCTGGAGAGCAGGCCCAGACCAGGGTCCATAGCTTAATGCAGGGGACACCCTGCTAGACACTGACCCTCCCAAGCCCCTTCTAGAGAGCAGCAGATATGCATCTTTTGTGCCCTCCACCCCTGCTCCTGATTTCTACCCCCATCTTCCCTCTCTTTTCACTGGCTCCTGTTGCTCCCCTTACCTCCTGGAGCCCCGATCAGAACAGACTTGGCGAAGTCCCTTTGGGACTTAGAGATACATGACCAAAACTTCCAGGGTCCCGTGTTCTCGTTCTCTTGTACTGACATGCTTCCAAAGTGTGGGCTGGGGCTGCGGGCCTGTGCGGAGAGAGGGGGAGAGGATAACAAAACTGCTGGTCTTATCGAAGGGAGCCAGAGAGAAGACAAGGGACACACCCAGTAGCTGCCCCTGTCCCCCACAGAGTCCCTCCCCCAGACCTACTGGCTCTCTTCCCTGCCTCTGGCATTCCCCCTCTCTCATCCATATTTCCTGATAAATTATAATCCATTCACTTGCCATCAACCTGAATAGAGATTTATTTATTTTTTTAAATCAGTCATATGGCCCCTGGGAAACAGGGGGTTTTAGGGGAAGGGGAAGAACCTGAGGAAGGGGATGGGAAGCATGTGGGAGTATGATGGGACTCTTTGGAAGGGTTCTGATAGCATGCTAGCACTGGCTACCACGTGCTCATTGACCACTCTCCAACGTTTGTTGAGCCCCTACCCTGTGCCAGGTACTGAGGATGTAGTGAGCAAAATAGACAGGGCTTTTGTCTTTCTGTGGAATCCACAATATGATGGGAAGAGAGGCTATAAACGAGTATCAGACAAATAAAGCTATAACCACATGTAAGTGCTATATGGAATTGATCAGCGTGCTGAAACAAAGACAGTGGGAGAAGGGAGGGGAGGCTTTGTCTACAGAAAACAGAGCCATAAAGATGGTCACATGATAGCCTTCAGGACTGGGACTCAGGTCTTGTGCTTGGAGGCTGGGAGGGACATGGGGTGTTTAAGGTTGGCCTGGCAATTTCGTACTGATTCTAGGACAGTTGGGAGGACAAGAATCCCTGAGATTCAATTCCTAAGTTGCCAACAGGAAATAGGGGTTGATGCCCCAAAGCATCTCTTACCCTAGCCAGCCAAGGGGACAGAGCTTTGACTGAAATCAAGAAGCAGTCTGGCTGACCCTGAGTCCACAAGTGACCATGTGAGATAATCTGCACTTTGTCACAGGGTCAGTAGGTGAGAAAACAGGGAGAAGGACAACAGGCTCCAAACAGAATTCAGCTTTTCAAATAAGAACTCCACCATCCCCCCATATGTACATCCTGACATATACGCATGTGACTGCCCACATGACATCAAACACACACCGACATAGACTCAAGCATGGAATATGCCCCCACCACATGCCCTGCACCATAGCAGTCTCTGAGGGTATGAGATCACCAAGGCCAGGCCCCTGCCCAGACGGGAGAGACAGGAATGCTACAGTTACATACAGTGTTACAGATGTCTCCCGTTCCCCCGCCTCCCCCTTCACCCAGCTCCTACCCCTTAACCCCAAGTCTTCGAATCCTATTGTCCATGTCCATGGGCTATGCATATAAGCATATAAGTTCTTTGGTTTCTCTCTCCTCGTCTGCCACCCCCACATCAAGGTATGGCAGTCTGTTCCATGCCTCCCTGCTTCCGATCTCATTTGGTTGGTCCATTCATTTTGTCCATCAGGTTCCACGGTAGTTAGGGTTCATAAAGTACGCCCCATAGGGTGATGGAGTGTGTTCAGGACGCAAAGGAGCACGAGGAAAAATGTCTTATGGGCGAAGGGGAGATCAGGGTGGCTTCTCAGAGGACCAGAGCCCAGCAAAGTCAAAGGAAGAGCATGCCCAGTGCCTGGACACCTGTACATGCATATATGCGTGCGAGCGTGCACACACACACACACACACACACACACACACTGAAACACCTCATTCCATTCATGTACACACTCCATCTAACAGTAACACACACACAGAATCTACACACCACAAGCACACACTCATCCAACACACTCACACAATTTCACCTGACCCTCCCACACTTTTTCTCACAGAGATATTCACATGCATGCACACGCATGTTCCTGCTCTCACACAGCACACAAAGTCCAGACTAAGGCGACTTTATTCTACAAACCATCTGGGAGGGGAGGGTGGGGAGGCCATATGGCCGGCCCGCCCGCAAGGGGAGCCCGAGAGCTGAGAGCTAAGAGCCACGGCTGGCAGGAGGGCGAGGCTGGGGCTCCTGGGCAGGAGAGGCAGGGAGGCCGAGGCTGTGGGGCCGAGGACGCGGGTCTGGGTGGAGAGGCTGAGAGTCACGTTTGTCTTCTGCGAACGGAGATAAGACACCTTTGAGAGGGGCAGTGCGATACCGGCCGCAGACGTGCAGAGGTTGTTCCCTGTGCATTTGTGTGCCGCCTCTCCCGCCTCAGTAATCAGAACATGGCCTGTGGGGCCTGCATCTGTATTTCCAAAAGTTCCATAGAATTTGTTCACAATGTGGTTACACTTACTGGAATAGTCTTTTGCACGATGTACACAGTTCAGACGTACGGGTACAGGGCAAGCGTTTCCTTCCCAATTTCATCCCCTTTCCCAGCCACTCGGTCCCCCTCAGCATGTTATCAGATTTCTGAAGGAAAGAAAGTATTCTCCCAGAAAAAGACAATGCAGGAATAAACAATATACATCTTTCCCTTTTTAATGCAAATGGCAGCATGGAACTATACACTCCGGTCTATGCCTTTCCCCTCACTTAGATCCCAGCTTCCTTGATTATGAAGAGAGGGCTTAATTTTGCTCACAGCTTTTATAATGGACTCCCTGAACTCCATCTGTGGGATCCTAATTTGCATGGGGAAACTTGCTGGAGAGGAGCTAGAGGCAGAAGCCAGCCTGGGTCCCGGTCTCTTTTTCTTTCTTTCTTTTTCTTTCTTTCTTTCTTTTTTTTTAAATAGTGATCACCCTGGCTAGTTTGACTCAGTGGATAGAGCGTTGGCCTGCAGACTGAAGGGTCCCAAGTTTGATTCCAGTCAAGGGCACATGTCTGGATTGTGGGCTTGATCCCCATGCGGGGTAGGGGGCATGCAGGAGGCAACAGATCGTTGATTCTCTCTCATCATTGATGTTTCTCTCTCTCCTTCCTTTCTCTCTGAAATCAATAAAAATATAAAAAAACAAATCGTGGTCAAATAGTTCTGGCCGGTGTGGGTCAGTGTTGAGTGTCAACACAGGAACCAAGAGATACTTGGTTGATTCCCAGTCAGGTCACATGCTGGGGTTGCAAGCTCAGTTCCTGGCATGCAGAAGGCAGCTGATCAATGTGTTCCTCTCTCATTGATGTTTCTATCTCTCTTCTTTCCCCTCTCTCTCTAAAAATCAATAAAAGCATATTAAAAAAAGAATTCCTGCCAAAACCGGTTTGGCTCAGTGGATAGAGCATCGGCCTGCGGAATAAAAGGTCCCGGGTTTGATTCCGGTCAAGGGCATGTACCTTGGTTGCGGGCACATCCCCAGTAGGGGGTGTGCAAGAGGCAGCTGGTCGATGTTTCTCTCTCATCGACATTTCTAGCTCTCTATCTCTCTCCCTTCCTCTCTGTAAAAAACCAATAAAATATATTTTAAAAAATTAAAAAAAAAGAATTCCTAATAAAAACTTGTGGTAAAATATAAATAAGATAACATTTACCATTTTAACCATGTTTAGGTGTACAGTTTAGTGGCACCAAGTACATTCACACAAGTACATCACACTATCAATTTCTAAAATGTTTTCATCAACCCCCATTCTCTACTCTCCACCCTCAGCCCTGGTAACCTCCATCTTACTTCTTATCTCTATGAACTTGTCTGCTCTAAGTACCTCATATAAGTGGAATCACACAGCATTGTCTCTTTGTGACTGACTTATTTCACTCAGCACAATGTTTTCAAGGTTCTGTTGAAGCATGTATCAGAATTTCTGTGGAGAGTGCTATAGTGTTCAGATAGGTTCAAGACTTGGAATGACTTGTGGCAAAGCCACATACAAGTCCCAGCTTGGAGGGCAAAGCCCTCCCAGCACAATTATAGCCAAAAGGCTATGGTTGTAAGATTGACCTTATAGTAGGACTGCAGGGGGTGGTGGTGGTGGTGGTGGTGTAGCAAGTGCTGCCTAAACAAAGCTTTATAGAGTTCAGAGAATGGCAACAATAGGAAAGAAGCAGATTTGAAACTTGCAAGAACATTGTAAACATCTTGCCCTTGTTTTGCTTTGTGTGATCCAACTATAAAATAAAGCTTTGGCTTACAGGTACAGTGATCCACCTGGCCCCAACTGTATTCTCTTGTCTGTTTTCTTTAATCCTTCACTGCCACTCCTCAGATTCACCTCTGCCTATGCTGGAAGCGGTTCAATTCCCTTCCTGAATATATATAATCACATTCTGTTGATCCACTCATCTATTGATGAACACTTGGGCTGTCTCTGCCTCTTGGCCATTGTGGATGATGCTACTGTGAAGGTTGATCTATGATTCCAGGTCTCTGGCTTCTCCTGAAGCGTTTTGTGAAGGCGTATTGCATTTTGCCCATCTTTTAAATTGCTTGTGGGGCAAGGCAGAGGGCTTAACTCTGATGAGTGGAGGGGCACGTACAGAGCCAAACACTGTGAGGGGCTGGGAGAGGAGGAGGTAGAGGGTGAAGATGTGGAGAGCACAGCACTCCATTTATAGCCACTAATTGTGGGATCCCCGTGTGGTTCAAGGCCCACTCAGGGTCCGTTTCCTGGAGAAGGCTGCACACTAAAATGAAGAGAGAGACTGGAAAAGAGTTAATTTGGGGAAATGGGGGGCAAGGCACGAGTCAACCTGGGTACCAACTCTACAACCTGGGCATATGCTTTTCACTGGAATAAACCAGGAACCCTTCAGTCCACACGCCAATGCTCTATATACTGAGCCAAACCAGCTAGGGCTGGCATCTTAATGTGGGATGTTTTCAACTTGTTTAGGTCTTTAATTTTTTTTCAGCAATGTTTTCTAGTTTTCAGTGTACAAGTCTTTCACCTCCTTGTTAAATTCTACTTTTAGGTACTTTATTATTTTAGTTGCTATTGTAAATAGTATTGCTTCCTTCATTTTCTTTTTGAGATTGAAGGAACACAACTGATTTTTTTATGTTGTTTTTGTACCCTGCAACTTTGCTGAACTTGTTTACTACCGTGTTTCCCCGAAAATAAGACATCCTCCGAAAATAAGACCTAGCACATGAAAAGATAAGACATCTCCTGAAAATAAGACCTAGCGCAACTTTGGGAGAAAAAATTAATATAAGACACTGTCTTATTTTTGGGGAAACAGGGTAGCTTTAGTAGCTTTCTTGAGAAAGTTCTATATTCAGAATCATGTATCTTTACTTCTTTTTTCAACTTTACTGTGTTTTATTTCTTTTCCTTGTCTAGTAGCCCTGACTAGAATTCCCAGTACAATGTTGAAATAGCAGTGGTGAAAACGGGTATCCTTGCACAATAAAATTTTTCTGGCACAATTATTTTTGTTCCATAATGACAAAATCCATTTACGTCCTAGGTGGTTTGGCATTTTAGACTTTAAAAAAAAATTGATTTTTAGAAGAGCAAAGGAGAGGGAGATAAACATCCATGTGCGAATGAAGCAATGATCATTCATCAGCTGCCTCCTGCAAATCCCCTACCTACTGGGCATCAGCCCAAATCCCGACCCCGTGCCCTGATCAGGAAACAACTGGAAACCTTACCATGCAAGGGAGGACGCCCCACCAACTGAGCCACACAGGCCAGGGCTTAGGCCTGTTGGCCTGATGGGTCAAGTTACTGAGTTTTGGAAGAAAGCCAGCAGGATCAAGCCATACTGTGCGTGGGGTGAGGCTTATAGCTTCTACTCTGAGTCTTATTTTAATTCAGCCCTTAAAGCACTTTCTATACATTACTTCCTGGTAAGTTTATAGACAAGGAAAGCCAGTTTCAAGAAAATTAACTGAAGATCAGGAAGTTAAATGACTTGCCTAAATTAGAGAATCAGTAAATGACCAAGTTGGTCGGCTGGATTGTATTAACATGCCACTTAGCTCCATGGAAAGGTGAGGGCGTTCCCAGCTGCCTCCATCTCATCCCATCCATCCCATCCCAGTCCAGTCCAGCCCAGCCCAGCCCATCCCAGCCCAGCCCACCCCACTCCCTTAGTCCCGCTCCTGGGCCCTGGGCGCAGCCCTTCCATTGGCTCTCATGACAGGGCCCATGCTCATACGAGGGGAAGGGGCAAATCAGCGCGACTCGTTCCCGCCCAGCCAGACAGCGCTAGATCGCGTGGTGTCTGTCCCACCCCCCGCGCAGCATGCCGGGAATTGTAGTCTAACCAGGCATTTCTGTCCATAGTGAAAGAGGATCGAGAACTACTAACCCCAGAGAGCTGAGCGTGGAGGGGGTTAGTTTTAATACCCCGCCAACACGCTGGGGCCAGAGCCGGCATCCTGGAACAGGTGAGAGTGCTAGCGGACTGGGAGCGAGGGCAGGGGTTAGAGACTCGGCCTTTCCTTTGGAACGATGCTGCTTTGAGGCCCCGGAGACCCAGTCAGTTGCGTCTGATTCCCCGGTGTTGGGGAGAGAAGGGGGAAAGGAGGGTCGGTGGACCCGACTGGCTTACCGATTTGGAGGTGTGGAAACTCCTGAGCTCTTCAGTGGCTTTCCTGGCATCTCCCCAATATACCCGAACCAGGTTTGCTCTTCTGAGAATCCTCCTCACTCACTCCCCAGTGTCTCCGCAGCCCCAGCGCTCCCTGTGGGGGTCGGACGCTTAGTTTCAGAGCTCCAGCCCACTTGGCCCCGGTACCAGGGATTCCGGCTCCTCTTCTTGGAGCATCCCAGGAAATCCACACCCTCCTCCCCGCCTACCAGGGAGATCTAGGTTCCAGATTTGGCGCTGCCACTCCTAAGTATCTAACTACCTTCTAGAATCCCAGTTTTGGTCTCTGTGAAATAGCATGATTTAGGGATCCTGACAGTCCGTAGTCGTGGGGAACTTTACTCTGGACCCTTCTAACTATACTCGGGATTTCGGGGAAGCCAGGAGAGTAGCAATCCCAGAGGTTCCTGGAGGAGGAAAAAGTTAGGAGACATTAAGTACTTGCCATCTTATTTTAAGTGTGATCAGTTGAGTCTCGGCCACCAGCCATACTTTTTGTTATCTGCATTTCCCTTTTTCTCTAAATGCCCAAGTTCTGTCCAGAAGAGGGTGGGCCCAGGGCCTTTAGGTAAAAGGTTGCAGGTGGTAGGGGTGACCTGGGGACCTGCCACCATGCATCTGCCTTTGGTGCTTGTCCCTGCAGGGAGCGCTGGGTGCCTCCTCCCTGTGCCAGCCCCTGTCCCCTTGATGCCTCTGTCCCGCTGGCTGAGATCTATGGGGGTCTTCTTGCTACCAGCCTCCTGCTGGGTGCCACAGGAAAGGTGGCTGGGTTTCCTACAGCGGCCCTCCCTGGTGCACCGGGGCTCAGTCCTGGGGGCATGGCACAGTGACCGCTGCTGGTGCCAAGTGTGGACAGAGGAGCCTCGGTGAGTGTTGGGGGGCGAAGGTCTTTGGGGAGGGGAGCAGCTGATCAGGTTTCTGACTTGTCCTCTCTCTCCTCAGGGTACTTTATTCCTCCCTCAGAATGAATGGAGACCAGAAATTGGATGTTTATGACCAAAACAAGCAGAGTTTCATCCAGTATTTCTCCCAGATTGTCAAGGTGCTGACTGAGGATGAGCTGGGGCACCCAGAAACAGGAGATGCTATTGCCCGGCTTAAGGAGGTGAGCGATTTGCGGCTTGAGGGAGTGAATTTTTGGTGACTCTGTGTACGTGGGGTCCAGCTCTGGTTTTGGGGGGACTTTTGACAGGTGTGGGGACAGGCTTTCATCTGAGTGACCCCGGGTCAGCTCTGGAGGGGCTTGTGCCTGGACAGGTTACTTCCTGAGCATATCAGTTCCACCTGGTAGATCTGGTAGATCGGGTAGGCCATCCAAACTGCTTTGCATGGGTGTAGGCCCTTGAACCTGGTAAGTCTTTGATTTTGTTGAGGAAGGAGATTGGGTGTCCAGAAATCATGAGGTGCTCCCTTGGCAGGGGTCCCCGAGGAAGGCAGTCTGAGGTGGGCCTGAGTGAAGCTAGCCTATCATCAAACACCTGCTCTGGGGCAGGAACTATTGCTGGGATACTTAAGTTACCTCATTCTTTTATTCTTTTGGAGTTTCTAGTAATTCTCTTATAAATGCTGTCTCATTTGTCTGAGAGGAGCCAAGGAGAAGGAGGAGGTTTGTCTGCACTGGGATGGACATTAAAAGTCTTTCCATTGAATTAGATCTAGGTTGCTAGCTGGATAGCAGAAGGCAAAAGGAGCAGGAAGAGGCACCATTGCAAGAGTGGGGGGTGGCTCCCCCAACCGGGTCCTCTCCATGCTCTCCTCTGACCGGCTTTGAGGGGTGGGAGTTTGTCTTGAGGACAGTGAGGCTCTTCATCTGCAGATGGGTTGAGCTGTGGATAGGAGAAAGTGGCTGGGAAAGGAGGGATGGGTTGTGAGGGGAAGTTGAGAGAAGTTGAGACCTGGATGGGTTGTGAGGGAAAGTTAGGAGAGGTGGGGATGGGGCTGGAACTTGAGAAGTTGAGACGTGGGAATGCCAGCCAGGGTTAAGGAGGACTTTAAAGTTAGGTCATGGTGGGAAGTAGGAGAGGGGGAGAAGAAATCTCAGAGTAGCTGCTCCACAATCCTGATGCTCTGTCCCTCTGTTGCCCCCCAGGTCCTGGAGTACAATGTCATTGGAGGGAAGTACCAACGGGGTATGACGGTGCTGGTAACTTTCCAGGATCTGGTGGAACCCAGCAAGCAGGACGCTGATAGTCTCCAGCGGGCCATGACTGTGGGCTGGTGTGTGGAGCTGGTGAGAAGGGTGGGGGAAGGGTAGAAGAAGAGGTTTACTACCTGTGGGGGTGCCTGGGTGAGAACAGGAGGGATGGGCCTGGAATCGTTTCTTGGCTATTTGTGTTTCGGTGCCTCTAGTGTGCCACAGTCAAATGTAGACAGTGAACTACCCCACAGGTGAACAAATGTGGGGAACTTCTCTTGTCAGTAGGTACATATTTCACTTGAAGACCACCTGTGGGCCAGGGCCTTCGAACTGGGCATAGAGGTATCAGTTCTCTGAGTAAAGTGCCATGGTTCTTCCAGAAGATTATTCTAAAGCAGGGATTGAAAACTGGCAGCCCATTGATAGTTTTTGAAAACACTTTAGAAATACGTTCCCTAAATTTAACAAAGAAGAAGATTCACGTAAGAACCCAAAATTCTAGTCCTAGTCCATTTGCTTAATGGTTAGAGCATCAGCCCATGGACTGAAGGGTCTCGGGTTCGATTCTGGTCAAGGGCATGTACCTGGGTTGCAAGCTTGATCCCTCGCCCCGGTTGGGGGGTGTGTGGGAGGAAGCTGTTTGGTAGAGTGGCTCACAATCTAGTCTGGATTTGTCTGATTATTTCACCATGATTACAATCAGGCTAAACATTTGCTAAGAATGCTACATAGGTAATGTATATTTCCTGATACTTCCCAATATAAGCACATACCTGGGAAGATGATTTAAAAAAAACAAACAAAACCCCAAACTGAGGTACTACCCCTAAAGATTACTTATTTAATTGATCTGGGGTAGGACTCTGGTATTGCTGTTTTTTTTTTTTTTTTTTAAGTAATTTTAAAAAATATATATTTTATTGATTTTTTACAGAGAGGAAGGGACAGAGATAGAGAGCTAGAAATGTCAATGAGAGAGAAACATCGACCAGCTGCCTCTTGCACACCTCCTACCGGGGATGTGCCCGCAACCAATGTACATGCCCTTGACCGGAATCGAACCTGGGACCTTTCAGTCTGCAGACCGACGCTCTACCACTGAGCCAAACCGGTTTCAGCTTTTTAAAGTAATTTTTAAAATTGATATTTGGAGAGAGAGGAAGGGAGAGGAAGAGAGAAACATCATGTGAAAGCGGAACATTGATTTGCTGCCTCCTGCATGCCCCCTCCTGGGGACCTTGCCCAACACCCTATCAGGGCATGTGCCCTGACTGGGACTCTACCCAGCAACCTTTTGGTTCATGGGATAATGCCCAACTGAGCCACACCAGCTAGGGCTGGCACTGGTATTCTTGTTGTTAACCCACACCTGAGGATATTTTTCCATTGATTTTTAGAGACAGTGAAAGGGGGGGAAGGAGGAAAGGAGGGATGGGGGGAAGAGAGAGAGAGATAGAGGGAGAGAGATCCATTAGTTGCCTCCTGAACTTGCCCCAACCAGAGCGGGGATTGAACCTGCAACCCAGGTACATGACCTTGACCTGGAATCAAACTGCTGACCCTTCAGTATGCAGACTGACACTAACCACGAGCCACACTGGTTAGGGCTGGCGCTGGTATTTTTTAAAGTTCCCCTGATAAAGAGGAAGTGCAGTTGGTTCAGAATCATTGCTGGCGGGCAGAGGTGACTGAGGGAGGCTACACTGTAATAAATGGTCTTTGTAGACAACCCTGGTTGAATGCTACTGGTTGAAACCAGATGGCCCTGCAATGGTGCTTGGGAGAGGCAGTAGAGGGGCGGCTTCAGGGTTACCGTGCCACTCCAAATACACACGATGTAAACAATAAGAGATGTGCCTCCGATGTGGAACGCCAGACCCTCCCCCGGGTGAGGTCAGAGGTGAAGGTGCAGATTGATGCCTCTTTCCGTAAGGACTTGGCCTGGAACAAGGGCAGCGGTGGCCATGGCCTTTTTTGCACTGCCTACACCTAAGCCGGTGGACAGTGTTACCACCAGAGCACACACGCAGATCAGTATGACGTGAAGATTTAAAAGCCATGCCTCGGAAAGCTGTTTTAAGGAACTAGAATGTGCAGCCTGACCCCATAGAACAGAACATGCCCTGGGCCTCCCCATCCTGACTTTCCTTCTCAGCTCCTAGTGACTCGCAATGGCAGCTCTGTTGCTGGTGGAAGGGTCAGTAACAAGGAGCCCTGGGGGTCTAATTCCACTCTTCCCTCTTCTCCTAGCTCCAAGCTTTCTTCCTGGTGTCAGACGACATTATGGATGCATCCCTCACCCGACGGGGGCAGGCCTGCTGGTATAAGAAGGTAAAGGAAACCCACGGGCATGGAAACCCAGTGGGCATGGAAACAGGCCACAGGGAGGCGGTTACATAGAGCCTGTTGAGGGGTTCAGAGTGACAGGTTCTTGGTATGAGTCTAGGCCAGAGACTGATTGCTTGTTTTTCTGTCCCCCCCACAGCCAGGCATTGGTTTGGATGCCGTGAATGATACTCTTCTCCTGGAAGCATGCATCTACCGACTGCTGAAGCTCTACTGCCGCGAGCAGCCCTACTACCTGAACCTGATGGAGCTCTTCCTGCAGGTGGGCTGCAGACCAGGCGGGACTTCTTAGGCCAGGGAAGCCAGGGATGTCTGAGAGGAGACAGAGAAGATTTAAGAAGTCCCGGCTGGTGGTCCAACCTCTATCCCGCCCACGCTGCGCAGCCGCGCCCCTCCACTGCAGACCAGGCCCAGTGCCCAGAGGCTGCTGCAGGAGCGTGGCCTCCTCAGGACACTGCCATCTAGCTGGGTTCAGGGCATAGGAAAGACTAGGTTTTCATGGAAGAGGAAGAAAGCGAGGGAGTTGGGAAGGATGGTATTAATGGCAAGGAGGGTTCGCTGTCCCTGTATGGTGGGAAGGAGGGATAAAGGATAGTGTGTGTATGTGTGTGTGTGTGAGAGAATATGGGTCTTGGGATTTGGTACCTTCCTCCCTCTTGCTGCCTTTCTGACTCTGCCTCGGTGTTAGCTGGTATGGGATGTGGGGCCCAGGATTTCTGAGTTTCCCAGTCCTGAGGAGAAAGCCCAGCTCATGGGCCATCTTCTGCCTTAGACTTCCTATCAGACTGAGATTGGACAGACCCTGGACCTCATCACAGCCCCGCAGGGCAGCACGGATCTTGGCAGATTTACTGAAAAGAGGTGAGCGACAGTGGGAACCAGACCTGACCAGTGAGGGAGGGCTCTGGGTGGGCATTCTTTTTTTATTTTTATTTCTTGGCATTGCCTTTTTGAGGAATTATCTTCTCTCCCTACTTAGGTACAAATCTATTGTCAAGTATAAGACAGCTTTCTACTCCTTCTACCTTCCTGTAGCTGCTGCTATGTATATGGTGAGTGAGCCTCCGCATACCCCCACTACCCACTAATGTTAGCTTTTATACAATCTGCTGTCCCCACTTATTGGTTGTGTGACTTTGAGCAAGTTACATATTCTCTCTGATGCTGTTTCTTCAGCTGTAAGATAAGGATAAAATCCCCACATCACAGGATTGCTGTAGAAATTGGTGTGGCAAGTGAAGGTGGTCAGTCTGTCATAGAGGAATGAGAAATCCTCCCGTCTGAGCATGGATAGGAGTGGGAAGGAGATGATCAGGCTGAAAAGAATGGATTTACAGGCAGTGAGTGGAATTTACTGGCTACCCCGAACTTGCTCCTCTAAGTTTCCTTTTCATCCTGAATAAAGTTGGAAATGGCTAAAAGATTATGAAGAAGAGCCCTAGCTGGTTTGGCTCAGTGGGTAAGGTGTTGGCCTGCGTAGTACAGAGTCCTGGGTTTGATTCTGGTCAAGAGCACATGGCCGGGTTGCGGGCTGGATCCCAGTAGAGGATGTGCAGGAGGCAGCCAATCAATGATTCTCTCTTATCATTGATGTTTCTCTCTCTCTCTCTTTCCCTCTCCCTCTCCCTCTTCCTTCCTCTATTAAAAATATATATATATATATTATGAAGAAGAATCAGTGACTCCTGGTCTGAACTTCATGAAAAAAGAGATGGTCTGAGGGCCTCCAGAATGGACTAATTTCTGCCTGCAGGAAGGCTTAGCTAAAATTAAGTGGGACTGCCGGGACCGGTTTGGCTCAATGGATAGAGCGTCGGCTTGGGGACTGAGAGGTCCCGGGTTCGATTCCGGTCAGGGGCATGTGCCTTGGTTGTGGGCATATCCCCAGTGGGGGGTGTGCGGGAGGCGGCTGATCGATGACTCTCTCGCATCGATGTTTCTAGCTCTCTATCTCTCTCTTCCTTCCTCTCTGTACAAAATCAATAAAATAAAAAAATAAATTTAAAATTAAGTGGGATAGAGGTTGGACCACCAGCCGGGACTTCTTAGGCCAGGGAAGCCAGGGATGTCTGAGAGGAGACAGAGAAGATTTAAGGGCTAACCTTGGGCAAGAACCTGTGGGAGGAAGCAGTCAGGAAGATGAAGGTGCCTCTGATGCCTCGCCTGTCAATCCCCTTTTCACTGTAGGCAGGCATTGACGGGGAGAAGGAACACGCTAATGCCAAGAAGATCCTGATGGAGATTGGAGAGCTTTTTCAGATCCAGGTAGGAAGGCGGGAGGCACTGGCAGAGAACAGGCTCCAGCTTCCCTCCTTTCCCACTTGGGAGCATCTTCATTCTCCTTCTCTGCTCCCCTGCCCAGGATGATTACCTTGATCTCTTCGGGGACCCCAGTGTGACGGGCAAGATTGGCACTGATATCCAGGACAACAAGTGCAGCTGGCTGGTGGTACAGTGTCTACAACGGGCCTCTCCAGAACAGCGCCAGATCCTGCAGGTGCCTAGGAGAGGGCTGTGGATCCCTGAGCTGATAGGGGGATAAAGCAGTGGTTCTTAAGTGGGGGCAGTTTTGTACCCCAGGGAACATTTGGCAATAGCAGCAGACAGTTTTTGTTGTCATGACTTGGTGTGTGCGCACATGCTAAGGTCTCTCTCTAATGAGTAGAGGCCAGGAATACTTCCATACATCTTACAATGCACACAACAGTTTCCATAACAAAGAATTATGTGGCCCCAAATTTCAACAGTGCTAAAGCTGAGAAACCCTATGGTAGAGGAAGCTGAGTGCTGAGCTAATATCTGAGCATTTGGAGTGGGGAGGGGAAAATTGAACATATCAGACAATCTCAGACACTCAGACACTTAAGTTGGAGGCAGGAATCAAGTTAATGGCATTGGAGAGGATCTGAATATATGGATGAGGGGTGTGGAGGGTGCATTGAGGGGAAGTGGAAGCACTAGGGGAAGAGTGAGCCTATTTTCCTGCCTCCACCCCCTTCTAGGAGAATTACGGGCAGAAAGAGGCTGAGAAGGTGGCCCGGGTGAAGGCACTCTACGAGGAGCTGAACCTGCAGGCTGTGTTTACGCAATATGAGGAAGACCGTTACAGCCACCTGCTGAGTCTCATCGAGCAGTGCTCTTCGCCCCTGCCCCCCGCCATCTTCCTGAGGCTAGCACAGAAAATCTACAAGCGGAAAAAGTGACCTAGAGACTGCCAGGGCGGGGAGGGGAGGCTCTTAATAAATTACAGTATATCCTCACTTCATGTCATACATGGATTCTTGGATACCGTGACAAAATTTTGCCATATGTTAACTGATATAGACAAGAGTTATGTTTTGTGTTATTTCTGGTCACAAAAATATCACCAGCCTGGGTGGGTGGGTGTGGCTTGGTTGGTTGGTTTGGAGCATCGTCCTGTGCACTGGGAGGTTGAGGTTAGATTCCCGGCTGCTGGTTGGACCCCAGTTGGGGCATGTATGGGAAGCAAACAATCGATGTGCCTCACACTGATGTTTCCCTTTATCCCTCTCTAAAAAAAATAAATAAATAACCAAATATTTCTAATATTAAACACTGAAATGAGCTATACACACATTTAAGGAATGAACAAAACCAGGTCAGGGTTGTACGTGATAGGAGCTATCTGGGCAGCTCAAAGTGGAAGCCAATGCTGGACAGGAGGCCCTCCCATTGCAGGGCCCAGGCATCCCACAACCACTCAGCAGTTAGACACCAGTTTAGCTCACCTGCATGTCTGGGCTGGGAGGAAAACCAGGAGAAAACCCAACGGGAAGAACGTGCAAGTTCCACACTGGACCTGCCTGGAATCAATGTTCTCAACCCTATAAAACACAAGGAAGAATGAAACTATTACACCAGAACCTGCTGTACCATCTAACCTTGGGGTTCTGTTCTTGGGCGGACCAGTCAGGGCGCAGCTCTATCCGGAACACATAGGTGGTTCCACAGAAACCAGGACTGTGGGTCATGACTTCTAGGTCATATCAAAGAGACAGGCTGCCAGTTTGGCTCAGTGGATAGTGTTGGTCTGCAGATTGAAGGATCTCAGGTTCAATTCCGGTCAAGGGCATGTACCTTGGTTGCGGGCACATCCCCAGTAGGGGACGTGCAGGAGGCAGCTGATCGATGTTTCTCATCGATGTTTCTCCTTACCTCTCCCTTCCTCTCAGTAAAAAATCAATAAAATGTATTTAAAAAGCCACACAAACCCGACAGGCCTAGGTGGGTGACACGGGCAAGACGTCAAGCGCAGGGGGCTGGGTCTGAGCCACGCCACGCCCATGCGCGGAGGGGCGCGGCTGCGCAGCGTGGGCGGGTTGTCCTCCAGCCGCACCCCTTCCCTCCAGTCAGTGCGGGGACCGTGCGAGCCGCAGAGGAGCTCAACGCCCGCAGCAGTAGCAGAACCGTGGTGAGGAGGGCTCTGTTTCGGGGTGTGCATGAATGGATCTGCATGAGGGATTGGGCAGGAGAGGGAGCAGTGAAAATGAATGGGGGTGGGGTGGTGGCTGGATGACAGTCAAGTACGGAAAGAACAGACAGAAACACCGGGTTTCTAGCCCGGTATCTATGGGGGCTGTACACCAAAGCCTGTGCGGTCTGTGCGGGCCGGTTTGACATGCAGACGACTGCTCCATCCCCATCCCCATCCCCATCCCCATGCCCGCCACTTTCCTGCATTAACCAGCCAGACGCGCTCCCCTCCTCCCCCACTTCAGAGCGTTTGGGCAGGGCCGCCCTTGGCCCCTTACACTGGGAGTGCCTGCAGCCAAGAGGACCGAGGGTCCATTCTGGACCGCATCCTTTTTCAAGGCCCCCTCCCCCGCCCCGCCCCTCCATGGGGATCCAAAGCGCAGCCGCATTCTCTGATGCCACTCGCCTACCCCCCACCCCGCCGCCCCACTCCCGGGGGGTTTCATTGGATTCCACCTGCACACACTGCAGAGGAAACTAAAGGCTAGCGGGCGGTCATCTGCATCTCATTTGAATATTGTCTAAAGCAGCCGGCGCCCTCCCAGACCTGCTCCCGCTGTCGGGCACCTTGATGTCCTAGCGGCCCGCACCCTCACTGGCTGGGTTTCACCATCCCTGTCTTCTAGGTCAGAATCTGCGGTTGCCAGGTAGGCGGATGTGAGAGGCCCGTCTTCCTGGTTCTCTGGAGGCCACCCCGTCGCCGCTGGCACCATGCTGTCCCCTCAGAGGGCTTTGCTCTGCAACCTCAACCACATCCACCTCCAGCATGTCTCCCTGGGCCTGCATTTGTCCCGCCGTCCGGAGCTAAGGGAGGGGCCCTTGAGCACGTCCTTTCCCCCGGGGGACGCAGGGGGCAAGGAGAGCCAGGGCTCCTGCGGCGGGACCCTGGTGGATGCCAATTCCAACAGCCCAGCGGTGCCCTGCCGTTGCTGCCAGGAGCACGGGTCGGGCCTAGAAACCGGGCAGGACCCGGCACAGGAGGAAGAGGGGGCCGCCTCTCCCTCGGATCCGGGATGCTCCTCCTCTCTCAGCTCCTGCTCAGATCTTAGCCCCGATGAGTCCCCCATTTCGGTCTACTCACGGAACCTCCCTGGTGACCAAAATGTCCCCCCTCAGCCGAGCATCCTCCCCCGGGAGCAGGGCTCCCCTCTGGTCTCTACCGGCCCTGGTGCCTGCTCTCCTGACAGCTTCTGCTGTTCTCCTGATTCCTGCTCTGGAGCCTCTTCCCCACCCGGCTCTGGCCTGGACTCCAACTGCAATGCCCTGACCACCTGCCAGGACCTCCCTTCCCCAGGCCTGGAGGAGGAGGAGGAGGAGGAGGAGGAGGGTGGGGAGCAGGACCTCCTGACCTCCGAGCTCTCGGAGGCCGATGATGGGAAGACCTATGCTGGGAAAACGGAACCCAGTTGGAAAATCAACCCCATTTGGAAAATTGACACAGAGAAAACTGAAGCTGGCTGGAAAATCACAGAGAACAATAACTCTGGTTGGAAAATCAATGGGAATACTAACTCTAGTTGGAAAGCTGAGCCTGGAAAATTTGACTCCGGTTGGAAAACCAGTGCAGGAACAATTGATTCTGGCTTGAAAGCAGACGCGGAGAAAAGGGATGGAGGATGGAGGAGTGACGTCAGCGAGGAGCCCGTGCCCCACCGGACCATCACGTCCTTCCACGAGCTGGCCCAGAAGCGCAAGCGGGGCCCGGGGCTGACCCTGGTGACGCAGGCCAAGAAAGACCGCAGCGACTGGCTTATCGTCTTCTCGCCCGACAGCGAGCAGCCCCCCACCGGGTCGCTGGGCGGCTCCCCGGCGGCTCCCCGCGAAGTCACCACCTTCAAGGAACTGCGGTCCCGAAGCCGGGCCCCGCCCCCGCCCCTCCCGCCCCGAGACCCCCCAGCCGGCTGGGCCTTGGTCCCGCCCCGGCCCCCACCGCCGCCCGTGCCTCCCCGGAGGAAGAAGAACCGCCCGGGGCTGCAGCCTATAGCGGAGGGGCAGCCCGGGGAGGGCAGGGAGGTCAGGCCCGGCGAGGAGGCCCCAGCCCCGAAGGAGCCGCAGGAGCCCGGTGCGCAGGCGGGCCTGGAGGGTAAGAGGCGGCGGGAGGCGGCGGGAGGAGGGCGGGGCTTCGGCCTTGCCCAAACCTCCCAAGCTGACAGCCCGTCTCCCCGTTTCCCCCACCCCGGCTCTGTCCCCCATCCTCCCGGTCCCCGTCTGCCAGGGAGCGCTCCGGGAAAGGGAAGCTGGGCGGGTCGCTGGGTGACGGGACTAACTCTGTGCTCCCTCTTTCTCCTGCCCTTCCTTGCCTGGCTGCCCATCCGCTGCCCTCCTTCCCCTTCGCACCTGCCCCGCCAACCCCGCCTGCAGCCCGTCCCCTCCTGGTCCCTCGGCCCCTGGTTTTCCGGTTCTCGGCCGACGGGCGCCCCCTGTTGGAGGGTGGGGGCGCGGGCACAGCTGGGTCTCTGCTCCTGGCGCCTCTGGCGGGTTGGCCCCGCGCGGGGCTGCGGCTGCTGGGGGCGCCCAGCCCCTCAGAGGAGCAGCTGCTGCCCGTCCGCCTGTCCCCGGTGGGAGCCTATTCGCCCCCGGCGCGGGGAGCCCTGTCCTGCCTGGCCAGCCCCGAGCTGGCGCTGCTGCTGTCCCCGCTCTTCCCAAGAAGCAGCACCTTCCCTGCCGCGGCTCCCCCGCCCCGCCAGGTGCCCGCCCCCCCGCTGCCACCGCCACCTCGTCCGCCGAAGGCCCCTCGCTGGACCCGGAGCCCACCGACTCCTCTCAGGCTACGTAAGACGGCCCCGGGCCGGCCCGGAGGCCACGCCCCGGCGAGCCGCCCGCCCCGCCCCGCCCCGCCCCGCCCGCCCCTCCTCAGCGCGGCGCCTCCGCAGCGGTGGATTCATCCGGGTTACCGGCTCCGCCCCGCCCTCCGGCCGGTTCCTAGCAAGCTCATTGGTTCAGGGCGTCGGGCCACGCTCCTGTGCGGCGTCGCCGTGGACGCGGGCCTGTTCCGCCTCAAACTCAGTTTAAGGGCCTTCAGCAAGCCCTTCGATGGATAGGGACTGGGGGTGCCGCTGTGGGATTCCGGTGGGGGCACCCTCTGTGGCATTCCCTGGCCAGGCGAGTCGGGCCTGACCGCCACCTCCTAGGGGAACATGCAGGGCGAAGCTTCCCCCAACTCCCGTGGCTGAAGAGGCCCTGGTCACACCTTCCTGCCAGACCCGCCTCCCGCGGGCTGCGGGGCGCCTCCGCGGCCAGGCCGGAGTACGACCCGGGCCTTCTCTTTCGGATGTCTTCTAGTCTCCCAGCCCTGGGATCTCCGCTCCCGCCCTCTCTTTTCCATTCTCGTTGGTCCGTCTTTTCATTGGTCCGGGCTCCCCACGTGCTCTTCCGTTCCCGGGGGCAGGACGCAGGCCGGGGTGGGCCCCGGTGCCCGCCCTTCCCTCGCCCTGTCATCTCCTGCCCTCTGGGCCCCAGCGGGCGGGCGGGAGGTGAGCGCGGCTGTCCCCGCGCCTGGACTTCCGGGATCGCGGAGGTGGGCCCTGGGCCCTGAAGAAGGTCATGGAAACGGGGAGGTTGGGGTGACAGGGGCAGCGAGTGCTGAGATCCGAGCAGGATCTCACTCCGGGGTCCCGGGTCGCGTCGCCCCGTGCTGTGCCCGGCATCGTGTCCACTCGCCCAAGACGTCAGGGGCTGGTGTTGTGGGCCCGCAGGAGGTGGCCTGTGCCGCGGCTTGGAGTCCTGGGACAGCCCTTGCTAAGGGTCACGCGTTCTTCTCCCTCCCCGCAGTCCGCAGTTCCTGGTCCTTCGCCGGTGTCCCCGGGGCGCAGCGACTGTGGATGGCAGAAGCCCAGCGTGGGGCCGGCCAGCTGCAGGAGCAGAAGAAAGGTAGGGCAACCCCAACCCTGGCTTCGGAATCAGCTGCCCCGCATGGCGGCCCTCCCCTCCCAGGGTCAGACTGCGTAAACCGGTTTCTCCTAGGCCCCTGGGTAGTCCTGGGAGACGGGGGCTTTGATGCTTCTCTCCCCTACCCTTCCCCCCTCTCCCTCCCCAGGTCTCTTGATAGCCGTCAGCGCCTCCGTGGATAAAATCATCTCGCACTTTGGGGCGGCCCGAAACTTGGTTCAGAAGGTGAAGTTGTCTGTGGGAGGGCGTTGGGGTTGAGGCGATGACTGTAGCTCTGGGGGCGCAGAACTTCGGACCGGAAGCGCGCTGTTGTTGGTATCTCTGGACCCATGACCACTGCGCTGCCTCCAGGCCCAGTTGGGGGATAGCCGGCTGAGCCCAGATGTGGGGCACCTGGTGCTGACCACCCTCTGCCCGGCTCTCTATGCCCTGGTGGCTGACGGGCTGAAGCCTTTCCGAAAGGACCTCATCACCGGGCAGCGCAGGAGCAACCCCTGGAGCGTGGTGGAGGCATCGGTGAAGCCAGGTGGAGTGAGGGACTCGGCCCGGGGCCGGGACGGGATGGAGGGAGGGCGAGGGCCGGGGCCTGGCTCACAGCGCGGGTTGTCCTCAGGCTCCAGCACCCGGTCCTTCGGAACCCTGTACAGCCAGGTCAGCCGGCTGGCCCCGCTGAGCAGCAGCAGGAGCCGCTTCCACGCCTTCATCCTGGGCCTCCTCAAGTGAGTGGCATTCCTTCCGGTGCCCCTCCCGTGGCCCGGGGACTGCAGGGGTATCTCGGGTGGGATGCAACACGTTCCTAGAGCAAACGTCTCCTGTTCCAATCTCATCTCCCACCCCCTCCCTAGAGGGCGCTGGCGTCCTCCATTCCTGAGCTTCTGTTCCCTTTCCTCCCCCAGCACCAAGCAGCTGGAACTCTGGTTTTCCAGTCTTCAGGAAGATGCAGGTCAGAGGTTCACCTGGGAGAGGATGGGGTGGCTAGGCTGTCAGGGAAGGAGGAAAAGGGGTCTGTTCTCCTGGTTCCCACTAATGCCAGAATGATCTTACTCTGCCCTGCGTTCTTATTACTCTTGTGCTTAAATTTTTTCAAGGAGTCCCTTGGCCCACAGGGGGGAAGACCCAAATTTTCACTATCACCTCCAGTCTTTTCTTTAAAAATAATTTTATTGATTTTACACAGAGGAATTGAAAGGGACAGAGAGTTAGAAACATCGATGAGAGATAGTCATCGATCAGCTGCCTCTTGCACACCCCCTACTGGGGATGTGCCCACAACCAAGGTAGATGCCCTTGACCGGAATTGAACCCGGGATCTTTCAGTCTGCGGGCCGATGCTCTATCCACTGAGCCAAACCGGTCCCGGCTCACCTCTACTCTTGATTATTGATCTCTGCCTTCTTCTCTGGCCTCTAAGTCTGGGGTTTTCCCTGGCTCTTTGACAGCCTTCCTTTCTGATTCTTTTCTAGAATAGGACTTCCTGCCCCTCCTCATTAACTTTCGTTCATTCTTTAGATTCTATATGGTGAGGCTTCACTTTGCCCTCAGACTAGGCAAACCCTCACCCCCTATTTTGCTTCCACAGCCAGATCTCCTTTCTGTTACTCAGTTTCTTATCACCACTTGTTCTGTACGTGCTCCTCCCCTCTTTAGGCAGTGGTTTTACATGGGCAGGGATGTGTCAGCCCTGTTCCCCACCATGTTCTCTGTGCCCAGCATAGAATGAGGCCAGGGGGATGTTTGTTGATGGGTGGGCTGATGCAGGGAGCCCTCTGGGACTGGGCTGAGGGCAGGGACTGATGTTAGCCGGCTTTTTTTCCAGGCCTGCTGTCCCTCCTGTACCTGCCCACTGGATTCTTCTGTTTGGCCCGGGGTGGCTGCCCCGCCCTGTCCACAGAGCTGCTGCTCCTGCTGCAGCCATTGTCGGTGCTCACCTTCCACTTGGACCTGTTCTTTGAGCATCACCACCACCTGCCCCTGGGCCCACCTCAGGCTCCCGCCCCCGCAGCCTCACCGCCAGCCTTGCAGCAGACTGTGCAAGCCATGCTGGACTGGGGGGGTCGGCTGGCCCAGACCCTTCGTGGGGCTTCTGAGGAGACCCCTCCAGGCACTTCAGCCCCCTCAAGCCCTCCCAAACCAGGCAGCTGGTGGGAGCAGCTGACCCAGGCCTCCCGGGTCTATGCCTCTGGGGGCACCGAGGGCTTCTCCCTTCGCCGGTGGGGATCCAGGTGTCACGGGGCTGTGGCTGAGGACACACAGGAGAGATCGTTGCCCACGGACGCGGCACCAGGCAGAGGCGTGTGGCTGGGAAGACTGTTTGGAGTGCCTGGCGGCCTCACAGAAACGGAAAGTGGAACTCTAAAGTCCAGGTACTGGGGCACCTGGTCCCCTCCATGACCTCCGACTCTATCCCACATCACCAGTTACCCAAGGATGAAACTAGAGTGATGTTGTAGGTTGGAAGTTGGCAGTCTGTTTTTCTATAGCCATGAGCTAAAAATGGTTATGTTCGTGATAAGTTACATTTTAATGATGATATGTTCTACATTTGCCTCTTGGCCCTCAAAGCCAAAAACAGTTATTATTTAGCCTTTTAGAAAAAAGAAATTATTTGCTGAGCTCTGGCTTCAGGCACTCTCCAGTGATTATGCTTCTGAGTGTACTGGTTCCAGAGGTCCTTCAGTGACTTTTGTGTTGTAGACCTGTTTTCACCTCCCTAATCACCCTACAAATCGTCTCTCTGTCCCCAGCAGTGACCAACTCCTGATCTTTTGAAACACAGGCTGCTCAGCCTTTTTCCTCCTCCAGAGCCCTGGGGGTTTTTTGGTTGTTTTTTTTGGAGGTGGGATAAACTTGGTGACCCTGTAACCCTTCCTCCAGGAGACCATCCAGCTGGCTGCCTCCTGCAGTGAACGTACTGACTCTGGTGAAGAGGGTGGCACCCTCTGACACTCCCAGTCCACCCGAGGAGCTTGAGGCCTCAGCACCCAGCGCGGTGCAGACCCAACGGTAAGGAGGATTGGGAAGAATGCATTGGTGTGTTGTGTGTGTGTGTGTGTGTGTGCGCACACGCGCGCACATTTGTCTCGAGAGTGGAGGGGAGGTAGTTTAAAAGGCTGTGGGGCTGTAAAGTCAGACAGTGCTTAGTTTGCATTACATTTCTGCTATTATTGGTGTGAATTCATTTCTTTGAGCCTTGGTTTCTTTCTCCTTAAAGAGAGGATAATTTATACATTTATTGTGGTTTTTATAGAGACTAAACATAATTTTATAAGAGCATCTGGCACAGAGGAGGTGCCCAGTTACCGTGTAACTATGTATTTGGATGTGCCCACGTGCATACCCTGAGGGACTGTGCTTCCCTTCGGTGGGGTCTTCTGATTTGGCGCCAGGGATTGCTTTGGCTTTAGGGTCTGGCTTCCTTTGGTTTCTTAATGCATTGAGTTAGGTTTCTTCATTTTTTATTCATTCAGTAATACTTCTCAAGTACTTACTATGTGCCAAGCAATACAAAAATAACCATATTGGAGTCCCTGCCTTCAAGGAGTTTGTAATCCAATGGAGTTACCAATGAAAAAATAAGCAGTTAAAATTCCGTATGGAGCCGGCTAGTGTGGTTGAGTGTTGTTCTATGCACCAGGAGGTCACTGGTTTGATTCCTGGTCAGGGCACATGCCTGGGTTGCAGATTTGATTCCCAATAGGGACCATGCAGGAGGCAGCCAATCGGTGTTTCTCTCATTGAGGTTTGTCTCTCTCTCTCTCTCTGTCTCTATTCCTTTCCCTCTAAAATAAGAAAATCAATAAAAAAGTATTTTAAAAATTCTGTATGGAAGATTGTAGGAAAGGGGGCATATAGACAGGGCTTTCCCCCCAAGATTGCAGACTTAGGGAGGGCACAGTGATTGTGTAGGGTGTGTCAGAAGGAATAGAATGCAAAGGTGGAGAGGCCCAAGTGTAGTGAGGAACTCTGGGCACATGATTGGCTGTGCCCAAAGTGGAGGCTGTTGGCAGCAGTGACGGGAAGCTATAGGCTTCAGTAGGCCCAGACCTCATTGTGAGGTAGGGGAGCTAGTGAAGGGTCATAAGCTGGCGGATGATGTGCTTGCTTTTGAAGGATCTGTCTGCTGTGTGGAAAATGGAGCTGGGGAGGAGGTCATGAGAGGTGAAGGGATACCAGTTAGGTTAGATGTAGAGGTTGAGAAGATAGAGCGCTAAACTAGAATGAAGGCAGTGGAGTTGATGAGAAAGACAGGTGGAATAGTGGGAGATACAAACTCCAACCTGGTTTTGGTAATTGATTGGATATGAGGAATGAGAGACCCTGGTTTTTGCTGGGAGCAACTGGGTAGAAGAAGTATAGGGGACACAAGAGGAGGGACTGGTGTGTAAGGTTAAGATGAGTTATTTAATTTGCAGATGTTGAAGTACGAGACAAATGCAAATCATGTCAAATAAGTAGCTGAAGAGTGGGTCTGGAGCTCAGGAGAGGGCTGGGGCCCCACAGGGAATCCACATGTTGCTAGACACGATCCCAATGTTCCCTGAGCTGAACCAAAGTGACATTCCACACTGCGGGAAGATGAGACCTGGGACAGCTGGGTACCCGCACCTCACTTCATCCCAGCATCTGGCTCCCCACAGGGCAGTCCGTGCTCTCTGTGACCACACCGCTGCAGGACCCGACCAGCTGAGCTTCCAGCGTGGGGAAGTGCTGCGTGTCATCGCCACTGTGGATGAGGACTGGCTCCGCTGTGGGCGGGATGGAACGGAGGGGCTGGTACCTGTGGGGTACACCTCTCTTGTGCTCTAGGCCTAGGACCTTTTTCCTTCCCTGCCTATGACTCTCCCTCCTGTCACTTGGGAATGGAATGGCCTGTGAACACGAACTCCTGTAAACTGATTTTCCCAGAAGCATTTTCCCTGTCTGCAAAATACTTCCTCCCACACCCATCTGTAAGTTGAAATATGCTCTTCTTCCAAATATATACAAAGCAATTTTCCTCCCTGCAGTTTCTTTCCCACTTCTCCATTTGCATAAGGGAACATCTCCCTTTCTACCTGCAAAATAGAAATCTAGTCCCTTTCTACCTTCCCGTGTAAGTACTCTGCTAGTACAGTGTATGCCTCAGTTCCCAAGACTAGAGGGTCTCTAGTCTCCTTCATGTGTATGAATCTCCTCCCTCTTTCCCCATCCCATGTTGCCAATATTTATTATGTACTCATGTTGTTCTAGGTGTTCACGTCTGGATACCCCTGGTGGGTGGGCCTGTGGTGTTGGATATGTCTCCTTCTGCCTTTGTCCCAATAAAGTGTGGGAGTTGGGTGTGTGTGTGTGTCATTGTGGGTTTGAGGACCTAGGCTGTGGGAGGCCCTCTTATAAGAAGCTCAAGGGAGATGCTTCCTTCCAAGCCCAGGTTCAGTTCTTACTATTTCCTGAGTAATGAAAAGTGCCAATTAATTGTGCCGGAACCTCAGAAGTGCCTCTCTAGTCCGAGACTTTACTGCGTTGTTTTGTGAGATGACAGGTAGGAGCCTGAGTAAATAATGGGAGAATGGGGAAGATATAGCCCTTGAAACTATACTCATTACATTTGTATCTGAGGTGCTGAAGGATTAAAGGGTTGCAAAAAGTAACACATTTTTTTTTCTATTTAACATTACCATTCTGAGGTAATACAATTTCAGAAAGCACAATAACTTGACATAACTTTGTTAGGAGTTAATGAGTTTCTGTCTTCTGAAATGAGAATAGTTAAGGTGCTCTGGAGCTGAGGATGGGATAGGGAATCATAAATGATTGCCTAGAGGAAAATCACTAAAAGGGTAGAAGAATAGAAAGCTATAATTATAACCAGGCAACAGAAAAGTTAGGGGGAAGGTGAAAACTATGAATTGAAATACAGGGGAAAGATATCTGGAGAACTTGGATGGAGATGAGAGTGGGCAGGTACTAATAGGAGAGGGGAATTAAAAACAGATCAAAGCTTTGTAAATACTTGGGAGCAGGCTTTGAATAGCCTCAAGTGTCTCCTACTTCTGTCATTTTTGAAGACTTATTCTTTTTTTTTTTTTAATTTTATTTTATTGAAGACTTATTCTTAAACTCCATTTCTGGCCAATTCATATTCATTTGCTCCTTGCTTTAAATTTGCATTTGTGTTTAGCTACCCTCTCAATTTTGACCTCAGTTTGCATTTCAGATGTTTTCTAGGGTGATGTTTCACCAACTAGATTCTGAGAGCCTCTGGGGATTCCTAGTTATATTAGGAGTACTCAAGTTACCGCTGCAAAAGAAGCTTTATTTTTATAATATTTGAAGTTATAAAAAAGTAGATATGGAAGACTACTTTGATTTTTTTTTTTGGGGGGGGATATGATTGCTAAAGTTTAAGAGAGATGGGGAGGGAGGTAGAGAGGGAGAGGGAGAGGGAGAGGGAGAGAGGGAGAGAGGGAGAGAGGGAGAGAGGGAGAGGGCGAGAGGGAGAGGGAGAGGGAGAGGGAGAGGGAGAGGGAGAGGGAGAGGGAGAGGGAGAGGGAGAGGGAGAGGGAGAGGGAGAGGGAGAGGGAGAGCGAGAGCGAGAGGGAGAGGGAGAGGGAGAGCGAGAGCGAGAGAGAGAGAGAGAGAAACAGATTGGCTGCCTCCTGTACACACCCTGACCAGGGATTGAACTCGCAACCTAAGATTCACCGGGAATTGAACCCTCAACCTTTTTGGTTTACAGGACAATGCTCCAACCAACTGAGCAACCCAGTTAGGGTTTTAAAAAGATCTCATTGGAAACAGGACGGAGAAGATCGTGGAAGATAAATGGAGGATAGGAAAGAGGAAAAAATAGCAAGCTCACCACTCTGTAGTTAGGAAAAGTTTTTTCCATTTAATACTAGACTTTTAAGGATTTGAGATGCAAGCTTTTTATGCAATTACATCCAATGTTAAAATTGGTAATACATAATTTACAAAGATTAACATCAAAACAATCATCTATTTAGATATGCTTTTGTAAAAAGGAAATATATTAGCAGCATTTATATTTTCCGCAATCACACAGCCTACAGACATGCAGACTAACTGTATCTATTTGCAGTGATGTAGTGCTTTGCCCCGCATTTCAAACACCAAAACCCGCCTGGCAGCTAGGGGGATCTTTTTATTTCGTTATTATAAAATAACTGAAAAATAAAAAAAGGCATTAATCTCTACACAAGTAAGAAAAAACAAGTTTTTGCACTTACCTAACATTTGATTGTCTAAAAAACATTTCAGTTTTTAGTCTTTCAACAAAAGAAAGATAAAATGACAGCGTAGTGTCTTTTGCTTCAGTTCACACATATTACAAAGGTTTTTCTTTTTTTGTCTTTTTTAAAATTTTAGTGTTTAACACTATTAAAGGAAATATTGAATTTTAAACTCTTTCTTGTAACTTTCCTGCTTTTGACTAAAAGGAGACTCCCAAAGTGCCCCTGTTCCCACCTCCCCCTCTCCCTCCCCGGCTCCCTGAAATGAAAACCAAAAAAGAAACCACTCAAATGGGCTTGGACATGCGATTTTTCCAGCTCCACACGTGAGTATCTTATACCCAGGTCTCTCAGTAATGTACAGTGCTTCTCTACAGTAAGAAAATACTCCAAATTATTTTCTTAATTCTCTTTTTTTCTTTAATAAAATATTTATTCTGCTTTTTCTCTGCTCAAGGGGATCTTTGGCATCCCCGGTCTCTTTTGTTTATTCCTCAAGATTGACACAGAAAGAAGAAAAAGGAAAAAAGATTCAATGGAATGGAAGGTGGTCAATGTTTCTACCTAAACAAGTCAGAGTGTCGTCATCATAAGGGAAAATGTACAATTAGGACAACATTGGTCCAATATTAGAAAAAAGTAATGGGGACTGGTTTACTATTGTATTGCTTGCTAATCACGCAGCATATATATATATATATATATATATATACACACACACACACACACATATATACACACACACACACATATGTATATATATACACACACACACACATATATATGTACACATACAACTTGGCACATTTAAAAAACATCTTTTCTCTTATAAGAACATCTAAAACTTATATGCATATGTATGTCTGAGAAGACAACAAAGCAAAGCTTTTTAAATTTTATTTTTAAAGAGACATTATTGTCTGGTAACTTCTGGCCCAGAGAATGGGAAGGAAGGAAACACCCTGGATAGCCCTCCTGATGATCAGGAGGGTGGAGGAAAGATGGAACTAGGGGTAGGGAGAACACATTGTCTCTTTAAGAGATAAAAATTGAAAACTGTACAATTAAGAAAACAAGAGTAGTGTTTTGAATTGATAATCTACACTCACAACAAATACTCTGATAAGTGAATACTGTTCAACAGTTTATGTAGTGATTTTTTTTGGGGGGGGGGTTAGAGTTCATTTTTATATAAGTTTTAAAATGATTTTATTTTGAAATGAATCTTCATTCGCACAGCACAGCAGACACACACAAACCACAGTGCATAAACTGTACATGTGCTGGGGGAGGCCTGGCCTCGTTAGAAAAAAAATACGTTCGGCAGGTTAAAACAGGTAATTTAAGTACTGTGCCCTCTGACCCCATGGGGGCCTCCCCTATTCCATGATTCTATTTTGGGGAGTAGAGGTAGGGAGAGGAGCAGCAGTTACAAGTGCTTTGAGTTATCGGCTCATGTTTTACTTTAACATTGTTGGGCAAGAAAGGAGAAACTTTCCTATTCGAGGATCTGGAAGGAGGCCCCAGCTACTGTTTCTGTCTCAGGTCTCTGGGATAGCTCTTGGAGCCTACAGAAAGCAGATGGAGTAGGTGGGGGGTTCCTGGCCCTACCCCCTTGGATTCTGAGTTATACCTGGGTATAGGAAGCAGCTTCTTAGCAGTGCTTGTGGAATCAGAGGATGACAGAGAAACCCAAGCTGGGCGAGGGGCAAGTGTCATTAAAGTACCAAAAAGTTTTGGTCATCCTCAATGTGCTCTGCCTTCCTCCCTACATTATTATTAACTTTCTGGATGAAGCAATGGAGAGGAAAACAAGTTAAATTGAACTGGTTAGACAGATCCCCTTCCTCTTCCTCTCAACTAGCTCCAAGGTTTATTAAGTACCTAATGTCATGGCCCCATTCCCCTTGCTGGATGGACCCTTCCCACTCCTGTCTACACTCAGAGAACAGGAGGCAGGACTGTTAGCTCCACTGGATCTCAGATGCTTGAGGTTCTCATTCTTTTGAGGTTCACTTTCGAAAGCTGTTTTCTGGGATAAACAGAGTACGCCTCCGCAGTTTCCTGCCTGATCCTTCCTCCAGCAAGTATGTCACATCGATGGCTGAAAACAGAACCAAGGAGGCTGATCAAATACCACTGGCCTACTCCTTACTCCAGATCTGAGTTCTCAGATCAGAGGACTTCCATGATTGCTTTTCTGACCTTTAAGCAATTTAGGCCTTCCTCCAGCTAGGTAGAAGCTGGTCTCTAGGAAGGAGAGCTTCTCACCTCCCAGTTTCATTCCCAATATATAACTAAAAGCAGGCCCATTAAAGAACTATACCATTCTATTCTAATTAAAAGTTGTTCTTTTTCATTCCATCTCCCTCATTTTCTATTTACCTTAAATCCTGATTCTTCTTACCATTTTTTCCAGGGATTTTGTCAAGGAGATTGAGCAAGATCTGGTTGAGTCGTTCCCGCTGGTTATGCCGTCGCTCCTCAGGGGTACAGGCTGGGTGAGCTTCTTGACTGCTCTCTTCTGTTTTTTCCCCGCCCTCACTGACTTCGGCAGTGGCCCCTTCCTGTTCTGGCTCCTCCAGGCTGGCCATCTCGTTGGCTGCTTGCTCCTGACTGGCCAGAACCTCTTCAATCAAGGGCAGAGCATCGTCCTCCTGGCCCAAGTCTTTTAGGGGTGCCTTTGAGCGCTCAGACTTCCAGGATGATCTGCCAGAGGATATGTGAACTTAGCATAAGGCTGAGAAGGGCACTTGGGGTTGGATGGGGCATGAAGGGAAGAGACCTCAGGGTGGCTTGAGACTCTGAAGCCTAGCTGTTAACAGCCTTGGCTCAATGGGCAAGGAACTTGGCTCTGGTCTTCACTTTATTATTATTTGAACAAACCATTACTTTCCTCTGAAACTTAATTTTGATTTGTAAAATTCAATTTTTCTTTTCTTTCAGAAATCCAACAAATTCATAAAACATACCAGAGTTGGTTAAATTGCTTAGCTAATTCTGAATGCTTCATTACTACAGAGAAGTATGATACAACTTTGTAGTCCAACTATAGTAAGTATTTAAATGAAGTTTTTACTTTTTCTAAATTTCTTTTCATATCTATTATTAAATATTTTTTCCCTTATGGTAAGCTACTGAAGTAGGTAAAGCAGTTGTTATGCCACCATTCAACAGAAAAAGAAGATAAGACTTTTGTGCTCTTTTTCCAAGAATACCCATTATATATAAAGCAAACATAAATAAAAATTACAAACTCAAACTGCTCAGCTAAAACTGTGCTTTGACAAAAGTTTTAACAGTTGGTCAACTTTGGAGAAATGGGCAAAGTGTGCAGAAATCTAAAAAAGAGTTTTCTTAATCTGTATGGAGTTCTGTTCCAAATTCTCTTCTCTATCTGTAATCCTTGCCAAATCTCCCTCTGCCCTTACTGTTAGCACAACATTGGACTACTCTGTCAGAGAATCCCCAGTCAGGGGTTGTTGGTAAATCCCTCAGGCTTTTCACATCCCCATGGGACTCACCGCCCTCCGTTCCTCTTGTAGTTGTCTGGGACATAATGAGGCTGCAGAGAAGAAAAGGAAGCAGTGAGTGTATAGTAGAAGCTGACAAAGCTGGATCATATGATCAGGGGCTAACTCAGGATAGAAGTGGGGAGGTAAAGAAAGAAAAAAATAGGGCTGAAACCCTTACAAGCTGAGTGACTATATTTTAAAGTCCGAAGTTCTATTAATCTGTAGGCCAAAAGGCTCACAATTCTTTTTGCCCTATCCCAGCTTTTAAGTAGTTAACATAGAGGTTTCAAAGCTAATCAGTGAGCTGTTGACTGAGCAAGTAGGACCAGAGAAATCTAGATGAGAGGCAGGGCTTGGTGGTGGGTAGAAAGAATATAAAATAAATACTGTTTAGAGAAATCTAAAAGTAATAATGGGAAAAACGGGGGCATAAAGATTTGCTTTCTGGTTAGATTATTTCTAAGCATTCCAGGATGATAGCTATGAATTTTGACAGGCTCACTTATAAGAAGACAGGATGAGAAGAGCTAATCCAGGGTTTCATTATAGCAAATAGATGAATGAGTGACCAAAATCTTTATAGAATGATGAATGGCATAAAATAATCCGAGGAATATGTTCACAACAATTTATAAAATATTAAAAAATGGTACACCGGTATAGTGTACTTACAATAACTAGAGGCTGCAGGACTGGCAGTTGTTCTGGGTGAGTTAGTAACTGGGTGGGGAGTGAATGTAAAGGCCTAGAACATTATTTTAAACTATTGTTTTATAAACACTGCACTTTACACTGAGGCTATACCAAACCTATAAAACAACACAAGGTTTAAGTCAAGCATGAGAAAATGATGCAATAAGAAAATGTAAACATGAGATGTGTGAGGCTGCTGCTGGTGTAACATGGGATACTGTTTACAGCAATTAAAAAAAAAAAGCAGAAATAGTACACTTTAAAATAACTATAAAAATGTAGTAAACACATAAACCAGTAACAGTCATTTATCATTATCAAGTAGTGCTACGTACGGTATACAATTGTATGTGCTTTTATATGAATGACAGCATAGTAGGTCTGTTTACACCAGCATCACCACAAACACCTGAGCAATGCATTGAGCTATTATATGATGCTCCAGTGTCATTAGTGAGAGAAAATTTTTGCTCCATTATAATCTTATGGGACCACCATTGTTATATAGTGCATAGCTGTATATATTTTTTAAATTTATTGATTGATTTTAGAGACAGAAAGGTAGGGAGAGGAGAGAGATAAGAAATGAAAGAGAGGGAGAGAGATTTGTTGTTCCACTTATCTATGCATTCATCAGTTGCTGCTTCTTTTTCTCTCTTTTTTTTTGTTGTTAATCCTCACCCCAGGATATTTTTCCATTGATTTTTATGGAGAGTGGAAGAGAGAGGGAAAGACAGAACACATTAATTGGTTGCCGCCTGCATGAGCCCTGACCAAGGCCCAGGCTGGGGAGGAGCCTGCATCATTGGTTGTTTTTTTAAAAATATATATTTTATTGATTTTTTTACAGAGAGGAAGTGAGAGGAAGAGAGTGTTAGAAACACAGATGAAAGAGAAACATTAATCAGTTGCCTCCTGCACACCCCTCACTGGGGATGTGCCCGTAATCAAGGTACACGCCCTTGACCGGGGAATCGAACCTGGAACCTTTGAGTCCACAGGTTGACGCTCTATCCACTGAGCCAAACCGATTAGGGCTCATGGGTTGTTTCTTGTATGTGCCCTGACTGGATATTGAACTGGCAAACTTAGGGTACTGGGATGACCCTGTAACCAACTGAGCTACTTGCCAGGGCTTATACTTTTTTTTCTGAATGCTTTGTACTTTAAATTTTTATATAATGATGCCTTACATTTTAAATACAGGGACAAAAAGAAAAAAACACTGAATAATTTTCACAAAAGGTTTCTCAGGGATCTTGATTCTACCTGCTTCTTAAAAAATTATGCGTGTGAAAAACAAAACAAAAAACTACAATATGGGGCTCAAGGGCAAAGATTAAAGAAAGGAGATAGAAAACAAGAGAAAAAAACCAACTGAAGTTTAACCAGGAAATAAAAAATTTCCTGAGACACAGCTCATGCCAGGAAGTGCAGAATAAATGCATTTATGCTGCTCACACATCCCAAATAGAAATAAAGGCTTCCTGAATTGGGATGGAAACAGGATGCCATTTGAGAATTCTTACTCTGTGAATTCCATGTATGAACTACGTTGTCCTGACATGTACAATAAGGAGAGAAAGGAGACTTACAGAGAAATCTCTTTTGGGAGTGAGCTTCTTGGGGAAGTGATCAAAGGCATAGGATTTGGTGCAGACAGGATAGCGGTTCCGGTGGATCTTGTAAAACAGGTGTGCTGACTTGTCAAGCCGATAGTCACAGATGTACACATCTTGCTCCTTCACTCCTTTGGGTCTTCCTACGGGTCCAAACACTGTTAAATAGCCTGTTTTCCCTTCTCTCTCCGAGCTGCCCAGAGACTCGGGAGAGCAGTTAGATTCTTTAAGAGGGAAACACTGCAACTATTACTAAGCACTTGGTGACTGCAGGAGAAAGAAAAATTCTCAGACACTAGCAACAACAAAGGAAAAAGGGTATAGCAAGTTGGGGATAATATAGGATGGAAAGAAACCAGAAATGTAGATAAAGTGCTACAGGGATTTTTGAAGAAAGATTTAGAAGAAAAACAGAGCAGAATATGGGGAAGTCATGGGAAAAGAAAGGCAGATAAATAAGGAAAGCACTTTTGGAAATGAACACTTTATCCCACAAATACTAACAGAGTGTTAACTATACAGTATTACAGATAAAAAATATAAAAAAGAGAATTAACATTATTCAGTACCAAGCACTAGGTAAAAGAAAGAAAATGATACAGTATAGCTCTCTGACTAGCCTTGGACAATCTTTTATGAAACAGAGACAATAAAAATGAAGCAGGCAATTTTAGCTCAATGACTATGGGACAGGAGGTCATTTCTTAAGTTGCCCAGATCACTCACCTTTACAATATGTATAAAGGTCCAGCACACAGCAGGTCCCCACTACAGCCTCCAAGGGAATGATCTCATAGAGCGGCACTCGGAATAGCTCATTGTGATAGAACCGACGGGATGGAGAATGGTGGGTTTCATGGGGACGGAAGTAATGGTGGCCAAAGGCAAACCGTTCCTCTCTAAAAAAAGATAAAGAGAAGGGAGAGATTTAGCTGGTTAGCAAGATCGTAGTGCTTATTCAGCTCTGTGCAGGCAGGGCAAAGCTGGGAGAAAAGAGATACCGTACGTCCTCCACACATACTTTTCATTCTTCCAAAGCTTCTCAATTCGGAAGATGTCAAGTTTATCTCTGTTAATGTGAGATAACAGTCGATAGGACTGACGGACTGGGTGGCCATCAGGCGTGCGCCGACTATCCCTCATCAGATATACACAGTCACCTAGAAACGCAGAGAACACAGGAGGTTAAAATCATTCCTGCATCAATTCTGTTAAGCATCCATGGGTCTGGCCCCAGGTCTACATAGAAAGAAGTTAAAATCTAAAATAAATTCAACCAGCAATGTAATGGTGATAATCAACTCTAGACTATAAGAGTGACCTGAGGGAGGTCTTCCATCTTTTAGAATCCTACATGTCCTTCCTAGGCTTATAATTAGCTTTATAAGACCCTGTTCTCGCCACGTTAGTTTTATTTGGTGGAGGGAAAGTGCATGTAAGCCTAAGGACTGAAAGATATAAAAACCTTTATTCTATTGCTACTAATGGTCATATGGAGACAATGACTACTATGCAGCAGCAGACACCTCCTAGTAATCAGAAAGGTCTGTTTTGACAAGTAGGGCCAGCTCCTGTGTACGCACCTTGACGAAGAAGCAAGTCATCTCGGAGCAAACAGATGAAGTAGACACATCCAGGTTGGGCATAGTGGGGCCGAGGGATCATGGGTACCTCCTGATAAGAGCAAAAGCCAATGGATAAGGGCTGGACTACTACATCCAGCCTGCTCATCTTTATTCAAGAGGAAGATACTAACACCAAGAATTCCCAACCAAGTAAAACTTACTGTTTAGTCATTTCAGTACATCACAGATATATAATAAAAGATGAAAGCAACTGGGAAAATGAAGGTAGAAGATAAAACGGACAGGCTAAGTACCCCAAACCATATGTTCTGATGCACTAATTGTGTGGTTGTTCTGTGCCACCTAGAGAGCATTTGAAAATGTGTGAAGGGAAACTTGGTCAAAACAACTGGGGGAGTTTGCTATAGTATTTAGTGCCCAAGGGCCATGGAAGCCAAACATTTTGCAATGCATCCCTCACAACAAAGAACTGTCGACTCAAAATAACACCAGCACCACTGTTAAAAAAAAAATAAAAAATGACAGACATAAATATGGCAGAGCTAAGATCAAAAGCCCACATAGCTGGGACCGGTTTGGCTCAGTGGATAGAGCGTCGGCCTGCGGACTGAAAGGTCCCGGGTTCGATTCCCGTCAAGGGCATGTACCTTGGTTGCGGGCACATCCCCAGTAGGGGGTGTGCAAGAGGCAGGTGATCGATGATTCTCTCTCATCGATGTTTCTAACTCTCTGTCCCTCTCAATTCCTCTCTGTGTAAAATCAATAAAATATATATATTAAAAAAAAAAAAAAAAGCCCACATAATAACTTGGGCAAATTATCTAATCTAGTGTGTGGCTAAGGCTAACCTTTGCTGACTCTGAGTCCAATGCTTTTTTCATTTAAACACTGCTTAATATAAGTGGTATTTAGAGTACTTAAGTTCTGGGCTTTACAAACTACTTCTTTTAAATAGCTGAGTGTTGATAAAAACCATAGTTTTGCCTGGCCGGTGTGACTCAGTGGTTGAGCATCAACCCAGGCACTAAGAGATCCCAGGTTCGATTCTGGATCAGGGCACATGCCCCAGTTGTGGGCTCAAACCCCTTAGGGGGCGTGCAAAAGGCAGCCTATCGATGTTTCTTTCTCATTGATGTTTTTTCTCTCTCTCTAAAAATCAATAAAAAGAAAGGAATGCACACACACAAAACCCACCATAGTTTCAGAGTATCATTCCTTCCATATATTTCTAGGTATTTTATTTTCCCTTTGATCCCACTCCTAAGAAAGGAAGGGCGGAATTATTACTCTCAATGTAAAGTATAAGAAACTGAGGCCCAGAGAGGTTGAGTGATTTATCAAAGAAAATTCAATATGTCAGGAGCAGGGCTGATAAAATATCATATCCCATATCTCCTACTTTTGGATCAGAGTATTATCAGAGGGCAGCTTACTCTGTCCACAGGCCTTGGGTCACACTGCTCACAAAGGTAGTGCTCCACATCTGAGTTCAATCCCATGCAATCGCAGTGCTGCCACACCTGTAGGGAAAAAAATGCGTGGGGGAAACAGGGATGTCTTAGACTTACTGAGAGAAGTCTTGAGTGCTAAGAATAAAAATATTTAACCAATAGGAGAGGGTAAAGTAAAACAGGAACGAACTAAGGGGTAAGTGGGTATGTAAAACATTAGAGATAAATGATAAAATAGGGGAAAAAGAGTAAGGACTTGTCTGAACACAAGTATACAGTTTAGTTTACAATAGATAGATCTGGGCAAACAAAATGGGAAGATGGATAGAGAATGGGAGAATGAACACAGTACCAAACTATTACTTACTAAATAATATATATCAATGATACTATTATTGGAAAGGCTTTACAGTTACAAAATAATTTTACTTATCTTTATCTAATTCTCCCAACAATCCTATGTGTTACTCATAGCTCCATTTTCCATGTAAGTTCAGTAAATAGATACCAAGGTTCAAATCCAGGCCTTCACTTTTCATCAGGAGCTCTATAAATTACATTCCATCTGTGTTAATGTTATACAGTGTAGTACCTTTACTGTTTTGCAAGGTAAAACACTATCCTAAATACCATAATTCTTCTTGATCCATATTATGTAAGACATGTACAGTGGGAAATGGGCAGAAAAAATGGGAGGTAGGAAAAGAAGGGAAAGATAAAATGAAAGAGACAGACATAAAAAAGGAAAAAGACAATATGGTGAACAGTGGGGGATAACAGAAACCAAGACAAAGTTAAAGTTCATAAAAAGCTGTCAAGCCAAGCCAAAAGAGGCATGAGCTGCTGCTTTGAGTACGGTCACTCTGTTCATCGGGACTAGGTTTCTGCTTCACCTCCTGACCCTCACCATGCACTTGTCACACTGGATCATGAGGCCTTCGTCCTTGTAGAGGCCACAGATACAGCGGATAACATCGTCATCCTTCTCATGCCCATTCTCCTTTTCAGAGACTGAGGTCTCACTGCTGTCTGCCTCACTTGCTGTTTCTCCCACAATCTCATCAATTTGGGCTGATGCCTCATGCCGAGCGTTATAATAGGCCTTTCGTAGGCGGCAAACATCTCTTCCAATTGGGGATTTACGCCCATAGTACTTCTGAAGAAAGCAGAAGAAAGAAATCATGTTTCATCTTCTCAGTGTGGCTTAAAACTATACTTGAAGAGGTAGCAGGATTTTTCTTTATCCTCCCATTTTGGTTAAGACTTTCAATACTATCGAATATAGTGCAAGGCATTTGAAAACTACTTAAACTGAGCTAAAATGAATTAACATTAGAATCTGCATGGTAATTTTTCCATTTTTTCTATTGCTGTCATTCAACTCCTTTCACAGGTCTGACTGTCCACGTGATCAACTATATAGTGACCATGAAACGTGAATTAATGTCACAAGAATAATGTTGTGGAAAAGCTCTCCATTTAGCTTTGTCTTGTTGTCTTGCAGATATTAGGGACACAGCTACAGGCTTTAAATATACATATGAAAGCTGGGTTTCAGTAAAAAAAACATGTTATAATTCAGGATTGCCCTAATTCTTCTCCCACATGTCTGTTTTTCTCTCATTTCTTGTCTTCAACCTCAATTCTTCCTTCATCTAGTAGCCTTTTTCTAAAAATTTCATTAAGTGTAAATGTTTTATTTATTTAAAAAATTTTATTTTATTGTTTAAAGTATTACAAATAACAGTACATCTTCTAGTAGCCTTTTATCCTTCAAATACCTCTCCAAGGTATTTCAAAATCACAGAATAACTTCCTCTTCTCTGTATCATACAGTATTCCATCCTCTCCTTTATATCAGTTCAAAATCACATTTTCTCTAATAAGCTTTACCTAGTCTTTTTTTCTTTTAATTGTTGACAGTATTACAGATGTCCTCCACACCCAGCCCCAAAGCTTCATCTATTCTAAAATGTATTCAGAATACCCCTCAATTCCATTCTTAAGATACATTTACAACTATTTACCTATAATATTCTGTGTATTTTACATATACTTATTGTTTTGAGGAAAGAAACTGTGGATATGATTTAAATGTAGTAAAATGTCTATATTATATAAATATAAAGGTTTAATACTTAAATTAGGTTTTTATAAAAATTGCTTTTTGCAAGTATGACTTAACTTCTATTTTAGTCATATCAATGTCTTTATAATACAAGATTCAATAATATTTAGTACAATGTAATCTTTATCCTAAGGGCACTCAAAAAATGACTGCCTTTCTTAACAAGAAATATGAAAATTCTAAAAGAGAGTAAAAATCTTAAAATTCCCCGAATAATTCTTCAGAACAAACTTCTTAAATCTGTGTTTCAAGTCAGTGAGAAATACCTCAGCATTCCGAAAGACCTTAAGCATGTCAGCATCAAAAGCCTCCACTGTTTTATAATAACCAATGAGGATCTGCTTCTCTATGGTAGAAAGATCTAGGGGATCAGAGATCTTCTCATAGTACTCAGCATTCCTGGAACAGAAAGCCAGGTGTCAGTCTGGTACAGTTGGTACTTTAAAAAAGAAATTCAGATGATTCCCACATATGTGACTTACTTCTTCTTTGGGGGGAGGTTCAAAAGTGGTGCTGCCAATGCATGTTGGGAAGAATCTGCAGGAGAATACAAGGTTTAGCAGAAGGGCTAAATGATACAAGAGAAACAAGTATTAACTCATAAATGAAAAAGTAGAATCCTCAAAATTAACAGTTAGAAAAAAAATATTGTGCTATGACAAATGCAAATATTTTTTTAGAAATGGGGGTAAAGGCAGGGATCAGAAGGTACTTTCAGAATTACTTGGAATATAAAAGACATAGCATATATGCTTGAAATATAACACTATGTTAGATGGGTAATGAGAAAAATTTTCAATAAGAATGAGAGATGGGACCTTATGTAGGTAGGCTGCTTGGTGCAAATTTCAGCTCAATAAATTATATGACAGCAAAGATCATCTCATTCAAAAATGTCTTCTAGCTCTCACTAATATTACTCCATTGGTTTAAATTCAATTAAATTCTAGATAATGAATAATTTAGTACTGTAAATATTTTCTGGAATCCTTTTGTTCATAATAGTTACTTTGTATTATAAAAACGGAAGTCATGCGGTGGGGATTCTTCTCAGTGCTACCTTATTTCCTTTCTAGCAACTTATTATACTATATAAGGTATAGAAAAAAGCCTACTATTTCATACTCAGAATGTAGTGGACATTAGATGTACTACAGTTTCAGTCTATGGCCATACCACCCTGAACACTCCTGATCTCGTCTGATCTCAGAAGCTAAGCAGTCGGGCTTGGTTAGTACTTGGATGGGAGATGTACTCCAGTTTCACATTAGACCACATGGGCTGGTTGAAAATGCAGAATGTGACCTTTTGGGAATGGAAAGGGTATAGGTGCCACAAAATTTTACATTTTCGGACAGATTAGTCCTCCTTCCTTTTCTATGATCTTAGGTTAACAAAACTGTAAAAAGATACTCAAATATGAAAAGTACAGAAAGAAAAGAGAAAAAAAAAATTCTCCAGAATTTGTTTATCCTCAATTGAGAATATTTTTTGATTGATTTTTAGAAAGAGTCGAAGGGCTGAGACCGGTTTGGCTCAGTGGATAGAGCATCGGCTTGGGGACTGAGGGGTCCCAGGTTCGATTCCGGTCAGGGGCATGTACTGTACGTTGGTTGCGGGCACATCCCAGGTAGGGGGTGTGCAAGAGGCAGCTGGTTGATGTTTCTCTCTCATCCACGTTTCTAGCTCTCTATCTCTCTCCCTTCCTCTCTGTAAAAAATCAATAAAATATATTTAAATTAAAAAAAAAAAAGGGCAATGGACCTAAATAGAATATTTTCAAAAGAAGACAGAAGGAAGGCCAAAAGGCACATGAAAACATGTTCAAAGTCACTAATTATCCGAGAGATGCAAATCAAAACAACAATGCGGTACCATCTCACACCTGTCAGAATGGCCTACATCAACAAATCAACAAACGACAAGGGTTGGCGAGGTTGTGGAGAAAAAGGAACCCTCGTGCACTGCTGGTGGGAATGCAGACTGGTGCAACCACTGCGGAGAACAGTGTGGAGTTTCCTCAAAAAACTGAAAATGGAACTCCCATTTGACCCAGTAATCCCACTCCTAGGAATATATCCCAAGAAACTAGAAACACCAATCAGAAAGGATATATGCACCCCTATGTTCATAGCAGCACAATCTACAATAGCTAGAATCTGGAAACAGCAAAACTAACTCTCTGTCTTTCTCCCTTCCTCTCTGTACCCGTCAGCAGTTGATTGGATCAAAAAACTATGGTACATCTACATAATGGAATACTATGCTGCCATAAAAAGAAGGAATTCTCATCATTTGCAGCAACCTGGATAGAACTAAAGAATAACATGCTGAGTGAAATAAGCCAGTCATGTGGTATTTCTCTTTCATTGATTGGCTTATTTCATTCAGCATGATGTTCTCCAATTCCACATGACCTCACTCATTGGTGGACGATAAAGCTCTTTATAAACTGATGAACCAAGAGACAGAGATAGAGAAAGTAAAGCAACAGGCAGACTGTCAAATTACAGTGGGGAGGGGAGGAAGATCTGAGGGAGATAATAGATCAACCAATACAAGAAGGGCTTGTATACATGCATATAAGTACAACCAATGGACAGAAAAATCTGGGGAGGGAGGGGATGTGTGGGAGGGAGGAAAGGGGGTAAAAAAAAAATCAATAAAATATGTAAATAAAAAAAAAAAAGAAAAAAAAGAAAAAAAGAAATAAGCCAGTCAATGAAAGAGAAATACCACATGGCCTCACTCATTTATGGATATTAAAGAACATTATAAACTGACAAACCAAAAGTCAGATATAAAGACAGTAAAGCAACAAGCAGACTGTAAAATTACAGCGGGGAGAGTAGGGAGATCTGGGGGAGATAAGAGATCAACCGAAGGACTTGTATACATGCATATAAGTACAACCAATGGACACAAAACTCTGGGGAGGGAGGGTATGTATGGGGTGAGGCAATGTTAAAATATGTACACAGATAATAATTTAATAAAAAAACAAAAACAAAAACGTCTCTTCTTTCTCAACCTTAGCCCCAACTCATATCCAAAAGATGTGTCTTCAAAGAGAAATGTGGTAGGGTAAAAATATTTGCATGAAAACTTAAAAATATATTTTTGTTGATTTCAGAGAGGAATGGAGATAGAAAGAAATATCAATTATGAGGAAGAATCATTGATTGGCTGCCTCCTGCATGCCCCACATTGGAGATTGAGCCCACAACCTGGGCATGTGTCATGATCAGGATATGAATCATGACCTCCTAGTTCATAGATTGACACTCAACCACTGAGACACGCTGGCTGGGCTGAAAAATCTTAAAGTACCGTAATTTTTTTTTGCAACTTTAGATTTTTTTTTTTTTTTAGTCCAGGAGCTTTTTTTTAAAAAAATATATTTTATTGATTTTGTACAGAGAGGAAGGGAGAGAGATAGAGAGTTAGAAACATTGACGAGAGAGAGTCATCGATCAGCCGTCTCTTGCACACCCCCCACTGGGGACATGCCCGCAACCAAGGTACATGCCCTTGACCGGAATCGAACCCGGGACCCTTCAGTCCCCAAGCCGACGCTCCAGCCATTGAGCCAAACCGGTCTCGGCTTTTTTTTTTTTTTTTTTTTTTTAATGTAGGGCCTGTAATCCTTCCAAAATATATTAAAAATTATGTACATGCATTTTTTCTAGGGAAAGAGTGCACAGCTTTTCTGAGATTCTCAAAAATAAGGTTAAGAACCACTGATGCTTATGTTCATACTACATTTTTTTAAAGATTAATACTAGAGGCCAAGTACGCAAATTTCATGCACAGGGGTGGGGGTGGGGAGCGGCCTGCACCGTCTCGAAATCTGGGATCCCTTGGGGGATGTCCAACTTTTGGTTTAGGCCCAATCCCGATAGGATCTCTGTGGGATCGGGCCTAAACTGGAAGTTGGATATCCGTCTCACAATCCAGGACTGCTAGCTCCTAACCGGTCGCCTGCCTGCCTGCCTGCCTGCCTGCCTGATCACTCCTAACTACTCTGCCTGATCACCCCCCAACCACCTCTACCTCAGCCCCCGCCACAGCTTCATCCAGAAGGTCATTTGGTTACCTGGTCTAATTAGCATATTATGCTTTTATTATATAGATTTTACTGTTCATTCAGGAAAATTTTATCCAAGATAGAGACCTGCTTCTAAGCCACAGCTAAAAAAAAAAAAAAAGTGATTTCTAAATATAGTACTTATGGTAAATCTAATAAATACAAAAAAATTGACTTATAAGATCTAGGGAATTTAAAAACAATTCCCAAAGACTATAATCAGTCCTGGAATTCTATACTCTGACAAAAGGAAGAACAAAACATACCTCCTAATTTCCTAATCCTAAATTGTCACTTATTCTTGGTCTTGGTTGTTTCAAGTGAGGATAAGTGGTATGACTTTTTAAAAAAAGCTAAGAAGAATGGATGTGGGGGGGTTACGGTCACCTTTATAAGAGATGATACCATCACAGATCTCTTTGAAGATCTGGGCGAGGCGGGCTGCTCGAGCCACTTCAATGTTTTCCTCTGCAGCTGCCAGCCGTCTTGTTCGAACAGATCGGGCTGTCTGCAGGGCGGAGAACTGGGTCATGAAGACGTCTGGAAAAAGAAAGTGAACATTAGCTTCAGGAAAAGAGGAGCTGTAAGTGGCTTTCTCTTCCCCAGTGACTTTCTGCTCTTGCTCAATTTTTGTTGAAGTGATTAATGGAAGTCATAAGAGTTCTTTCTTTCCTCCTTACAGGAAAATCAGAAAACAATGAAGTTTACCAGAGAGACAGATGCTGCAAGTTAGAGGGAGCTTATTTTAGTAGCCAAATGCTACATAGTGGAGTTGAAAGTCGAACTTCAAAATGAGTCTGTGTTATTACTGTGGCTTCCCTACTTATTAGATTATGATCTTGGGTAAGTTACTTAGATGCTCTGTATCTCAAGTTTCTTAACTGTAAAATGGGAAGAGCAGGAGTATTTTCCTCATGAGGTAATTATGCAGATGAAATAAATACCTTTTTAATGTATCTAGCTCAGTGCCTGACCTTTGAAAGACTCAGGATATTATTATTATTACCAGAAGATTTGAACTAATTGAATAATAAACTCAGAGAATTTATGCCCATCAAATCACTGAGAGGACAGAAAATTTTGGGCAAATTCCTATCTAGTCCCTAGCTCAGCAATATCCCTCATGTACAATGCAGACTGCCTGTACTTTCTAAGGAATATAAAATAAGAGCATGAACTTTTGAACACTATTTTCAGTTAGAAAGAATATTTAGACATGCTAATTTGGTTTGTGTATATAATACTATCTAAATGGGGGCGGAGAGGAGGGAAGCAAAAAGTCTTCAAATTACACTGGTGTCATTTTCCTCTACTTCTGTCCTCACATTTACCCTTTCTGCAGGAGTTTTCCAGGTAGGAAAGAAGACAAAGGACCCACCACCTCTATCTCAGGTGTAGTGACTGTCAGGCTGTAGGTGATGTCAGGGAGGTGGCGGAAGGGGGCTTCTTCCTATTTCCCACAGTAGAAACAGGAAGGTGGAGAGCTGGGAGGGACAGGCTGTTGTTGATTGGTATTAATATGCTTGGATCTTAACTTTTTTGGAACAGACTAAAAGGAATGTCTGAACAGACTGTTTGAAAGTAACAAGTATAATCACTTTGAGATAACCTTTTGGAATTAGCAGAAACTTTTCCAGTCCTTACCAGACTTGATGTTCCCATCATCTCGGCAGATGCCATTCCAGCGGGAATATAATGATGCTGAGTGAATATTATCACTGGTGTGCTTTACTTCCTCCTGTTTCTGCCGAATCTTCTCCCAGTTTCGGACCAAGAACACATGATGCTTTAATACAAAGTTCCTGCAAGGAAAGAAAAAAGTAGTTCTTTTATTCATTAATTCAATAAGCATTTATTACATGTCTGTTCTATGTAAGCCACTATTAAGATGTTATAAATGGCCGAAACCGGTGTGGCTCAGTGGATAGAGCGTCGGTCTGCGGATTGAAGGGTCCCAGGTTCGATTCTGGTCAAGGGCATGTACCTTGGTTGTGGGCACATCTCCAGTGGGGGTGTGTGCAGGAGGCAGCTGATCAATGTTTCTCTCTCATCGATGTTTCTAGCTCTCTATCCCTCTCCCTTTCTCTCTGTAAAAAATCAATAAATTTAAAACAAACAAAAAAAAGCAAGACAAAATTTAAAAATATTTTAAAAAAAAAAGAAATATGTTATAAATGAATAATTATCAGTGAATTCAGCCTTTAAAAAGAGAATTATATATGGGAAAACATTATTCAGTTTTGCATCCTAAATTTTTTTCACATAACATTTCCTATGTTATTTATTGATAATCCTGAGGACTTAAAGGCTACAAAAATTTTGGCAATGGAAACAACCTGATTCGAAGGTAGAACTTTATGGAGTATTTGTACAAATTCTAAAGAAAGTTATCCAGATAAAGTACAGGCTTAGGATTAGCTCTGAGAAGGAGAACTGGCAGATATAGGCAAAGATATTTAGGATGGATATGCACTGGGCAAACGATGCTAGAAGCAATACCTCCACATGGATCTAAATGTAAACGAGTTACATGTATCTTGATTGACCCTACATATGATTTTGATGATTCCATTATTTGATTTTTACCCTAGTATATATATAATACAATGTTACCTTTAATAAATCTCAAATATGGGTTTGTGTAATGGAGATTAGGCCAATTTTATAGTTCCTGACTTTGGCTGCACATTGAAATCACTTGGGAAGCTTTAAAAATTACTGATGTCTGGATTTCATCTCTGAAAATTCTGGTTTAAGTGATCCTGGGTGTGACCTGGGCATCAAAAGCGTTTTTTTAAAAAAATTGATTTTAGAAAAGGAGGGAGGAAGGGAAAGAGAGAGGGGGACAGAGACACACACAATAATTAGCTGCCTCCAGAAAGAGCCCCCCAAACAGGGATAGAACCTGCAATCCAGGTTATGTGCCCTTGACCTTCCAGTGTAATAGATGATGCTCCTACCAACTGAATTACAATGACTAGGGCCATCAAAAGTTTTTATTTATTTATTTAATATATTTTATTAATTTTTTACAGAGAGGAAGGGAGAGGGATAGAGAGCCAGAAACATCGATGAGAGAGAAACATCGACCAGCCGCCTCCTGCACACCCCCAACTGGGGATGTGCCCGCAACCAATGTACATGCCCTTGACTGGAATCGAACCTGGGACCCTTCAGACCACAGACCGACGCTCTACCCACTAAGCCAAACCGGTTTCGGCCCATCAAAAGTTTTTAAAGCACTTAGGCTAACATGCAGCTCAAGTAGAGAACCACTGGATTAGGTATCTGTTTCAATAAAGTTTAAAATTTTTATGACAAAGTGAAATATAATAAAAGAGGCTAAAATTATAGTAAAATTTTAAGTAAGGCTGAACTTTCTAAGATATTAAAGTGTGTAGTGAGGGGAAATATAGAATATCTTGAGAAATATGAAATATTCACATTGTTCACCTCTGACATGAACAAATGCCTGAATACAAGGAAGAGTAAAAAGGACCACTAAAGATCCTTTTGACTGCTGTTAATATATTAACTAAGTATGGATTCCTCTGTCAGACTGGTAAAGTCCATATAACCCTGCTCTGAACAATGTTTTAAAAGCATTTTAAAAATTAATTTAAAAACTTAAGTAATTTTAATACACAGAATTAAAAGAAAACTAAATATACTGCAATACAGTTTTCAGAATATTTTAAACATTAATTTTTAACACATGACAAGATCTAGTTGTAGGTTTAACTACTACAGTAATTTTAAGGCAGAGCTAAACCTGAGTGATATTTTTAGACATTTGTAACACCTATAACATATGAAAATGAATATTGATGGCAAAACTCATGGAAACAGCAAATACTACACACACACACACACACACACACACACACACACACACACACACTTTTTTGTTGTTGTTGCCTAAAGTCATATTTAAAGGTCATGCTAAATTTCAGTTAGAAAGTAGGGAAAATAAAGACACAATTCTCCCCACCCCCAAGTTCACAGACCCCTTGAATACTTATTCAAATATACAACTGCTCAATAATCGAACAAGCAAATCACATAATTTTGAGAGATCAGGGAAAAAATCTACTTTTACCTTTCTCGATTGGACATGGGCTTCATCTGTAATTGGGGGGCCAGTCTTGTTGGAGTGTTCATGTTTTCACTGGGTTCCTCAGAGAGATGGCCTCTCTGAAAGAGATGGATCAGAATGCAGAGGGCAAAAGGGTCAATCAGAAATCACCTCAAAGAATATTAAAACCACTCTGAAGATGCCACCCTTTGGTATCTCCCTTATTTCAGTAATTGCCTCTGAGGAAGGCCATGAGATCATTATTCACCCTTTTTTTCAGCTTGTGCTTCGATTTCCTCTTTTCTTTTGACCGTCCAGACTTTTTATGTGTGGCTATAGGGTGGTGGCTGCTTTTGCTGCTGGTGAGTCCATTCATACGCTGACTCTTGCCACCGATGATTCCTCGACATTTCTCAAAGCCACACTTACACAGTTGCTTTGAAAGGAAAGAGAATAATGCTTTTAGACTATAAGTTCAAATAGGATGCCAGAGCATACCCAACAATAAGTTTGAATGAAGAAATTTTCACATAGAGGAAAACAACTAATTGAGAATGAAGTGGACTTCCACAATACTTGAAAGAAAAGACTAAATATTGGAAAAAAAACTTCACCAGAATAGTTAAGAACTGACTGGAGACCAAAAATGATTGGGCAATCTCTTCCGAAGGAGTTCTGAAAGAATAACATAGACCTGTGTATTCTAGATAAGTGGAGCTTAGAGTGAAAAACTGCTTTCTCTACTGTACTTCTCAATGGCTACAACTCAGTAATGTTTACTGAAGGCCTGTTATACAGAACACTGTGACAAAGTTCAACCTCCCTCTTGGATTTACTATTCTTACCTGTTTTAAAGAAAATATTTTATTGATTTCAGAGGAAGGGAGAGGGATAGAAACATCAATGATGAGAGAGAATCACTTGATCAGTTGCCTCCTGCCCATCCCCCACTAGGGACTGAGCCCACAACCTCAGCATGTGTTCTGACTGGGAATCAAACGGTGACCTCCTGGTTCATAGTTCGATGCTCAACCACTGAACTACACTGGCTGGGCATATTCTTACCTGTTTTTCAACATTAAAGGAATGAAAGTTGTAATCATAAGTGAGTTCTGTACCAGCTGGCATATCTTTAAGAGCATATAGTCCAATCCGGTATACTCCATTAACAGACCTATAAAGAAAGGACAAAAGTTAAAGGTAGAGATTCACTTGTTTTTATATCTCATGGTGACAAATTCAGTGGGCAAATGATGAATGAGCTGTTATGAGACAAACCATGTAACAGTATGTAAGATGAAACAAGCAGTAAATAAATACTAGATGTCTTATATTTATGACATTTTCTACCAACTGGGGCCAGATATTGAATCTGCAACTCATACATGGCCTTCACTGGGAATCAAACACCAGGCTCCTCGGAGCATAGGCCGACTGAATAGTTAAGAGTGAAGTGAAGAAACAGCAGAGGCGTAGTCTTTGCCTGAAGGATCTGGGAAATGCCTAAGCTGCTTTGTGTAAGCTGACTGACACTGTGAACGATCAATCTCTGGAAATCCTCAATGCCTTCTGTTCCGTGGGATTCTTGGTTTCCCCATCCCCTCTTCCTTACCATTTCTGCATTTCACAGTTTGGGTCACAGCTGTGGTTGATGAATCGAGCCTCATTTCCCATGCGGTAACTGTCAATCACCATTCCGCTATCCAGGTTCAGACAATAGTGGTCACTGTGATTATGATACTGCTCAATCATCCTGTTTCTGAAAAGGAGAAAGATTATTGAAAGCCACTTAATGATTATATTGAAAGTAAACTTCAAATCTTCCATTTTCCATTCTAATCGGATACCTTTACCATTTTACTATCATAATTACCTGAATTCCTGTTCACTGACAACCTCTCCTAGGTATTCAATGATGAACTGCCCAGCTTTTAGGGGTTCTTTGGTTCTGATTCCCCAACCTTTTTCCTCAGCTCGAAATCGTTCTAGACACTGCACCCACTCATGCCTCTGTATCCTCTGGTTACAGCACTGCTCACCACAGGGGCAAGTGTTGGGGGAACACTCAGCAAAGATCATTCTAGAAAGAAAAGTAATAATTATATTCAATTAACTTTATATGCCTATATAAACCCATTTTATGTTTTATATGAATTCTTAAAATGAATACACCAAATTATTTTAACAAGGTTAGATTGGCTAACAAGGTTAATAAGTAATAATCTAGAACTTAAAAAGTAATAACACTTTAAATTTTCAAATCAAGTTGTAAACACCAAATGCTCCTTGTAAATTATTAAGCTAATTGTCCACTTAGCATCCTGGGTAAAAGTTCTTATTTAGCTCTGTGCTAAGATTAAATGAACTAACTGCAACCCACAGAGAAATTACTAGTTTCATTATTATAATGCATACTTGTTTTGAAGTAGCTCATGGCCATTTATAGATATTTTAAAAACTGTATTAAAATACATACAAAATTTACCATCATAATCACTTTTAAGTGTACTACTAATAATAAACATCAGTATATTCACATTTAAAAAAAAAATATTTTTTATTGATTTTTTACAGAGAGGAAGGGAAAGGAAAAGAGTTAGAAACATAAATGAGAGAGAAACATCAATCAGCTGCCTCCTGCACATCCCCTATAACCAAGGTACATGCCCTTGACTGGAATCGAATCTGGGACCCTTAAGTCCGCAGGCTAACGCTCTATTCACTGAGCCAAACCGGTTAGGGCTCACATTGTTTTAAAAAAAAATAGGAATCCACATTTCATTACTGTAAATGACATTTCCATATTGGAAATAACATTAGCAGTCTATATAATTAGCTAACCTATAATTTGGAGTGAATAAACAAGTAAAAAATTTTGAACCCAGTAGGTGAACACTGCTTTCCTTTTTAAATTTCTAGGATCTTTAATAGAAGCCTTTTAGTTGTTTTATTGTTTGGAATCCCAGAATGGCTATTTAGCATGAACAAGGGAGGACCAAGAATATATTGTAAATCAAAATATGTTTATAATCATAACTTATAAATCTTGTACAGAAAGTATTTAATACTTTACAATTTAAAGTATTTTCAGAGTCATTTCATTTATTCTTCCAAAAAATATTATCCTTAATCTAAAGGGCAATTAATACAGTGTCAAATCACATAAATGAGCAGTAAGCAGAGAAAGTATCCATTGAATTATTCTTCAACTTAAGACAATCAACTTAACTTGTGAAAAAACACTGCTTTACTGTCAAATTCATCACCTTTATTCTTTCTTTTGCTGACTTCTTTTCTGTAAGAATATTATTGAACACCTCTCCTGAAAATGTCCTTTTTGTGGGTTTTGTTTATACTTTATGATAATGGATTTCCCACTTCTCTTATTCTTTGTTCATCTTTTCTTTAGAGGGCTCATTTATTTTTGTGGTTTCAATTATAACTCCATTCGTAATACTATACACCTTTATTTCCATATTTCATAACACACACAATATAGTTCAGATGGACAAAATAACTAAAATATAAATATAACATAGTGTTGAGAGGAAAGAGACTTCAATTTAAAAAATTTCTGCCAAAGAACAATCATTCAGAGGTTGGTAAAAATCTGTGTTTTCTAGAGTTGAAGGCACTGAAATATATTCCCTTTGTTTTTATAAATAACCAAGATAAACCCTTTAATTATATAAAAAGTAAAACATGTTTCTATACATTGTGCCTGAAAACAAAAGTGTAAATTTACCAAAATCTGAAAGTAGATGCTGCATGTTAAGATTTGAAGATTTTGAAGTTTACAATGATGTGTGTGAGGTACAATTTCACAGCTGGCATGCTGATTCCCCCAGCCGTGAGAACAACAGACTAGAGACCAGTTCCTGGGCAGGTGCCTTTGCCCAGGAAAATGATATAGAACAGGAAGTATTGATATGAATTTCAATGGTTCTTTGTTATGCTATAAATTTGCTTATGTTACTAAAACCAACAAATATATTTTCACCCTTTTGCCTCTATTAGACATTTCCATTTTGAAATCTCATTGTCATTTTAAAATCAATGGTTCAAAATGAAAATAATAATTTTCATTGTATCTCCAAACAAGTCCAATTCCATACTTTCTATCTCTGACAATAGTGTTACTATTTCTTGTTGCTATCATTGACTCAATTCTCATGTGTAACTGCTATATACTAATGGTTTACTAACCCTCTCTCCCCATCAAATATACCATGCCTTTCTTATTTCTCACTGCCACCATAAACTTTACTCCCTCATTATAGCTACCATATATAGAGATCTAGGAAGGTTTCCAGAACTGTGCTTAAAACTTTATAAACATTGGCCGAGACCGGTTTGGCTCAATGGATAGAGCGTCGGCTTGGGGACTGAAGGGTCCCAGGTTCAATTCCGGTCAAGGGTATGTACCTTGGTTGCGGGCAAATCCCCTGTAGGGGGTGTGCAAGAGGCAGCTGATCGATGACTCTCTCTCATCGATGTTTCTAACTCTCTCTCTCTCCTTTCCTCTCTGTACGAAATCAATAAAATATATTAAAAAAAAAACTTTATAAACATTGATTCATACAATTCTCACAAACTCATCATAAAAGGTATTATTTTTATTAGAGGGGTTAAATAATGTTCTTCAGGTCTAATAAATAACAAGATTTAAACCTGGGCATGTAAGACTCTAAATATCATTTTTTTTCTGTTACTGTATTCATCCCACATTTGAGCTAAATGTTTATATGCTCCCAAAATTCATAGTTGAAGACCTAGCCCCCAGGTGATGATATTTAGAGGTAGTGCCTTTGAGAGGAAAACAGGTTTGTATTAGGTGATGAAGGCGGGGACTTCATGATGGGACTAGTGCCCCTGTTAAAAAGGCACTGTCTATGAGCATGCAGTGAGGAAAGGCCATGTAAGTATGCAAGGAGAAGGCAGCTGTCTGTAAGCCAGGAAGTGGATCCTCACCAGACATCCAATCTACTGGCATCTTGACCATCTACTTCTCAGCCTCCTAAACTGTGAGGAGTAAAGTTCTGTTGTTTAAGCTACCCAATCTATAGTATTTTGGTATAATAGCCCCAGCTGACTAAAACATTTCATTAATTATGTTTTATATACCGATGTGCAATTTTTTGAAGCAAAATCAAGAGCATGTTTAACTTTTCCCTTCAACTGAAGTATCGTCTAGATCTTAAAGCCTATGTTTTTAAAGGAACCTGTTTGGTAGAGTACCTATTGAGGCAGTCATCCACACAGCCCTTCCTGGTGTCATCATCTGGCTTCTTACAGTTACAGGTGGTAGCCTCATAACCAGAAAGGGGTTTGACATCAACGTAGACATCTTGAAAGAAGAAAGTAAAGAACAGTTTGTGTACATACAGGATAATTTTTAAAGTGTCAGACCAAGAGGAACACTGATGATATAGAGACAGAAAAAATAGTTCGCAAATTACTCACTTGAACGAATTTTTTTATATAGTGGGACATCTGGCTTTTTGTATAGCTAGAAGAAAAAAGAAAAATCTTAATATAGCATTTAACTTCAAATGCCAGACAGCAGCATTAATCACTAAAAATATAGGAAGTTATCTATGTGCTCTGCCTATATGGAAATAGCTACAAGACTTTCTGGGCTGGATACATTTAAGGAAACTCTTGATGTGATCACTTTTTACCCCAAATTAAAAGGTGACATTACAGTGGGGAGGGGAGGAGGGTCTGGGGGAGATAATAAATCAACCCAAGGACTTGTATACATGCATATAAGTACAACCAATGGACATAAAACTCTGGGGAGGGAGGGAATATGTGGGAGGGAAGGAGGGGGGCAAAAAAAAAAAATCAATAAAATATGTAAAAATAAAAAAAAAATAAAAAAAAATAAAACGGTGACTTACTAGATCAGTGTGAGAGATCTAGGTTCAATAGAAGAAATATACATATAAAATGGTTTAAAGAAACTTCATTTTGAACAATGTTTTTTTCTTTATTAATTCTCACTCAAGGATATTTTTTCCACTGATTTTTTAAGAGAGAGTAGAAGGGAGGAAGAGGGCGAGAGAAAGAAACATCAATGTGAGACACATAGAGCCCGGCCAGTGTGGCTCAGTGGTTGAGCATTGACCTATGAGCAAGGAGGGCACATGCCCGGGTTGTGGGCATAATTCCCAGTGGGAGCATGCAGGAGGCAGCTGATCAATGATTCTCTCTCATTGTTGATGTTTCTCTCTCTCTCTTCTTTCCTCTCTGAAATCAATAAAAAATAAAAAATAAAATAAAAAAAGAGACATAGTGATTGGTGCCTCTCCCATGGGCCCCAACCAGGGATGGGGAACAAACCAGAAACCCAGGTATATGCCCTTCACTGGGAATCAAATCTGAGACCCTTCAGTGCATGGGCCAAAATGCTAATCATTGAGTTACACTGCCCAGGGCTGACCTATATATTTCTTCTTCTTTTTCCAAGTATTTTTATTGATTTCAAAGAGAAAGGGAGAGGGACAGAGAGATAGAAACATCAATGATGAGAGAATCACTGATTGGCTGCCTCCTGCACGCCCCACACTGGGGATCAAGCCTGCAACCTGGGCATGTGCCCTGGACTATAATTGAACCTGGGACCCCGCAGTCCGCAGGAGGATGCTCTATCCACTGAGTCAAACTGGCTAGAGAACTAATATGTTTCTTTAGCATTGGGGTTAACTTAAATGAAAATCGCAAACTATAAATCAAAGCTATTCATTTGGATAAATTAAAATTCTATTTGCCCCTATAAAAAAAGAGGAAAACTTGCATAGGGATTGCTTATATGAACTGGATATGTATATGAAATTTTAAGAAATGAGTAGCCTGGCTTTTTCAGGGTGGGTATTGTTGCAAAACACATTTCACATTTTAATTAAGGCAATTAATTTAGTGAATAAAGAAGATTGGGCAAGTAGGAAAACGGAGCTCTCACACTGTAATTAAGAATGCATCAGCCCAGCTGGTGTGGCTCTAGTTGAACATCAACTCATGAACAAACAGGTCACTGGATAAATTCCCAGTCAGGGCACATGCCTGGGTTGCAGGTTTGATCTCCAGTAGGGGTTGTGCAAGAGACAGCCAATCAATGGTTTCTCATTGATATTTCTATCTCTATCCCTCTCACTTCCTCTGCTTAAAAAAAAAAAGTCTGACCACTGTGGCTCAGTAGTTGAGCATAAATCCATGCATGAACCAACAGATCACTGGTTCAACTCCTGGTCAGGGCACATGCCCTCAATCCCCAGTAGAGGGCATGAAGGAGGCAGTCGATTGATGATTCTAATTATTGATATTTCTTTCTCTTCCTCTCTAAAAATCAAAAACATATTAAAAAAAAAAAAAAAAGAACGCATTAGAAAAAGAAACAACAGCAATGTATTAGAATGGAGGCAGGCAGCTGGTCATTGTTTCACCATAGAGGACAACATAAAAAACAGCACCGTGGGTTAAGGCTGCCGTCATTTTTCAGTGGGTATAGTCAGAGCACTGTTATCTCCTTCCATGTTATAAACTCTTTGAGACAAATACCTAACATATTCTCTCAGAATTCAAGAAAGGCCACCAGAGAAGAGTATGTGGAGAAAACACATTGCCTTTGGGCTTTCCAAAATTAAACTTTGGCCGAAGCCGGTTTGGCTCAGTGGTAGAACGTCGGTCTGCGGACTGAAAGGTCCCAGGTTTGATTCTGGGCAAGGGCACGTACATTGGTTGCGGGCACATCCCCGGTAGGGGGCGTGCAGGAGGCAGCTGGTTGATGTTTCTCATTGACGGTTCTAGCTCTCTATCCCTCTCCCTTTCTCTCTGTAAAAAATCAATAATATATATATATATATATATATATATATATATATATATATATATATAAAATAAAAAAATTAAACTTTGGTAGAATTTTGGCAAAACTCAAGAGCTTATTCACCTCGCTTGCGTGACTTTTTGTTGTTGTTTTTTTCTCCAAACTAGAGGCTCAGCACATGAAATTTGTGCATGGGTATGGTCAGTAGGCCTGGCCTGTGATCAGGGTCATTTTCCCTAGCTGTCTGCAGCTGGCTCTGCCCTCCCGCCACCACCTACCACTGGTTTCCCATTTATCATCGGATGATCAATGCCTGATGGCCAGGGGAAGGGACTGAGAGGTTGGCTGTTCCTGCCTGCTCCTTGGCCCCGCCCCCACCATGGGTGGCCATCAGGTGAAGGAGCCTGCCAGCCAGAGGCGGTCAGTGCGCCTCAGTGACTGGTCCAGCGGTCGTTCTGCCATTAGGGTCAATTTGCACATTACCCTTTTATTACAGGATAGAGGCCTGGTGCATGGGTGGGGACCAGCTGACCTGCCCTGATAGGGTGGGCGGGTCCCCGCTGGGGGATGGGGCCGACCTGGGTGAGGGGCCACCAGGGGTTTGCAGGCTGGCTGCAGTGGGCATCATAGCTACCAGTTGTTCTGGTTGCTGGCTTTTTATATATATATACACAACCATATATATATATATCTATATATATATATGGTTGTTCTCAGTATGGGGTTCGGGGCCTATAGCTTAATACAAAAATTATTGGGGACTGTCCTGGCCAGGTTTCTTATCTGGTAAGAGCACTTCCTGATAGGCCAAGGCTGTGGATTCAATCCCTGATCAGGGCACATAAAAGTATCAACCAATGAATAAATAAGAGGGACAACAAATTGATGTTTCTCTCTCTCCAAAAAAAAAAAATTTATTGGGAAAAATATTTTAATTAGGGAAGCAAGAGAGAAAAATAGTATCTTTCTATTTTTAGTTCCCAATATATTTAAAGATCTTTTAAAAGCATAGGAGTGTTAAACATTTTCCCTGTTTCCTTTGTATGTGAAAAAAATTTCAAACTGATGGGAAGGAGCCAACAAAAATAAAGCCTGAAATTTCTTCATGCTGCTCAGTACATCTACATTCTCTGGAGACCTGCATCAAACAGGATTCTTACAGAACAGAATCTATGCTACCAAAATAAAAGTCCAGAATAATAACGGGAGATTGCTGAGGAAAGTAGAAACTCACTGCTATTTTGAATTATGAGTAAAGGCAAATAGGTCACATTAAATATGAATGCAAAATCTTTTTTTTTTTTTTTTAGTCTCTAACCTTCACAGGAACACTTTATATTTCCTAAAATGAGAGCATAACAAGGAGGCAGACAAAAAGATCTGCATTCCCTCTCTGCCATGCCTTAAGGATGAAACCTGGAAAGATAGCTTCATTGTACCTGATTATGTTTCCACTGCCAAAGGATGTCATAAGGAAGCTGGAAGTCAATTCTTTTTTGCCTTAGGTACTTTCCTGAAACAAAAACAACAATAACAAAAAACTTGATTTAAACATCTATTCATACACAAGATCTAATATGCACTAACTAGAAAAATAAAAATCTAATTTTTAGCTTTATGGATTTTTTCCATCACTAATCTTTAATTTTTACTTATTTTTTTCATACTAAAGACACATTTTAATCATTTATATAAAACACTAACATAAGTTACTACCAAACAACTAGCATAAGTCACTAAAGACACATTTTAATCATCTATATAAAACAACTAGCAAAGTTACTACCAAAAATACAGGACATTATGAAGCAAACAAAACACTAAGAATTTATTATTATTATTATTTTTTAAACTTTTTATTGATTTTTAGAGAGAGGATGGGAATAGAGAGATAGAAACACTGATGAGAATAAAACATCATCAGCTACCTCCTGCACGCCCCTCCCAAACCCAAGAATCAAGCCCTCAATCCCAGCATATTCCCTAACCAGAGATTGAACCAGTGATCTTCTGGTTCATGGGTTGACATTCAACCACTGAGCCACACCAGCTGGGCAAGAATTGTTTATTAAAATTACTACCTAGAGGAGACTGAACATAAACTGTGCACCTATGGATGAGGACAATGGGGGGTGGGGAGGAGGCCGAGGGTGGGGTGGGAACCTGGTGGAGGGGGGAAGAAATGAGGAACCTTTGTAATAATATGAACAATAAAAGATTGATTAAAAAAAAAATTACTACTTAGAGCACCTGACATCTATTCTCCTTCATTATTAAGCACAATATAAAGATGATTATAAGAAGGGAAAGAATAGCCCTAGCTGAGTTGGCTCTGTGGATAGAGCGTCAGCATGCGGACTGAAAGGTCCCAGGTTCGATTCCAGTTAAGGACACATGCCCAAGTTTTGGGCTCAATCCCCAGTAGGGGGCGTGAGGAGGCAGCAGATCAATGATTCTCATCAATGATGTTCCTATTTTTCTCTCTGAAATCAATAAAAAGGGGGGAAAGTATAAGAGTTTTTAATAATAGGATTCCCTGAAACTCAATAGTGTTTAAATGGATTTTCATAATTAACTTCTTAAATATTAAAATATTACTATTTAAAGTCAATTTCAAAGCCCCCTTTCTAACTTAAAGAGGCTTCTTCAATTTCCTTACTTTATATCACCCTTCTGCATTTTTTTGAAGGAATATTGTTCAATATTTTATTTATTTATTTATTTATTTATTTATTTATTTATTTATTTATTTATTTATTTATTTTAATATATATTATTGATTTCTCACAGAGAGGGAAAGAGATAGAAAGCTAGAAACATCGATGAGAGAGAATGATCGACCAGCTGCCTCCTGCACACCCCCTACTGGGGATGTGCCCGCAACCAAGGTACATGTCCTTGACTGGAATCGAACCTGGGACCTTTCAGTCCGTAGACCAACGCTTTATCCACTGAGCCAAACTGGCTTTGGCTCAATATTTTATTGGTCAATTGAGAAAACAGATGTTAAAGATTTATATAATACATGTTTATGGTTTGAAAGCAATTTCTCAAAAACATAACAAACCTATATACAGAGAAAATTTAAAAATCATATCTATCATTCACTTGTATAAAATCAATTTCCTATATTGAGTAGAGAAAAATCAAAGAATAACAACTATTTAAAATTAAAAATATATATAATGTTTAAGTTAATAGTTAAAATAAATTTAAATATTTTTAAGTGTGACAAGAATACATTGCTGTTTTTCAATTAAGATGTTTTGCAAGATCTTTCTATATTAATAAAGTAGTTGATAGTTCAGTAAAATGTTCTTTCACTCCCCTATTTTTTCCCTTCTCTCTAAAAATCTATGGAAAAATAGTCTCAGATAAGGATTAACAACAACAAAAAACCTGAAAGCAGAGTTCTCAGAATAGTAAACTAATGTTCATAGCAGCATTATTCAGAATTGTAAAAAGGTGGAAACAAATGTCCATTGACGAATGAATGAATAAACAAAATGCAGGGTCCTGGCCAGTTTGGCTCAGTGGCTGGAGCTTTGGCCCATGGACTGAAGGGTTGTGGGTTTGACTCTAGTCAAGGGCTTGTACCTGTGTACAAATCAAATAAAAACAGAAAAGTGGTTCTATTTCTGGGCTATGTATGCTGTTCCATATATGAATACCAATACCCCAGTTTTGATTAAAAGTGCTTTATAACCAAAACCGGTTTGGCTCAGTGGATAGAGCGTTGGCCTGTGGATTGAAAGGTCCCAGGTTCAATTCCAGTCAAGGGCATGTACCTTTGTTACAGGCATATCCCCAGTGGGGGGTGTGCAGGAGGCAGCTGATCGATGTTTCTCTCTCATCGATATTTCTAACCCTCTATTCCTCTCCCTTCCTCTCTGTCATGCTCTTTGTTTACACGATATTGGAAGTGACCAGTTTAAAACAGCTGAGTATCCACCCTCTCTCCTATATAATAAAGATGTAATATCCAAGTTGGCCCTCATGCTATTGCACAAGATGGCCAGCAGGGGAAAGTAGTTGTGGGCTATCAGGCCTGCAGAAGAGGGCAGTTGGAGGGGATCAGGCCTGTGTGGGAGGGCAGTTAAGAGTGACTGGGCTGGCCAGGGAGGGCAGTTATGGGCAACCAGGCCTGCAAGGGAGAGCAATTGGGGGTTACTGGGCCAGCATGGGAGGGCAGTTGGGGGGCGATCGGGATAGCAGGGAAGGGCAGTTGGGGCTAATCTGGCCGGCAGGGCAGCAGTTAGTTGTCGATCAGGCTGGCAGGGAAGCAGTTAGGCCTTTATCAGGCTGACAGGGAAGTGGTTAGGAGTGAGCAGGCTGGCAGGCAGGCGAGCAGGTGGGAGCCAGCAGTCCCGGATTGAGAGAGGGATATCTGGCTGCCAGACCTAAACCAGCAGTTGGACATCACCTGAGGGGTCCAAGATTAGAGGAGGTGCAGGCTGGGTTGAGGAACACTGTGCACTGGGCCTCTATTCCTATCATAAATGATTATTTGAAAAACAAAATAGCACATCCACAAAAAATATATATTGTGCAACAGCCTGTTTCAGCCTTGGCTGGGGGGCTCAGTTGGTTGGAGTGTATAGTCCATACACAAAAAAGTAGCATGTTCAATTCCCGGAAGGGGTGCATACAGAAGGCTCTCACATCGATGGTCCTTTCTCTCTCTCTCTCATCAATAAAAACATATCCTAGGAGGAGGATTTAAAGAAAAGATAAAGTCCTGATTCACCAGAGAAAAGAGCCACTACTTGGATAAATTTTTCTATTTTTTATTTACTGAGTACAAATTAGTTTTATTAGAACTAAAGTGGAGATGCAGAGATAAAATCTTTATTTAAATAAAGGAATTTCCATTCTAGACTTGTTAACCACTAATTCATGCCAGAGACATGACAAGAAATATTAGTCTACCCATCATTCATTCCCCCCTTTTTCCCTTGGAATTAACTGTTTCCTTCATTCCCTTGCTTAGTTAAAAGTTTCATCCAAGATCTAAGTTAATTTCCCAAACAGGATAAAACCAGTAAGACCAAAATGGCTGTTTTTTCCTTTACACGGGACTTGTAAATTACTTCTTATTTTCAAAGCTATTTATCACTAGCAGGTTCTAGGAAACAGCACAATCTGCTAAGAAGCTGCTTCCATTGCTACGCTTCACTAATAAAAACAAAAGGTTCTTTTAAGAGAACTCTGGCATTATGCCTAGAGAACATGGAGCTGAACTCTTACCTTCATTAAGTACTAGCATAGTTACTGAGCTAAGAATTAAGCCTTGTAACTCTATGTTGTAGAGTTACACCACATTGAGTAACTGGAGAATAGTTACACCATTCTCCAGTCACTCAATGCACAATAACGCATCTTTATTGCAAAACTTGTCTAAACCTGCTACTTTAAATACCTTATGATGTTAGGCCCTTTAGGGAGAAAAAGGAGATTCAATAAGCATAAATCAGAGAAGAGTCCCTAATCAAAAGGGTCAAGAGAGTCATAGTTTAAGAGAACATTATAGTGCATAGGATCAACATCTGCTACAAAATAAGTTGTTCCTGAGAAAAAACTGTCATCTACAATCAGCAATTTATCCTAATTTCTCTTTTTCTTCTTTCATTTATACAACAAAAAATTAAGCACTGGGAAATCAAAGGAGAATAAGAAAGACAAATGATCCTACACTCCTGGAGTTAATAACATAACTAGAGGCCTAGTGCACAAAATTCATGCACAGGTAGGTTCCCTAATGGCTGGCCCCTCCCTTCCCCTGGCTGGCCTCGCCCCCTGGTCAAACTATCCATCTAGGGGACAATTTGCATATTATGCTTTTATTATATAGGATAGGGGAGTCAGATAAAAATTAATAAACAAGTATAGTAATTATCCTATATAATAATGGGTCTAGTAATAATTAATGCCGTTTTTAATATTCGTTTAAAATCTTGCTTGGCCTTGACTTGTATTGACATAACCTTCAAACACGTGGTATCTACAGAACGTGTGAATTACAATTAACAAGTTTTGCTTGAAAAAGTTTGTGTTTGGTTTGGTTTTTGTTGCAAAACTAGGGCTAAGAAGATGGCGGATGAAGAGCATATTCGGCACTGCATGCTTTACGAGTTCCAATTAGGAAGAAAAGCAAGTGAGGCTGCAAGAAACATCTGTAGTGCTCTTGGTCAAGATGCAGTTAGCGCCAGAAAATGCCAGCGTTGGTTTGAGAAATTTCGCGAGGGAAATTTTTCGTTAGATGACAAGAGTGGTCGAGGCCGTGTGTCCAATTTTGATCAAGAAGCTCTTCAAGCTCTTTTGGTGCAAAATCCTCAAATTACCCAACAAGAGCTTTCGACAACTTTAAATTGTTCACAAAAAACAATTTCCAATCAATTGCGTGCACTTGGCAAAGTCCAAAAGTTTGGAAAATGGGTTCCTCATGAGTTGACAGACAACAACCGTAATCAAAGAGTCACAATTTGCAGTTCGCTCCTCTCTCGTCAAAACTGTTTGCCGTTTTTAGAGCAAATTGTTACCGGAGATGAAAAATGGGTGCTGTATGTTAATTTGAAAAGGCGGCCTCAATGGTTGGACAAAAATGAGGCTCCGCAGCCCACGCCAAAACCTGACTTGCATGCGAAAAAAGTGATGTTGTGTGTTTGGTGGAATTTTAAAGGAATTCTTCATTATGAACTTTTACCATCTAACCAAACCATTACAAGTGCAGTGTATAGTGCCCAATTGGAAAGGTTAGCCCAAGTTTTAAGAGAAAAAGAACCCGCGTTGATTAATCGGAAGGGCGTAATTCTTCACCACGATAACGCACGACCGCACACTGCAAGAATCACTGCTGAAAAACTGCGCCAGTTGGAATGGGAAGTTCTCCCTCAACCTGCATATTCTCCTGATATTGCCCCTTCCGATTACCATTTGTTTCGTTCTTTGCAAAACTTTCTTCTTGGAAAAAATTTAATAATGAAGAATGCCTCAAAAATGCATTGACCGAATTTTTTGCATCAAAATCACAAGAATTTTACAACAGAGGGATTAAAATGCTTCCTGAGCGTTGGGCACAAGTAGTAGAAAACAACAGCAACTATATTGTTGATTAAATTTTGTTGTAGCCGAGACCGGTTTGGCTCAATGGATAGAGCGTCGGCTTGGGGACTGAAGGGACCCGGGTTCGATTCCGGTCAAGGGCATGTACCTTGGTTGCGGGCATATCCCCAGTGGGGGGGTGTGCAAGAGGCAGCTGATCAATGACTCTCTCTCATCGATGTTTCTAGCTTTCTATCTCTTTCCCTTCCTCTCTGTACAAAATCAATAAAATATATTTTAAAAAAAATAAATTTTGTTGTATTGTTTAAATAAATTCGATTTTAAAAAGTATTAGAAAACGACATTAATTATTACTAGACCTAATAAAAACCTAATATGCTAAGTATCCAGTCATCTGGTCAGCTGTTCAACAAATTATAATATGTTAATGATATGCTAAGGCTGCTCAACCACTCACTATGACATATACTGACCACTAGGGGACAGTCAACTGGCTGACCAGACGCTATGATGTGCACTGACCACCACGGGACAGATGCTCTGATCAGTAGGTTAGCTTGCTGCTGGGGTATGGCCCATCAGGACTGAGACAGGTCTAACAATCTGGCCCATAAGGACTGAGACAGGCAGTCTCCTATGTCTCTCCCTGGCCTGCACTCTCTCACAATCTGGGACCCCTCGGGGAATATTGGAAAATTGGTTTTAGCCTGATCCCACAGGCCAGGCCGAGGGATCCCACTGGTGCACGAATTCATGCACCAGGCCTCTAATAGATTATAAAAGAAAAACAAGGTTCTGTGATATAGAATAAAGGAAGAATCATGAGAACAATTTTATTGTATTTTTTATTTGTTATTTTAAAGACTTTAAAAAATTGATTTTTGGACAGAGAGGAAGGGAGAAAGAACACATATTTGAGATCAAGAGTTTGTATGCATATATATGCAATAGAGGTCGGGTGCACGAAATTCATGCACGGGTAGGGTCCCTAGGCCTGGCTGGTGATCATGGCCAATCTGTGGGGCACCTGGAGAGGCGATCGGATCGGATGATCTCTGGTAGCAAGCGCCTTGGTTGGCCTGGTACCCCCGCACCCTATTGGGGCCTGCACACAGCTCCTGCATTGAACGCCTGCCGCCTGGTGGTCAGTGCGTGTCATAGTGACTGGTTGCTCCACAGTTCAGTCGATTTGCATATTAGGCTTTCATTATATAGGATAACCCATGGACAAAGACAATAGTGTGGTGAAGGTCTGGGGCGGAGACTGGCAAAAGTGGGGGTGGGCGATAGAGAGTCAATGGGGGGAAAAAAAAGAAGACATATGTATTATTTTCTTCCTTTTTAAAAAAATATATTTTATTGATTTTTTACAGAGAGGAGGAGAGAGGGATAGAGAGTTAGAAACATCAATGAGAGAGAATCATCGATCAGCTGCCTCTTGCATACCCTCCACCGGGGATGCGTCCGCAACCAATGTATATGCCCTTGACCGGAATCGAACCTGGGACCCCTTAGTCCACAGACCAATGCTCTACCACTGAGCCAAACCGGTTTCGGCTATTTTCTTCCTTTTAAAAAAATATATTTTATTGATTTTTTACAGAGAAGGGAGAGGGATAGAGAGTTAGAAACATCAATGAGGGAAACATCAATCAGCTGCCTCCTGCATGCCCCCTGCTGGGGATGTGCTGCAACCAAGGTACATGGCCTTGACTGGAATCGAACTGGGACCCTTAAGTCTGTAGGCTGACGCTCTATTCACTGAGCCAAACCAGTTAGGACATGTAATATTTTCAATAAAGATATTGATGGGCTGCCTCCTCCAAGCCCCTACTGGAAATAGAGCCTGAAACCAGGACATGTGCCCTGATAGGGAATTGAACTCGAAGCCTTTTAGTGTATCAGATGACACCCAACTGAGCCACATTGACTAGGGCCATGAATGCAATTTTAAAGAAAATTATATATAAGCTGATATTGTCAGCTAATCCTTAAAGAATGAGAGGAAAACAAACATGAGAAGAGTTTGAAGGGATTTCCAGGCAATGGGAATAATAAGTATAGCAATCTTCTTGAGGGAAAGAGCTTGGTATATTCTAGGATTTGAAAGAAGACCAGCATGGCCTAATATAGTGAATAAGGGAAATATAGGAATAGATATATGGGAATAATGGGGTAGCCAGGGGCCATATCATTCTTAAAAGTCAGAATAAGCAGTGCATCAATTTCTCCAATGGTAAGCCACTGAAAGGTTTTAAGAAAAATCTGTTCAAGTTATGAAATCATTTCTCTTTTTATTGTGTGGAGAGTGGATTGGAAAACTGGAAGGAAACAATGGAAGCGGAGAGATCTATTAGAAGGCTATGGCATAGTGGCATGGGCTTGAATGATGGCAATGGAACTTGGAAAGGAGGATATATTTTAAGAATGGAAATAAAAAAACTTGGAGATGGACTGGATAAGGTGTTGAAAAAATGGGAAGAATTTAGGATGACTTCTAGGTACTTTTTACTTATTTGGTATGCTTTATAGTAGGAACCCAGGAGGTACTATTACCCAGAGGCTAAACAAAGCCTTGACATATCCTCTTAAAAAAAAAAAAAAAAAATCTTGCCTAATTTTCAAGCAGATAAAGATTAAGAAAAGCATGGGGCCTATTTCCTTTATTATATATCCATAAATAATCTCACTCCTTTTGAGATATGAAAGTGGACTGATAAATAATTGGGTTTTTCAAGATGACATATTTAGGGAATCAAATGCTACAGGTATAGTGTTGTTTACTGAAACTCCAGTGAGTAAGATTTATGTAATTTTGACTCCTAGACAGTAAAGAGTTTGCAGAATTTTTTAGAGTTAAGTATAAATTAAATAGTAAAAAAATAAAATAAAATAAAAAGAGCTTCACCCCAATAGATATAAATAATAGCAAGAATGCCGAAACATTTCACCCAAACTCAAGAAATAACCCATTTTTTCTGACAATATACTGTTTATACTCACCAACATGGATTGGGGCTGGAAATAATCCATATTCATGCTCTCCTGGAGAGTATTCCAGCTTTTCTTTCTTTAACTGAATCAATCGGCTCTTTGGACTATGATTTAAAAAAAAAAGAGAGAGGCAATAGCATTTTCTCATTCTATCAAGACTATTTGCTTTAATAGTACCTTAAATATTTTTGTTTGATTTTAGAGAGAGAGAGGAAGGTGGGGGTGGGAGGAATAGAGACAAGAAAACATTGATTTGTTGTTCTACTTATTTATGCATTTATTGGTTGACTCTTGTATGTGCCATGACTTTGGATTGAACCTGCAATCTGAGTGTACTAGATCAATGACTTACCTTGCCCTGGATTTAGTCTTAAATGCATATTTTTGGAGAGACAGATACCAAATACCTTCATATATTTTAAAAATACATGTTTTTGGAATAGCCTTTTAGGAATTACACATAAGAAAGAGCAACATTAGTATTCTCCAATAGTTTTGCAGAAGAAACCTCATTTTCAGATTTGATCCTAATAACCATATATTTCACTAACGATTTATCCTAATAAGAGGGAATATGCTAATTGACTCTCACACCATCACAAATATGGCAGCACCCACAGCCACAAGATGGCAGCATCCAGTCCCTTCAGCCCCCAGCTGCCCAGGGCTGGCCCAAGGCTCA